>BLSH010305021.1:183247-254000 GCA_018402905.1 Glandirana rugosa | reverse complement strand
TGGCAGGGAAGAGATTAATTTATAGGGGGTGATAAAGGGGTTAAATGTGTTCCTTGTGTGTGTTCTAACTGTATGGGACTGGGCTGGCAGGGCAGGGACATAAAAGATCTCACTGATCCTGAGTACAGGAATCAGTAGATCAGTCTCACGTCCCCTGTCAGAATGGGGAACCGCTGTGTTTACATTGGCGGTTCCCCATTCTGCCAGTTTAACAGGCGATCGTGGGTCACCAGCGGAAATCGAGTCCATCCGACCCACAGGCATGCTCATGGAGCGTGCCACCTGTCTCTGTGCCTGCGCTGTTTATAGATGGCAATCTGCGCAGCGCTGCTGATCTGCCGCAGAAAATGTAAACAACACATTTGGCAAGCGGTTAACTTAATGACACTCTGAAATTTGGTTTGCAGAACTGGATTGTATGGGTGTAAACACCCATGCAATCTGATTCTAGTGCGGCCAAAAAAAGGTCCTAAATCACTTTGGTGTGGATTCGGTGCGATTTGAGCCATACAGAATAATGGCTTAAATCGCACTGCTCAAGAATCACATGCGATTTGAACAGGAATCAGGAAAGTGGTGCAATTCCTGTTCAAACTCGCATGTCGTTCCCATAATTTGTGTGAACTGGCTCAGTGCAGCAGCAGAAAAGAAAAAGCATTTTACAAGTTGAAGGTGGCGTCTGTACAATGGACTTACCGTTTTATCTCCTACAATCTGCAGTTTTCACCTGCTGCCATAGCTGCACACACACCTATCCAGCACCATGCTGTGTGTGTGAACATCAGGGGGTGGAGAGTTGGTATTAGCCTGGGCACAGCAGGAAGGGAGCCAGGGATTGGTCACTTTACTTTACCAGGGGTTTTCAGTACCCTGAGGTCCTGTTTCATGTGCTGTCCATCTGAATCCTCCAGAGAAATATTGAGAGTAACAGTGACATGATCCTGGGTCGGCACAGGCAGCTACAAAGGCAGCACACAGTGCACTCTGCTGCCGTGGAGACCGTGGAGGCGGAGCTCGAACTGCCGAGGACTCACAGGGAAGACTGTCAGGCAGAGAGAAGATAGAGGAGACGGGAGAGTAACCAGCACCAGCTGCGAGCAGAGAGACAGACTGCACTGCAGAGGTAGAACACAGAAGCGGCTGCCTGTAGCCGCACCGCACAGCTCCCAAGCCCGTCCATTCAGTACACTGATAGCTGTCATCAGTGTCATGCCGTCGTTTGTGGCACCACCACAGAGCAGGCAGGCCTGGGGCCCCAAGCTCACATGGGGCCCCCGGGCTCTGCCCAGGAGGGCCCGCTCAGTAAGACGGCCCTGGTAAGCACTTCATTCACTTTCTCATTCCACATCCTTGCAGATTGTTTAAGACCGTAGATGCTCTTCTGAAGTTTACACACAAGGTCGTCTCCTTGCTTAAACCCTGGTGGTTGCTCCATGTAGAAATCTTAATGACTCCATAAAGAAAAGCATTTTTAACGTCTATGTGTTTCACTTGCATGCCCTTCCCGGCTGCAACGCTAAGAAGCGCTGTAATGATGGAGTGTTTTACGATGGGAGAAAATGTTTCATCTTAATCTTCACTGAATTTCTGGGAGTAACCCTTGGCAACTAGTTTGGCTTTGTATTTGTGGATATTCCCTTTTGTGTCTGACTTTACTTTGAAAGTCCACTTACTTCCTATAGTTTTGCTATTAGGAGTGAGCTCTGTGAGTGTCCAGGTTTTATTTTCTTGAAGTGACTTTAATTATAAAGCTGCCTTTCTCCAATTATTGGCTTTACGTTTTGGCAGTTTTTCTTTGTCTTCCCAGGATGTTGGTTTAAGTATGCTGTGTGTTTTGACAGTGTATGACAGCTTGCGGGGTGGTATCCCCTTTGTAGTCCAAATGGATCTTCTGACTTTTCAGTTCAGCAGGATCTGGTGGGGAAATGGATTTAGACATTGTGAGTTCCATCTCGTGTTCTGACTCCTGCACAGGTTTGCTTTGATCAACCTTTTCTTCTGGTTTGCTTGGCATAGTCATTTCACAGCTTTCAGGGATCAGTATTTCTGGTGATGGGCTTTCATCAAAATAAACACTGTGGCTTATTGTCACTTTGTCCGTCTTTGGGTGTAGGAGTCTGTAACACTTAGTTTGCTCGCTGTAGCCTACTAGAATGCCCTCTATGGCTCTGTTCTCCAGCTTAGAATTGCTTCTCACTATAGGCATATGCTTTACATTCAAACACTCTGATGTGCCCAATGCTAGGCTTTGATCCATGCCACATTTCAAATGGAGTACTTGTAATAGCTCTAGAGCAGTGGTTCTCAACTCCGGTTCTCGGGACCCCCCAACAGGCCAGGTTTGCAGGATAACTGAAATACATCACAGGTGATATAATTTGCTGCTCAGTGATTGCAGTATTCTAGTCTGCATCTCCCCAAGGTAATACTTAAAATCTGGCCTGTTGGTGGGTCCCAAGGACCGGAGTTGAGAACCACTGCTCTAGAGGGTAGTCTGTTCTATAGGTAGGTTGCAGTCATGACTGCTTCTCCCCATTACTTGTGAGGGAGGTTGGCATCCGACAATATGCATCTGGCCATTTCTATAAGAGCCGGTTCACACTGCCGCGACTTGTCAGGCAACTAGAGTCGCCTCCATGCAGTGCAATGGAACCGTTCTAATAGGAGCGACTCAGGTCGCTCCGACTTAGAAAAAGGTTCCTGTACTACTTTTGGTGCGACTTCAGGTGACTTGCATTGGCTTCTATTACAGAAGTCGTTTGCAAGTAGCGCTGAAGTCGTGCTGTGTGGGGTCGCGATGAGTTGCCCGCAAGTCGGATCGCTGTAGTGTAAACTGGCTCTAAGAGTGCAATTTTTCCTTTCTGCTACACCGTTTTGTTCAGGAGTGTATGGTGTGGTTGTCTGGTGTACTATTCCTTTTCTCTTCAGATATAAGGGCACTTCTTTGCTTATGTATTCTCCCCCATTGTCGGTGCGTATTATTTCTGGTTTGCATTGGAATTTGTTGCTAGACATGGCAACAAACTCTTGAAGTTTCTCTGATGTTTTATTCTTGTGTTTCATCAGATAAGTAGTTGTGTACCTGAAATAATCATCAATGAAAGTCAATAGATATCTGTTCCCACCTGGCGTGGGAATTTTCATTGGACCACATACGTCACTGTGTATGAGCTGCAGGGGGTGCGTGGTTTTTCTTTGAGGTGCCTGTGGATGGGGAGCACGTGTGGCTTTTGCTGCAATACAGCACTTGCATTTCATGAGCACTTTGCAAGGCCTTATTGTCAAATCTTATGATAAGCCTCTCTTTATAATGTCCTGTATAGCTTCTGGACTTCTGTGCCCCAGCCGCCTGTGCCATAAGTGAATACATTTGCTGTGTAGGTCATTAGAGGCTATATTGGCTTGCTGGTCTGTGGTGATGAGCTTGTATAGGTGATCATCCAGTTTTCTTTTCGCGAGGAGTCGCTTATTATTGTGAATTGTGCATTCATCACCCCGAAACGTAACTATGAGTCCATTGTTTGCAAGACTTTTCCCTGATAGAAGGATGCCTTCTAGTTCTGGAACATACAGCACTTTCTTTACAAGAATATGGTGGTGACCTCCTTGTGGTGTAGTTGGCCATTTTTCAGAGAATATGAATGGTAACATAAAAGCATTTTTTTTCACTCATGACTTTCCCCATGACTCAGAATCCAGAAACATCAGTGCAGCACTGGATGAAAGATGCAAGGGTCTGTCAGGAGTTCATAAACTCATTGACCTTTTATACACACACACTAATTACAAGCAAACAGATCACAGGTGAGGATGGTTACCTTTAATAGCGATTCAATCCCCTTTGTGTCAACTTGTGTGCATGTTATCAGGCCAAAATCACCAGAGTATGTAAACTTTTGATCAGGGTCATTTGGGTAGTTTCTGTTGTCATTATGATTTAAAAAGAGTAAACACAGTTGATTGATAATAAATGGCTTCAGCCAAACACTAACCATGAGTGAAAGAAAAGTTTTTGTGTTATCATTCATATTCTCTCAAAAATGGCCAAGAAATCATAAATTCTGCCAGGGTATGTAAACTTATGAGCACAACTGTAAATACCTTTGTTCCCTTTTTTATAAGTGATCACATTCCCTCTGTTCTCAGCTGAATAACAGCTGGGGGGAGAAGAGAAGGCAGCACACTAATCTTTCCAGTAAATGGCTGGGCGGGGTGTCAGGGTAAGTCTGATCATTGGAGGAAAGCAGGCTGAGCTCCCAGCATAGCTAGAGAACTGACCGCAGTGTGTTCTCCTGCTTGGTGTGGTCAGTTTTTAATAGGAAAGCAGAGGGACTGGCAGGGACACCAGGGATTTCACATAAAGGAAGCAATACAAAGAGAACAGGATACTTTCACATACAAGTAAATGGTACAGCAGGCACATATCCTCTTTATTTTCCTGCACTGCATCCTCTATTTCCTGACAACTCCTATCTACAGCACTGGTCTCCAGTAGTCTGACTACACTAAGTGCTTTCCTGCTACCTCTCGCCAGTATAGAAATAATAACAGTGGGGAGGGTTCCAGGGAACCCCATCAAAATTTAATTTTAATTTTAATTATTTGTAGTTACATCTGTGCTTGCACATTACTTAACACACACACATAATCCATAACAAATGATGGAGAGCTGTTTTCAAGCCCAACTCCAGGCTCCCTAACCCCTGGTATCTCCTTTCTTGCTCTATGCACTTTTTGGTCTAATCATGTGATCCCTTTCTCCAGCAATGGGTGGGACCCAAATACTGCAGAGAGCGGTATTATTATGCGGCACCATTAAGTGCAGCATTCGCCTATAAACCCCAGGATGGCTTGATGATGCACACCAGGAGGCATGTTCTTGACTGCCTGGTCTCACAGTAAGTCCTGGTTCACACTTGCACAATGAGTTTTGAATGCGATTAGACATGCGATTATGCAGTGCGGGTAGTGTGTGTGTGTTTTGAGATTTCTCGCTAGCGTGAACCGAGCCTAAATGCTTTGAATGATGGTTATAGCCCTAGAGCAGTGGTCTGTGGGGGACAGCACTGGAGAAAGGGTGAGGATTGCAGTGAAAGCAATGGATTGTTACATTTTCTTTTACTAAGCTGGAGTTGTGAATTAGTGTTACTAAACCCAGGACCCTGCATTTACTATATCTGGTCTCTCACTTTACACGTAACATGGAAATGCAATTTTTTAAAATTAAAAATTAACTGCTAAATACCTTTTCTCATCAGCAGTTAGAGCAGTCTTATGACTTCTAGAAGTGTCCAGCCAAGCACTGGTTAAAGCTTGTAGGAGTTTTATGACTGTGAGACTGCTAGACCCCTGACTCTCTGTCTGGACAGTGCTGATTGGCCCTGTTCTGATCCACATGCACTCTCCCAAGAAAAAACACAACCCCTCTAGCAATACACACCAAACTGAGCACATGCAGTCGACTCCATAGGCTCTGTGTTATCATGAAATTATCAGGGGACAGTGGAAGAAGGGGAGGAACAGAGAAGCCTATATGTTTCACAGTGAGTATAACGAGCATGTTTTACTGCATATACACATGTGTATCCATGCCTGTTGTTGTACTACATTACTCCAAGTGATGGTTGATTTACTGTGCATTGTGCAAGGTGTCTGTTTGTAAGTGCGCATTTACTAAAAAAAATTTAGAGAGCTTAACGGTGTTCACTTAGATTGTCTCCCTTTCTCTCTGGCCATGCTCCTGAGGTAATGATGTGGATGAGAACGCCCAGCCTAGTTCTGGACTGAGAGGTTGGAAAAACTTGAGCACGGTGTAGAGGCCCATCATCATAGACCCACCTTCATATATTTTACCCCTTGCAGGAATGTGTGTTTGACCCTCTAGTAAAACTGGGGTCAAACAACAGGTGAGGGAGTGCGCTAGCCGGTGGAGGGAGAGCACGTGTGTTGTGTTGCATGTACACCTTCAGGATTTCTTCAGTGATTTATGCAATTTTATGTGAAGCTTTTATGAGATGAACTTTTAACATTTCCAACCACCTGGTTTTTGGGACTCAGCTTTTTATATGTTTTTAAATGTTGCGCTGCATCTTATATGTACTTGATTATTCGGTTTGGGGTCAGTGATTTCCCTGGTGCATAGCTGCAACAACTTTTTAGTTATAACTTGTAGGCTGTGCTGATTTATCTACATATCAAAGTAAGTATAACATGTTTGCTTTTTTTTTGTTTTTTTTTAAAGGCCAAACCTTTAATACCACTTTAAGGTTACAAAAACTCCTGCCTTTAGAACCACTTTAAGTTCTTAAAGTGATATGTAAAAAAACTTTTGCTCTACCCTTACTGACCCCTATATTCTATCTAGCACAAATAGCAGCTGTAAAATATCAGATATTAACAAAAGTATATATAATGGCAATGCTATTATATAATTCAGCCAATACATGAATACATTATTATAGGTGCATATATCTAATACCTACAGTCAGGTCCATAAATATTGGGACATCAACACATTTCTAATCTTTTTTGCTCTATACACCACCACAATGGATTTGAGATGAAACAAATAAGATGTGCTTTAACTGCAGACTTTCAGCTTCAATTTGAGGGTATTTACATTCAAATCAGGTGAACGGTGTAGGAATTACAACAGTTTGTATATATGCCTCCCACTTTTTAAGGGACCAAAAGTAATGGGACAATTGGCTGCTCAGCTGTTCCGTGGCCAGGTGTGTGTTATTCCCTCATTATCCCATTTACAAGGAGCAGATAAAAGGTCCAGAGTTCATTTCAAGTGTGCTATTTGCATTTGGAATCTGTTGCTGTCAACTCTCAATATGAGATCCAAAGATCTGTCACTATCAGTGAAGCAAGCCATCATTAGGCTGAAAAAACAAAACAAACCCATCAGAGAGATAGCAAAAACATTAGGTGTTGGCAAATCAACTGTTTGGAACATCCTTAAAAAGAAAGAAGCACTGGTAAGCTCAGCAACACCAAAAGACCCGGAAGACCACCGAAAACAACTGTGGTGGATGACCGAAGAATTCTTTCCCTGGTGAAGAAAACACCCTTCACAACAGTTGGCCAGATCAAGAACACTCTCCAGGAGGTAGGTGTATGTGTGTCAAAGTCAACAATCAAGAGAAGACTTCACCAGACTGAATACAGAGGGTTCACCACAAGATGTAAACCATTGGTGAGCCTCGAAAACAGGAAGGCCAGATTAGAGTTTGCCAAACAACATCTAAAAAAGCCTTCACAGTTCTGGAACAACATCCTATTGATAGATAAGACCAAGATCAACTTGTACCAGAGTGATGGGAAGAGAAGAGTATGGAGAAGGAAAGGAACTGCTCATGATCCAAAGCATACCACCTCATCAGTGAAGCATGGTGGTGGTAGTGCCGTGGCGTGGGCATGTATGGCTGCACATTGGACGGCGCTTCACAGTGCAGATTGACAATGACCCGAAGCATACTGCGCAAGCAACCAAAGAGTTTTTTAAGGGAAAGAAGTGGAATGTTATGCAATGGCCAAGTCAGTCACCTGACCTGAATCCGATTGAGCATGCATTTCACTTGCTGAAGACAAAACTGAAGGGAAAATGCCCCAAGAACAAGCAGGAACTGAAGACAGTTGCAGTAGAGGCCTGGCAGAGCATCACCGGGGATGAAACCCGGCTTCTGGTGATGTCTATGCGTTCCAGACTTCAGGCTGTAATTGACTGCAAAAGATTTGCAACCAAATATTAAAAAGTGAAAGTTTGATTTATGATTGTTAATCTGTCCCATTACTTTTGGTCCCTTAAAAAGTGGAAGGCACATATAAAAACTGTTGTAATTCCTACACCGTTCACCTGATTTGGATGTAAATACCCTCAAATTAAATCTGAAAGTCTGCAGTTAAAGCACATCTTGTTTGTTTCATTTCAAATCCATTGTGGTGGTGTATAGAGCCAAAAAGATTAGAATTGTGTCGATGTCCCAATATTTATGGACCCGAATGTATCAGTAACAAACTAATTCAAGTGCAAGGTGCAAAATATTAAATAAATGAACTGTGCAATATTAGGCTTAGTGTACACAGGACGCTTTTTCAACCTCCCCTGAAGGATGTTCTGACAGCTAGAAACCGACGCTTAAAAGCTGCGTTTTACATGCCGCATTTAGCCATGTTTAGCCGCGTTTGCTGCATTCGTGTTTAGAAACATTTTTTTGTTGGTTTTTTTAAAATGACAAATGCCTATAAACGAAACGCTGCTAAATGTGAATTACCAGAGGCATTTGGCGTTTCAAATGCCTCTGAACTTCCGTCCCAAATGCATTTTTTTGCTTTCCAAGAAATGCTTCTAAGCTCAACTGCCTAGAAACGACTATAAACGACCCTGTATACATGGACTGATAACATAACATAGAGAAGAGTTCAGGGGCTGCTGAAAAAAAACACCCAACTGCCCCTAAATGTCCATTTAGCAGAAGCAGTGTACATGAGGCCTTATAGTCTGCAAGTTATAAGAATAGCCTGGCCTAATCCCTGGCCATCGATGAGCATTGCCTATGACTGCTTAGGCTATAACATGACATATTTGTGTTATCCTCATTTTCTTCCTTTGAATAACCCTTGAGATAAAAGTTACACAAGAAATTCCTGAAATTCAGAATAGGAGGTGTAATGTTCATCAAAGTGTACATTATGTGCTTTATTCACTGTGCAGGGCGGTTGCTCGTATTTTGTACTCATAGAGAATTATGCAGCACACTGATTAATTCATTGCCTCATCTATCTAAAAATAATTGACAGGCTCAATTAAATAATATAGTAAAGCTCTGTCTTGTTTCACGTCAAGTTTATGTAATGAATAAATCATCTTTTTATTTTTTTTATTCCGTATTAATAAAATGTGAACACAGTGCATCAACTAAAAGCAGCTACAAGGTACAAATGACAAAATGTGCAAACAAAGCATTTGGGCAAATTTGAACACAAGAAGAGAATCCACCCCCCCCCCCCACATTATGTTTAGACCTGGACTCCATGCTGATATAAAATATTATATTATTATATGCAGTTCTGTATTCATTAATACAAAATTAAAGGATATGTTCACCTTTCTGAACATGTTACACCCCTATTTAGGGTGCAATACCACCTTCCCCATAAGAGCAGGCAGAGATCCCCTCCCTGTCACAATTTAAAAACAGTGTGGCTGTGCGGGGCTCCGTCCACACAGCCACGTCATCCATTCACAGAGTTCTGTGGATGAATGAACTACAAGTCCCATCTGACACAGCGGCAGAGGGCTTATTCTCAATGAACTGCAAGGGCTCTGGTGAGCATCCTTGTAGTTCATTGATTTTTCCTGGACATCAGTAACTGTCTACCTGTACCTCCCATACCTCACTGTACTACAGGAGCCTGACATTGCACCCACAATCTGCGGATCGCAGGTGCAATGCTCTGCGAAAAAATGTGTTCTTATTTATTTATTCTTTTTTTTTAAAGTGATCTTATCCTTTAACATACATTTTAAATGCAAGCACGGTAAGCACCTATATTTGGCTTAGTTTCCGCCTCTAACAATCCCCACTGCAATGGAGCTCAGACTGTGAGACAGAGAAGCAGCACAAGGAGCCAATGTATTGTCTTACAGCACTCATGTGCTAGCAAATAACACGATAATAGGTGGAGAGAGCAGGATGACAGAGAGATGAGCTCAGAGATGAGGGTGGTGGAGTGACAAGACCAGGAGAGCAGAATATTGTACATACTATGCAAACATTCACAGCTTCCTTTCCTGAAGTTATTATTTAAGGCTAGGTTCACATTTATGCATTTTTTTTATTGCTTTTTGCAGAAACACACTCCAGTCCATTTAACATGGTTTCCTATGGGACACCTTCACATTTATGCTTTTTTCAGCCACTGCATTTTTAGAAAGGGTCAGGGAAGCAAAACAGTGCATTTTCAGTTCAATAGATTTCAATGGAGAAGCTGCAGAAAAGCATGTAGCGTGTTTTTTCAGCAATTGCAGTGATTTTACTGCAGTTTGTGTTTTTTGATCAGCCCCCTAACAAATTGGGCAAAAAAAAAAAAAATTGCAAACTGCAAAAAACGCATGAAAAACACACATCTGCAAAAACGCACTGCAAAAAGCACTGCAGAAACGGATCAAAAGCAAACTGCGTAGGTGTGATCCGAGCCTAAGTGATAGTTTTTGTTTGGTTTCTGTTTAGTACTTGTTGACTATTATAGATTTTTTTTACATATTTTTGCAGATAACACTGAATACTCTTCAATATCTGTGTACTGTATCTTTCCAACCAGAGATCAGGCTTATGCTGTGTTTAAATAATCCCTTACCAACAAATGAGCTTCTTGTAGTTTGAACATATTACAACTGTTCTGTAATTATTCATTTAATGTGAAAGACTTTTATTAAAGTGATTCTCAAAGGGAATTTAGAGATAACAGAAAAACTGTGTATATTCTTTTTCCTATTTTGTAATGGCAAACAGTAATAGAACAAGGAAATGATAAGCAATGCATAGATTTGGGTACCTTTCTACCTTCCAAACAAACTGTTCAAATAAACTGTATTCTGTGAAAATGTTTTTTGGAAGGTTTAGAACCTTGGTCTGGTTTCTATTGCTACCTTTACCTCCAGATGTAATTTCACTCACTTCCTACCTGCTGTACCCATACTCGCTTGGGGACATTTCATTTCAATTGCCAGCTCTTGTACTAGTACCCCCTTAGGGATATTATCTATTACTCCCTGGCTCTTGTGTCTGTACCCCTCAGAGATATTTCCTTTCAATTCCTGGCTTTTGTGCCTATACCCCCTCTGAGAATATTTCCTTTCACCCCTTACTGTTGTGTCTGTACCCCTTGGGGATTTTTTTCCACACCTTGGCTGTTGTCCTGGTTCCTCCTGGGGGTATCTCCTTCATTTGCTGGTACTTGTGCCTGTACTCCCTGGGGATATATTTTTATTCAGTAGCTTTTGTGCCTTTACTGCCTGGGGATATTTCCCTTTATTTCTTGGCACTTGTGCTTGTACCCCCTTGGGAATGTTTGTTTTACTCAGTGGCTGTTGTGTCTGCACCCCCTTGGGGAATTGTTTTTTCACTCCTTTGGCTGTTGTCCTTATTCCCCCTGGGGGTATCTCTTTTATTTGCAGGTACTCGTGCCTGTACTCCCTGGGGATATTTCCCTTTATAACCTGGCACTTGTTCTTGTACCCCCTTGGGTATTTTTTTTTATACTCAGTGACTGTTGTGTCTGTACCCCATTGGGAATTTTTTTCACACCTTGGCTGTTGTCCTGGTTCCTCCTGGGGGTATCTCCTTCATTTGCTGGTACTTGTGCCTGTACTAGCTTGGGGATATATTTTTACTCAATAGCTATTGTGCCTTTACTCCCTGGGGATATTTCCCTTTATTTCCTGGAACTTGTGCTTGTACCCCCTTGGGGATTTTTTTTTACTCAGTGGCTGTTGTGTCTGTACCCCCTTGGGGAATTGTTTTTCACTCCCTTGGCTGTTGTCCTTGTTCCCCCAGGGGGTATCTGCTTTATTTGCTGGCACTTGTGCCTGTACTCCTTGGGGATATTTCCCATTATTTCTTGGCACTTGTGCTTGTACCCCCTTGGGAATGTTTGTTTTACTCAGTGGCTGTTGTGTCTGCACCCCCTTGGGGAATTGTTTTTTCACTCCTTTGGCTGTTGTCCTTATTCCCCCTGGGGGTATCTCCTTTATTTGCAGGCACTCATGCCTGCACTCCCTGGGGATATTTTCTTTTGCTCTCTGGCTTTTGTGCTTGTACCCCCTTGGGGATTTTTTTTTATACTTAGTGGCTGTTGTGTCTGTACCCCCTTGGGGAATTTTTTTCACACCTTGGCTGTTGTCCTTTTTCCTCCTGGGGGTATCTCCTTTATTTGCAGGCACTCATGCCTGTACTCCCTTGGGGATATTTTCTTTTGCTCTCTGGCTGTTGTGCCTGTACTCCCTGGGGGTATTTCCCTTTGTTTACTGATACTTGTGCCTGTAACCCCTTGGGGATATTTTTTTTACTCAGTGGTTGTTGTGCCCTTATCCCCTTGCAAATATTTTCTTTTATTGCCTGGCTGTTGTGCCTGCAGCACCGGAGATATTTTTTTTCACTCTCTGGTTGTTATGCTTGTTCTTTTCTTTACATTTCCTGGCACTTATGCCTGTGCCCCTTTGGGGATATTTCCTTTCACTTCCTTGCTGTTTTGTCTGGGGATGTTTTATTTTACTCCCTGTCTGTTGTGCCTGTACCCCCTGGGGGGTATTTCTTTCCACTGCATAGCTGTTGAATTGCAGATTCACAGTGCATATACAAACAACTCCTGGCCAGCATCCAACATGGAGAATAGTGATCTGCTTGCGTGCTGACGTCACTACGTAGACCACGCCCCTATGCGTTTCGTCATAAACTGACATCATCAGGGAAGTGTAATCTTAGGCAATAATAACGTTTAATAATAGGTTTAATAATATGTTTTTACACTATTGCAAGCCCTTTTGTTTTTATCACAAGATACTGTTACATCTACCCAGAGGAGGAGTCTGGATGATGCCATGAGCCTCGGTGTATATTAGCTGGACGAATGGTAGTACAGCTTAGAGTATTAAACGTATGCCTTTCACCACCACTCATATCTGTAGGGTCATGGGGCTCTGGTAAGCCTTTTTTTGGAGCCTTTATTTACACGAGGTGGAATGGTAGAAGTGGTGGCTTTTCTGTGAAGCACTAAACCTCTCCATAGCTGGATGCACTTTATCCCTGGATCACTGTTCACTGCTTTTTTAATCTAGTCATTTTTCATATTGTATTGTGTATGTTATTATTCACAGATATATATGGGCACTTAGGTGATATTTGCACTGTTTATTATACTTGAGATATGGTGCTGCCTTGATTCCGAATAATTTAGTATCAATGGGGAGGGTACAGTTCTGGCAGAGGAAAAAAACTGTCCAAAAAAATAAAAAAGCTGAAATACACATGGGACAGCACAAAGGAGTTAATAACACACATCACACCATTAAACCAATCAATAAACAGATTTATTTATCCAATACATAGCCGTCTTTGGCTAAACCATCAATAATAAACAAAATTAGTCACGATGTCCGTCCAGATAAACTGGACGACAATTCCCCACTAAACAGGCACCATGACAGAGTTCGGATAATAAGAGGGGAGTGGTGGGTGGGAGCCACGGTCCGGTCCCTCTTAGGCGGCAGTAGCACTGGACCAATGAGCTTTATTCCAGCAGCGCGGGCTGCAGCTGCCCGTCAAATTAATCCAATCAAACTCCTGTTGCCACGCAGATCCTCTGCTGGGATTGCCAATAGCAACTGCCACGTCCCTCACCTTGTTGTGTCACTGCCGCATCACCAGCTGTCCCATTAAAGTGAATGGGACTGTCGGTGAGTCAACAGCGGGTCAGAGGAGGAGCCGCTGAGGGACAGAGATGACAGTTGCTCTTTAAAAATTATGATTTTAACCTCTAGAGATCCGCGCTATAGACAAAAGACGTCTACAGCGCGGATCTCAATCTCCGGGTGGACGTCCATGGACGTCCGCCCCTTTGCACGCTCCCAGCGCGCACTCACAGGAGGTGGCGGCGCGCGTGGCCGCCGCACGCTGCGTGGGCGTGCCCGCGGGTCGGGCGGACTCGATGTCCGCTCCTGACCCGCGATCGCCTGCGGAGCTTTAGAACGGGGAACCGCCAATGTAAACACGGCGGTTCACCGTTCTGTGAGAGGGGGACAAGCAGATCTACTGATCCCTGTCACTGGGATCAGTTAGATCTGTTATGTCCCTGCCAACCCATCCCCCCCACAGTTAGAACACACCCAGGGAACACTGTTAACCCCTTCGCTGCCCCCTGCAGGTTAACCCCTTCACTGCCAATGACATTTACACAGTAATCAGTGGACATTTTACATTTCTGATCGCTGTATAAATGTCATTGGTCCCAAAAATGTGTAAAAAATGTCCGACATGTCCGCCCCAATATCAAAGTCCCGATAAAAATCGCAAATCGCCACCATTACTAGTAGAAAAATAAATAATAATAAAAACGCCATAAATCAATTCCCATAGTTTGTAGACGCGATAACTTTTGCGCAAACCAATCAATATACACTGATTGCGATTTTTTTTACCAAAAATATGTAGAAGAATATAAATCAGCCAAACCCAATGAATAATTTTTTTTTTTATATTTTATTTTTGGATATTTATTAGAGCAAAAAGTAAAAAATATTGTTCTTTTTTCAAAATCGTCGCTCTTTGTTTATAGCGCAAAAAATAACAACCGCAGAGGGGATCAAATACCACCAAAAGAAAGCTCTATTTGTGGGGAAAAAATGACATCAATTTTGGTTGGGTACAACGCCGCACGACCGCGCAATTGTCATTCAAAATGCGACAGCGCTGAAACCTGAAAATTGGTCCGGGCAGGAGGGGGGTTTAAGTGCCCAGTAAGGAAGTGGTTAATTGAGTTTAAATCAAGCCTTTTTACTACAACAAATCCACCATGCCCTGGCCTAATATGACTGCCAACATTGAACTGGGCTGTCTAGGAAAAAGGTAAATACAAAGTTAGAAATCTCAGACTCTGTACCATAAATCAGACACGACAAATATATTAGTCACTATCTTTAGCTATTTGAAAATTGTATTCTCACATTGAAAATTCTGGTTTTGAGCTAATATATAAATGTAAATGTATCATTTCAGGTAAAATACAAGAGAGACTTTGAAGAAAGTAAAGGAAAAGGCTTCAGCATCGTCACAGACACGCCTGAGTTACAGAGACTCAAAAAAACCCAGGAACAGATCAGTAATGTATGGGGCATTTTCAACTCTAAAAAAATGCAAAGTACTGTTTTTCCAGGCTATCATTGATGTTTGATGAGATCCACTGATTGGATGTGTATGGCTGTGTGACTGCGTGTCAGGTTCACTTGGTGTCATTTATTCAACAGGTTTAAGCTGCCTATACACGATAAAGGCAAGTATTGTTGGCACAGTTTTTGAATAAGTGCAAGGGAATGAATAGGCCAAACATTTCATTGCACAATATGGTCTATATAGATGGTTCAGAAGGATGATTTTATAAATGTAAAATGAGCTGTGTGCATTTTATCTTTTCTATTCTGTTGTCTAAGCTGTTTCATTTGCTTTTGAGGATAGTAAGTTATTTTTGAGTGCAGATGCAGAATGCTAAAAGAGCATCCTTCTAGCTAATGGGCACATAAAAGGCCTTTTTAAAATCTATTATACTATTGCAGTCCACTCCTAACAGATCCTATTTCTCTATTCTCAGCTAGAATAGAGGACTTTGGCATGAAGTTAAAAGAGATTATCCTTTGTTGTGCATAAACAGTTGCGGAGAGTGCTTTCATCTGTTCCTTGTATATCTGTTGTAGTAAGTCTTGGCTTGCTAGCAGCAAGTCCTCTGCACCTCCATTTCTAACACCTCTTCAAGGGCCACAATAATTTACCTGTGATAATTATATAAAAAGATTCATTTGACTTTAAGGAAATGTCAGCTATTGTCAGAGTTCCAGAGGTCTGGATTAACATTACAGTTATCAAGAACTGAATCATCTGCTGGATCAAACATGGAAAGTTGTGGCTGAAGTATGAGACTTAGCAGGGCAAGGTCCCAGCATAGCTCCTGCATCAACAACTACAGGACCACAGAAGAGGAGCCAGGTCCAGATTGGAGATAAAGAATAAAGATTGGAATTGGAGATAAAGAATGACAAGGTAATGCTTTCCGTCTTTTTGGATAGTAGCTTTATTTTTTAACTTATATTTATAGAGAAGGATGGATTGGGGAATTGGGAAAGGAAAGGGAAAGGAAGGATGAATTGAAGGGAAATGGGATTATAGCGGTACCATTCAAGATACACAGAGTAATGAACTGTATTTAAATCACTTTTTATTATATGCATATTAAAATAATGCTAACATACCCAAATGGTACAATATAGCAATCATAAAATCAAATCAAATACAGACGTTTGTGTTTTAATGGGGTACAATTTTGACTGTAACGACCATGTCCACAGCTTTAACGTCCTACATGTTTCGCCTAAACAAGGCTTCCTCAGGGACTTAGCAGATCAAACGTTACATATCTCACTGAGCTCAGATGTTTGCCCCGACCCCAAACGTCAAGCAGCTCACCCACCGCCGCACGCCACACCGGGAAGGGGGACACTATGCTTCCACAAACTACCCCAAGAGCAGCCAGATGTGGCAAGCTGATAACAAAGATCAAGCTTGGAGGGTGCAGGAAAAATCTTCCTCACCAGGTGGCAGCAGGGCTGGACTGGGACAAAAATTTGGCCCTGGACTTCATCCAGACCGGCCCGCTTTAATTTTGCAAATGTGCACAAAAATACTATATAAACTATGCAATTGCGCAAAAGAAAAAAAACATGGCATGGATGTGATACTGATGAGAACTGATGTGGCATGGATGAGCCATGGATGGGGATGGATGAGCAATGGATGAGCATAAATGAGTAATGTATGGGGATGGATGAGTCACGGATGGGGTGGCTGAGCGCTGATGGGGATGGATGGGGTGGCTGAGCACGGATGGGGATGGATGGGATGGCTGAGCACGGATGGGGATGGATGGGATGGCTGAGCACGGATGGGGATGGATGGGATGGCTGAGCACGGATGGGGATGGATGGGATGGCTGAGCACGGATGGGGATGGATGGGACGGCTGAGCATGGATGGGGTGGCTGAGCACGGATGGGGATGGATGGGATGGCTGAGCACGGATGGGGATGGATGGGACGGCTGAGCACGGATGGGGTAGATGCATCCCGCATGGCATTTGGCAACGGCATGGCATGGCAATCATTTATTTATTACTAAGCTTAGTGCTTGCTTACTTGCGAGTTGTAATAGACACTTTGTTTGCTGAGTTCCGCGGTTCCGCGTGGTTGCGGCAGCTCCCTACGCTCCTCCCATCTTGCCTCCGGCCGTGAATGACGTCATGCCCCCATGATGGGACTACAAAGCGCTTTAGGGGGAGAGAAGTAGCAGGCTAGCAGTGCTGAGGGATGGATGGTGTCACAGACTACACAGATGTACACAGAAAGGCGAATACAGACAGTACACCTAGCAGCGCCAGCTACTGCTAGTGTGTACTGTATGAAGCACTGCAAGGATTTCACCTGTGCCCCCCTCATCAGCAAATTTTATGATCCAGCCCAGGGCACCCGCCCCTTCCTTGCACTGGTCCAGCCCCGCTTATAGACCGTACAGCCACGGTGCTCAAAGTAATGGCTGCGCGGCTCATGCAGCCATTACTTTGACAGGCTGTCTGTCATTCAAACCGGCCCACTGAGCCATCGGCCCACTGGGAAACTCCCGGTAGTCCCGATGGCCAGTACATGCCTGGGTGGCAGCATATATTATGTTGACTTTCAACATGTGGTGCGTATTAAGCCCTCCAGCAACTATACTCATTTTTAACTTGATTATTGAACCTAATTTTTTAAAATGTTTAATTGTTTGCTATAATCTATATAATGCTATTTTTCATGTTCAAATGGAAGGGAAGTTCTGTCTGGTAAGCCAAAGGGGTCCCTCCTCCTTTAGGTGCCAGGTTTTCTGAAACAACAATGATCTGTAATTATGCATTTGACCTTTCCATTGCAATCTTAAAGTATATCTTATGTTAAAAAATATATTTATTGTTAAATATTGTGAAGTATGTCTCACCCTCTATTTCTTTTCTGCCTTTAGGCTGGAAGTTTGTATTAAAAAAATAGAAAATTCATCTGGGATGTTCTGAGTGACAATACTATTTTCTATACATTTACATAGCAGCAGAGCTTTTCTGCTTGACTCGCACTTCTGTGGCGAACTACAAGACGACACCCCACTGTTAAGAACACTGGCACATCCAGAAAACTGAACACCTCCTTCCTGACAATCCACTACAGCTCTGATAAGCAGAGGTAGCAGATGAATGAACTGGCTTGGCCTCAATTGAAGCTTGTGGCCTTGATGGGCAATCCAAAGGTAGGTGTTAGAGGTACCAACTGCCATGGCAGTTGACATTGCTTAGCCACAAAGTTAATGAATGTCAGGCACTAGTAACAGAGGAAACATTAGCTGGCCAAACACCTTTTACAATATGCTTTGAAGCTGCAACCAACTATGGTATGTACAGAGGGAATGGAGTTTTATATAGGTAGGGCTTTTATTACACTGTTTTGTAGATATGAAGGAGATTGTATAAAGATTTTACAAACATATTGTATAGTGCATGAGGGCACAGAAGGAGTTTTATTGGCTGCTAAAAGTGATAGCCAGCATCTTGTGGTGCTTGTTGTTACGTTAGACTTTCGAGTTGAAGAATTGTAAAAGGAGCACAGACTCACTTTAATGCCTAACTTTGTTTTAGTTTTGAAAACTGTGGGGAAGAGTTAAAACCTCTGTAAGCTTTTTTTTTATTGTTGTCTGTATCCCCATGGAAAGATTTCTCCTAACTTCCTGTTACATGGTTGTAACTGAGACAGGAATTGGGGGGAAGGGGGGGGTGAGGATATAGACAGCAATAAAGACCCGACCCTCCCCATCTAATAAAATGTAGGTCTTAATGTGTTAGGCCTCATGCACACTGGTTATTTAGCCTTGGTGAATGAGACTCTGGTGGGTAGAAGACTGTTTGCATTGCATCTTCCATGATCAGTGGGTGCATACTAATGTTAGTAGAACTTGGTGCATTATCCAGCTCTGTAGTAGCTTTCAGCTGAGAATGATATTTACAGCTCCCGTTATGCACGTCACATGAACAAAAATTTTTTTAGAGACTTGGAACATATTATAGGAACTGTTGGAGACTAGGAACTTGCTTTAAGAGACACTCATAAGCAGTCCAAAGATTGGTCATCTTTTTTTGTTCAACCAGTGGGTTCTCCCATCTACACACTCAAATCCTCCCTGCTGAGGTATTCTATTCTGACAACGGGGAGACTTCCTTGCCATTAGAATACACTGATCAGCGTTGCCTCTATAGCGGGGAAATTTGGGAGATCAACTTAAGTACAACCACCCTGCCCATGCATTGATTGAAATTCCAGTTCCTTCTGATCCATGTATGGCTGGTTACAGACCGGAAACACATTACATGAAAATCAATTAACACAGAATATATAAAATTTATTTTTATTGTATATAAACAGGATTAAAAATCACATATTATTAAAACCAAAATGAGATAATTCATATGGTTGTCGTACACAAGTTTTTGCTCAACATGTTTCACATTAACTTTGGCTTCTTCAGGAGACTTACAAGACTTTGTACACAATATCATTGTAAGTGAATGGAAAAACATTTTTAAGTTTACAGTATATGTAGAGACCATATTTGTCCACAGACTTTTCAATCGAAATAATTTCAATAAACTTTACCTTCAATACACTCAAATATACATACAATTTAAGCATAATGTGTGTGGATCATCTAATGAAAAAGATCCTCGCCCCAGGTATATGCACAACCACAAGAACTGATGGGAATTTACAAATGGATAGCCCTGCAGAGTATCAGTGTGTCATAGAGAGGGTAAGCCCACTAGTGGAACCTACAGGAACATGAGACCAATTAGTATTTAAAGCGGAGATCCGCCTGGAGAAAAAAAATTAAAAGTCAACAGCTACACATACTGTAGCTGCTCACTTTTAATAATAGGACACTTACCTGTCCTGGAGTCCAGCGATGTCAGCACCTGCCACCGATCTTCAGATTTGGGGTCGGGTGCAGCCGCGTCCATTGCGGGTAAGGGAACCCGGACGTGTAGCATTACAGCTTCACGCCGGGCACCTTACTGCGCATGCGCGAGGCTCCGCTGTGCTCTGCTGTTGGCCAGGCAACCAGTAGCAGAGAGAGGAGGGAGGAGGGAGCCAGGCTGCTGACGTCAGCCGCCACGGCTCCCGGCCCAAGCTGTGAACAAACAGGAGGAGTGCACCGCTCAAGCTGGTGGGGAGGAAATCTGTTGTGTGTCCGGGTGCCGTTCTTGGCTTGCCGCCATGTCCATGGGAAAAGAAGAAGGTGAAACGGCACTCCACGAACAATGATAAGCTTGCTGTTTATTGGTCAGGCAAATAGAGGTAAGACGTAGACGAGTTTCACCCGTACAATACGAGCTTAATCATTACAAAGACATAGTGCTGATGCCCCTCTTATTATAGGGGAATTCATTAAACAAAACACACCCACCCAGGTGAAAGACATCCCACACTCAGTGTATTAATTGCATTTAAAAAGCACCTGGTATAGGGAGGGGGAAGAAAAAAAAAAAAAAAAAAAAAACCACCCCACCCAAATGTCAAGACATACAAACATCTAATAATCTCAAAAACATTATACTACATAAGTCATAAAAACCGAAAATGTATGTTCAGATTGGACATGAGTAAATATGTATATATATAACACACATATAAGCTCATTTTCTCTCCTCTATCCTGCCCCCAAACCAAGGGGGGGAAGGGGAGGAAAAAAGAGAGAGGAAGGAAAAGGATCGACAAAACAACAAAACATTTTCAACAGACATTTTTAGCCGGCATTGTAAAACTCCTGTGTAGCAGCATAAAGTGTGTGTGCGACTGAACATGTCAGCCGACCAGAGCCAGACGCACCACACATCGAACGACCATATCCCTCACATAAAGGAAAAATCCTGGAAGAAAAATGGAAAAAGACAGGTGTCCTCTCCCCAATCCCCCCGAAAGGTGTCAAATGTGACACCTGAGGGGGGGAGGAATCTAACCAGCCGAAGTTCCACTTTTGGGTGGAACTCCGCTTTAAGCATTGGACAGAAAAGGAAAAATAACTAACTTTGTTTTGTATATTTTATTACTTTATTTGTTATTTTATTATATTTATCTTATTCTATTTTTTGGGAGACCGTTTAAAACTGTCCCCCCATAAAATAAAATAATATAATAAAATAACAAATAAAATATACAAAACAAAGTTAGTTATTTTTCCTTTTCTGTCCAATGTTTAAATACTAATTGGTCTCATGTTCCTGTAGGTTCCACTAGTGGGCTTACCCTCTCAATGACAGACTGATACTTTTTAGGGCTATCTATTTGTAAATTCCCATCAGTTCTTTTGGTCGTGCATACACCTGTGGTGAGGATCTTTTTCATTAGATGATCCATGCACATTGTGCTTAAATTGTATGTATATATGAGTGTATTAAAAGTAAAGTTTATTGAAATCATTTAGATTGGAAAGTCTTTGGACCAATATGGTCTCTACATATATTGTAAACTTAATGTCTTTCCATTCACTTATAGTGATATTGTGTACAAAATCTTGAAAGTCTCCCGAAGAAGAGAAAAGTTAAGGTGAAACATGTTGAGTGAAAACTTGTGTACAACTGTATGAATTATCTCATGTTGTTTTAATAATATGTGATTCTTAATCCTGTTTGCATACAGTAAAAATTCATTTTACAGTACCTCACAAAAATGAGTACACCCCTCACATTTTTGTAAATATTTTATTATAACTTTTCATGTGACAACACTGAAGAAATTACACTTTGCTACCATGTAAAGTAGTGAGTGTACAGCTTGTATAACAGTGTAAATTTGCTGTCCCCTCAAAATATCTCAACACACAGCCATGTCTAAACCGCTGGCAACAAAAGTGAGTACGCCCCTAAGTGAAAATGTCCAAATTGGGCCCAAAGTGTCAATATTTTGTTTGGCCACCATTATTTTCTAGCACTGCCTTAACCCTCTTGGGCATGGAGTTCACCAGAGCTGCACAGGTTGCTAATGGAGTCCTCTCTGACTCCTCCAGGACTACATTGTGGAGCTGGTGGATGTTAGAGACCAGTCACTCTTTCACCTGCCGTTTGAGGATGCCCCACAGATGCTCAATAGGGTTTAAGTCTGGAGACGTGCTTGGCCATTCCATCACCTTTACCCTCAGCTTCTTTAGCAAGGCAGTGGTCGTCTTGGAGATGTGTTTGGGGTCGTTATGTTGAAATACTGCCCTGCGGCCCAGTCTCCGAATGGAGGGGATCATGCTCTGCTTCAGTATGTCACAGTGCATGTTTGAATTCATGGTTCCCTCAATGGACTGTAGCTCCCCAGTGCCGGCAGCACTCATGCAGCCCTAGACCATGACACTCCCACCACCATGCTTGACTGTAGGCAAGACACGCTTGTCTTTGTACTCCTTACCTGGTTGCCGCCACACACGCTTGACACCATCTGAATCAAATAAGTTTATCTTGTTCTCATCAGACCATAGGACATGGTTCCAGTAATCCATGTCCTTAGTCTGCTTGTCTTCAGCAAACTGTTTGATGGCTTTCTTGTGCATCATCTTTAGAAAAGGCTTCCTTTTGGGACGACAGCCATGCAGACCAATTTGATACAGTGTGCGGCATATGGTCTGAGCACTGACAGGCTGACCCCACACCACACATATTATAATATAAGAGACAAGCTATGCTTCTTACCTTCTTTCTCTCAATCTTCTTTACACTGTACACTGAGTTGTGCATGCACTGCTCATTTTATGATTCCAGCAGCTGCCAGCTGCTTGGATGAATTAACTCCCAAATGCATGCACTGGAGTAACATCATCCCACACCTGCCAATCAAAGCAGGCAAAGGCCCTACACCTGGAACAAGCTGGGGAGAAGGTCGAGCTTGCAGACATTGCATCACTGGAGTAAAAGAGATCATTTGTGGACTTCAATTCCATTTTAACTGCAGCCTTAGTGCCTTTCCTGGGGTCCTTTGGCATATGTTTGGTGCTTACTCAGGTCAGTGAAGATGAAATATTCTTTAGATTAGCATCTAGTAGGTAAAAGGTCGCTTATGTCTTCTACACTGTCTTACTTTTTCTACACTGCCCTTTTCCTTTGTTTTTTCCTCTAATCTTGAACAAATCTTGCTGAAAGAAATATCAAATATGTGTACAAGCTGAACTCCAAGATTTTTATGAATACTACTCTTGCAGTTCCCCCCCAAGCCACCCCCCGCAGGGGTTAACTGCTTGTTAAGCCCAGGGGTAGGGGTATAAGCTCTAATACTTACCTACCTTGTTCTCTTCTCTCTGACGCTCCAGGTTGTGGGTGGGACCTGGCCGTTCTCACATACATTGCAAGACTACTGGTCCTGTATTGTACAAGATTATGTCAGTATGCTACTGCCGGGCAAAGAGAAAAATCTTTGGGGGGTCAGTCACGAAGCATGGTGTCTGCTGGACAGAGAAATAAGGTATAACAGCTTATTTCTCTACCCATAGACATAAAGAGCAGATAACTCTTGCAGTGCGGAGGGCCCCACTGCAAGGTTCTTTTTTTTTTTTACAAAAATCCCACAGATTAGCATTAAGGGGGCACAACTGTGGAAGCATTGATTTGCAAAGTAACTTTAATTGCAATAATTTCTAATAATCCCATGTGACGTATTTCCAGTCTATAAGTGTCTCCTAACACAGTGGTTCTCAACCTCAGTCCTCAAGTACCCCCAATGGGCCATGTTTTGGGAACTTCCCTTAGATAAAATAGCTCTTATGAATACCATGTGATTGATATTGATTTAAAGCAGCTGTGCAAAGTAAAGGAAAACCTGAAAACATGGCCCATTGGTGGTACTTGAGGACTGAGGTTGAAAACCACTATCCTAAAGCATGTTCCTAGTCTCCAACGGCTCCTGTAACATGTTAAAAGTCTCTGATCATATCCCGTAGCATGTTTGCAATTTCTAACATTTACTTGTAGCATACCCATAATCTCTGACAATCTCCTATTGCATGTCTATAGTCCCTGACAGCTTTCTGTAGCATTACATTTACTGGATGTTATATGTGGCCCTTTGAAGTCAGAGGCACTATATCATGTAAACTGACCATCACTGAACTACAGGGCTCAGTTATTTTATCCTGATATGTACTCCAGGTAGCTAGAAGACAGTGCTGATTTCAGGCAGTGTATAGGGCAACAAATGATAGATTTCAAGTCTGACTTTGAGTACCCTGATTGGTTTAAGTCATTTGTGAGAGTTTTCCAATCAATGCTTATTATCTAAGCCACCCTTTCTCAACCAGGGTTTCATGGAACCCTAGGGTTCCTTTGGAGATTGCTAGGGGTTCCTTGAGTAATGAGCAATTTCCGACTCTTAGATAGGTAGCCACTGACACCAATGATCTTGTGTGCTATCTGTAAGGGGACATTCTTCCCAGTGACCATCAATGTTGAAAGCATTCTTCCCACTAATGATTTTCCCTACAGACCACCAGGGGACTTTCAACCACTGATCACCAGTATAAGGAGGTCCTTCTCCCACTGACCACCAATCTAGAGGTGCATTTCCCTCACCAATAATATAATGGGACATTTCAATGACCACTAATAAAAGGGGGCACATCTCAACTAACCATCAACATAAGTAGGCATTTCTCCACCGACCATCATTATGAGTGACCACTACAATTTTCATTATCTTCATTACTCTTTGGGCCATAAATGTTATTCGTTTTATTTTATTATTATTATTGAAAGGAATTATCATCTGGAGTTCCTTGAAACGTAAAAGTTATTTCTAGTGTTCCTCCATGTTACAATGCCTGGGAAAAACTGATCTAACCACTTTTCTGAAATTTGCAGAGCCAGTCAGCCAGCTTTTCTAATATGGTTGCCATCTGATCGTGACTATTAGTAAATCACATTTTGAGTACAATGTAGTAACAAAAAGATAAAAAAATAAATAAAACACATTTTGCTTTAATTTCTTGAATAAAAGAAGAAAATATTCAAGTACATTGCCCTAACTGAATCATTATCCACTCTAACATATCACACTCCATATTCCAGGCTCACCCCTCCGGTGAAAAAGACATCGGAAAGAGTTTAACAAGTGGAAAGCTGAGGACTAAAAGGAAATAATTGTCCCGTCCCCTCTGCGATATGGTCAAACTCAAAAGGGACACCTGGCAATGTTTCTGAGGTAAGGAAATGGGATCTACTTGAGAAAATCAGTGGATGGTTTCCAGGGGAATGCTACTGCTGAAAGCAGACTCTCATGAGCTAAATGGGCCTTTTGTGCCATCAGTGTCCTTTCTGCAGGCCCGGGAGCTCCTCTGAATTTTAAGATGTGGTGTCTTATTTTCTCAATCTGGCAAACAGGGGCTTTGAAAGGCCTTGGCTGTGTCATTTGCACTTTGTATGTTTCACTTTTTTCTGTGGGGGATAAACCACAAATGGACGACTGTCGTAGCACGTCAAGGTACCATAATTACCATCACGGTGATAACTGGTCAGGGTTGCTCAGCAACTCAATTTAAAGGTATATTCCGGTTATAGTTAAAAACTAAAGTGGGACTCTGAGCAAAATCAAAATAGACATATGCTGCAGACTAGCAATAAAACAGCATTTTTGTCTTTCTGTCTTTCTTTCTCTCATGTCATACTTTTACTAATGTTATCCTGCCAGCAGATATATGTATATTTTGCAACTTGTAACAGGAAATCGCTCTATTGTCATCTGTGGACAGGGTAGTAGTAGATAAACATGTCGTTTTTTTTAGGTGGATTTTAAAGTGATTGTAAACCCTTATTTTTTTTAACAAATGTGGTATACTTACCTTCTCTGTGCAGTGGTTTTGCACAGAGCGGCCCCTATCTTCCTCTTCTTGTGTTCCGCTCTGGTCCTTTTGGCTCCTCCTCCCCACCGTGTGCCTACCATAGCAAGCCGCTTGCCATGCGGGCTCACTCCCAAACTGTCTCTGTGTGTCCATAGACACACAGAGTGTGGCTCGGCCCCTCCCCTCTCACCCTCCTCATGGCTGTGAAGAGGAAGAGGAAGGAACCAATGGCTCCCGCTGCTGTCTCTGAGCCTGTGAGGAGGGAGAGAGCTGAGAGAGATGCTGCTTTCATGTGCATTGCTGGATTGAGATCAGGCTCAGGTAAGTATAAGGAGGGCTGGGGGGGAGCTGCACTAAAAAACATTCAGCCTTTAAAACTGGAACGTGGGGGAGCACTACCTGGCAGGGGAGTGGAGGATCAGGTAAGTAAAACTGTATGTCCTCTTCCCTAGACAAAACAAGTTATTAACCCTTGCAGTGCGGGCACAGCCACACTGCATTGGATAATTTTTTTATCTGCCTGGAGTTGGGCTTACATTTACAGGTAGGTCAGTGTTAAAGTATTAGGTTTAGGGACCCCGGTTAAATAGGAACTTCACCCCCATTTTCATTTCTTTCTTTCAATTCTGTTTTACATTTTTTGCTGGGTTATACTTAATAAATATACTCACACATTCAGTGAATCCAGCGTTCTACTGCTGTGATCTACAGCTCCACTGTTATACAACTGGCCCTGCACTGCCATCTTCCTTTCTTTCAACATTGTGAGCTGTCACCTCTTACAACAGCCCTCCTGATGACACAGTGCCAGGTCCTTCCTTCATTGCTGCGTGGAACCTGATGCCTCAGGTGATGCCCCCCGGGGATATGTGACATGAATAACCCAGGAGGCTGCAGGAGCAGGGATCACGTCATTCTCGCCGGGTGGGGTGGACTATGAAAAAAAAACCACAAACACACAAAAAGTGTCTGCTTGTAAGATTAAGGAAGGGAGAGAATTGCAATGATGTCAAGTTTTTTTTTTGTGGGAAGATGCGCTAAAGTCCACACAGTTAAAATGATTCTGCGCCTTCCTTGTGCTTCTCAAACTACGTAGGGCCTCAGTTGATGGGCTTTTTGTTTGTTTCAAGTGGGTTTTGCATTTGCATATAAGTCTATAGTGATGCAAAACCTGCTTGAAGCAGATAAAATTCAGGTCAGAAAGAAATCAACTGCAGGTCAGAAGAAGGTCCACTTCAGGTCAGAAGGAGGTCTACTGCAGATCAGAAGGAGGTCTACTGCAGATCAGAAGGAAGTCAACTGCATGTCAGAAGGAGGTCTACTGCAGAGCAGAAGGAAGTCTACTGTAAGTTAGAAGTTATTCTACTGCAAATCACTAGTAAGTGTACTGCAGTTCAGAAGGAGGTCAACTGCATGTCAGAAGGAGGTCTAATGCAGATCAGAAGAAAGTATAATGCAGATCAGATGGAGGTATACTGCGGGTCAGTAGGAGGTCTACTGCAGATCAGAAGGAAGTCAACTGCATGTCAGAAGGAGGTCTACTGCAGAGCAGAAGGAAGTCTACTGTGGATTAGAAGGTATTCTACTGCAAATTACTAGGAAGTCTACTGCAGATCAGAAGGAGGTCAACCGCATGTCAGAAGTAAGTCTACTGCAGATCAGAAGAAAGTCTAATGCAGAACAAAAGGAGGTCTACTGCAGGTAAGAAAGAGGCCTACTGCACAACAGAAGAAGGTCAACTGCATGTTAATATGCTGCACCTGTCATTGATTTCTGAATGATCTAAAAAGCATCTTAGAATGATGTAAAACCGATGCCATTGACAAAATCCCAAAGCCCGTCAACAAATTATGGCGAGGGATAGTTTAGCTTTGTGCAAACTTAGAGCGGGCAATCACCAAGACCATGATCGACAGGTTGCCGACCCCCATTCTAGATCTTCCTGAACACCCCTCTCTGACAGAGATCATGTTGCTCAGCCAAAGAGAGCCAAACTATTATGTAGGGTTTGTTGTGGCAGCTTGGGTTATATTAGATGGCCAATCAAACCAACATAATTGCTAATAGAAAGAAGACAAGATGGGGCTGGAAAGGCTATACTTTTAGGAAACTAGCAAACTGTATTGCGCACATGGCCTTAAAGTAGGACTTATCCCAACAAATGAAATCTCATACTAGCTTTAACATGTTAATGTAATTTCATTTTCAATCTTTTTAAATCTGCAGCTTTCATTTAGGCCTCCTTCTCACTATGCTGAGAATGCTGTGAATGTGAGGCATTTCAAATGAGCTGCCAACACATGGCAACAGAAAGAAAACTGGACCTGTACTTTTTTAACGCAATCTCCTTTGGCACCTCCTGTACCTGTGCAAAGGGGATGCCATTCCTAATGAATGCCACAACAATACTAATGTGTGATGTAGTAACGAATGGCAAACTGTATTTTTTAACATACATTACGCAACACAAGCCAGCTTCAAACAATAGCTAGTGATCCTGCCATGAAGTTTCTTGCTTAGGCACTTCCTGTTATGGAGTGAAAACCGTCTCATAATTTTTTTGTGTTGTCACCCTGTTACATGCACCCTTGGTGTGCATACAGACAGGATGTGACTTAAAGAAACTGAAGGAGATTGAGATTAATACTGAGATGCAATAAAGGATGCAAAAAGGTGAAAAGTGAGTTTTGTTTAAAAAAAAAGACAAAGTTGTGTCACCCAGTTATGTTTTGAATCTACTTTAAAGCCCAGACTGCTGGTGGGTGCCGCTACCTTGGATGGGATGCCAGCAACCCCAGCTGTCACTCAAGTAAGACTCTATAGTATTCTCCTTCGCTCCTCTATGGCTGCTACATAAAAGGTTATGCAGGGAGGTGAGGGGAGGGATGGAAGAGCCGGCCCAGTACAGTCAGTATTTGGACAATCCCAGAAGAGGGTAGAATTATGACATGCAAGGAGGAAGGAGACTGTTCTAGGAAATGACCCTTCCTGGAGTTGTCATCATTTCTAGCAAGTTCAAAGGCACATTGCAAGTGAATAAAAAAACATTTGGGTTAGGTTCACACTTATGCGGTGCAGGAAATGCTGCGTTCTGTGCGTGTTTCCTGGACTGCATTGCAATCGCACACGTCCTTGCAATTTGCTGCGGGTGTTAATACAAAGTTAATGACACCCCAAACGCAGGTCGCAAATGCAGTGGGTTTGCCTGCACTGGACCACATTGTACAAAAGGACCATGTGGTCTGGTTTGGTGCAGCTTTAAAAAAGGTGCATGCACTTCTTCAAAATGAATGGGCTCAAATTGCACCATACTGAATCGCATGTGAATTGCACAGAAATACCACAGCATTTCATACTCCTGATATGTGCCTGCTGTACCATGTACTTGTATGGAAAAGTATCCTGTTCTATTTATATTGCTTCCTTTGTGTGAAATCTCTGGTGTTCCTTCCAGTCCCCCTGCTTTCCTATTAAAAACTGACCACACTAAGCAGGAGAACACGCTGTGGTCAGTTCTCTAGCTATGCTGGGAACTCAGCCTGCTCTTGTCCAATGATCAGACTTGACCTGACAACCTCTCCCCTGCACAGCCATTCACAGCCATCGATAGTTCAGTGTAATGTTGCTTCTCCTCCCCCCAGCTCTTCTGCAGCTGAGAACAGAGGGAATGTGATCACTTATATAAAAGGGAAAAAGGTATTTATAATGTTTTTTTATATCTATAAAAAAATGTTTTATTTCATTTTTAAACTGAATGGGGGGTTTTACAAGGCGATTGTGTAAGTATAGATGCGTTTAAACACGTAAATATGCATACATAATTTGTGTATATGATACTTTATTTTTCCCCTTTGATTAGATTTACAAGCTTACAAACATGCATACATTCATTTATACGTGTAAGGGCATAAAGCACGTGTTCTTAGATGCAGATTGTTAGATTCTGTGTCACGGATCTGAAAGCAGCTTATGTTTAAGCACCTGTATGCGTAATTAAAAAACACTTGTATACACATTTTTTAAGGCAGTATGAATGAAGCCTTAGGCTCCATGCACACTGTATCTGATAAACGGCTGTTTTTGGTCGTTTGGGCGTTTTTTTTAACAGCCCAAAAACGCCACTTTATGTTATCCTATGTGTCCATGCACACATGGACATTAATTGTCGTTTATCAGCAGTGGCGTTTTTGGGCTGTTATCTGAACGCCCTGAATTGGCATTCAAAAGTCGTTCTCCTGACCACAAAAAATTCCAGACGCTGATAAACGTCGCTAAACGCTGGTAAACGCCGGTAAACATCAGCTTATCGGCGTCTGGCGTTTTTTTGCAGTCAATGGAAGCCAATGAAGAAAAAAAAAAACGCCAAAAAATGCCAACGCCGATAAACGCCGGTAAACGCTGCTTACAAAACACTGCAAAAGAACGTTTTGTAAGCAGCGTCTCCTGCCCGACTCTGAAAGAGCCCAGATAGCGTCCAGTGTGCATGGAGCCTTAAAATACTTGATCTTTCTGCGCTTTTATCTGCAGTTTTTGAAGTTGGTTACAGGGTCTCTTTAACCTCTTGCCGACCACCCCACATACATGTACTGCGGGGCAGCAGCTCCTCTGCGCAAAATCACGTACAGGTACGATTTTGCACTTCCGGGTCTGCGGCGCGCACATGCGCCGCTGGCGACCCGCTCCTGCTGAAATTGGACACAGGGGGTGCCAATCAGCGGGTCTGGCGATCCAATCGATCCCAAACAAGGCAGATCACTGATCTGTTAGTAGGGAAGACAAAGATCCCTGTATTGGTATCACTGGTCCCCAAAAAAGTATCAAAAGTGTCAGTTAGTGTCCGATTTCCTATCCAAGTGCCTGCATCATCCTGCTTTCAGCCCTGATGAAGGGGGAGTGTTGCGCATTGTTCCATAATACATTTTTTTTAAAAGTCTGTGCAATCTAGTGTGGCGCTCCCATCCTTTCAAAACCTTACTGTCATTAGTTCAGTGACAGTGCATATTTTTTAGCACTGATCACTGTATTGGTATCACTGGTCCCCAAAAAAGTGTCAACAGTGTCAGTTAGTGTCAGATTTTTTTGCCGCAATGTCGCAGTCCTGCTATAAGTCGCTGATTGTCGCCATTACTAGTAAAAAAATTAAAAATCGCATTAAACATATACCATAGTTTGTAAACACTATAACATTTGCGCAAACCAATCAGTATGCGCTTGTTTTTTTTTTTTTTTTTTTCCAAAAACATGTAACAGTATACATATTGGCCTAAATTGATGAAGAAATTTGATTTTTTACATTTTTTTATTGGATTTTTTTATAGCAGAAGGTAAAAAAAAAATATATATATATATATATATATATATATATATATATATATATATACATATATATATATATATATATATTTTTTTTTTTTTTTTAATTGTCGGTCTTTTTTTGTTTATAGCGCAAAAAATAAAAACTGCAGAGGTGATCAAATACCACCAAAAGAAAGCTCTATTTGTGGGGAAAAAAGGACATCGATTTTATTTGAGTACAGTGTCGCACGACTGCGCAATTGTCAGTTAAAGTAACGCAGTGCCGTATCACAAAAAATGGCCTGCTCATGAAGGGGAGTAAACCTTCCAGAGCTGAAGCGGTTAACCTAGAGTGAGGAAGAGGGAACCCTGTGACTACCAATAGGAATGGTATCTAAAGAATTTCAGGCTCCTGCAGTGGAATAGAAGGAGATAAAGGTGAAAAGGGCAAATAGATCAGAAGCATGAATGGGCACACATTGACTGCTGTTAGGATGTCATTTTTGTGTAAGTTTAGATAAACGTATAATGTAGAAATCCGCAGCAACATTTAATTCTGACAAATGCATTTTTAGTAAACAAAACTTGAAATATTTCCTGTATTCTGCTGTATCACCTCTAAAGGTGACAAGCTCAGATGTCATTAAGTGAGCTATTTCCAGCTATCATGCTCTGTGCCAGGTCTAAGAACCAGCATCTCCCTTATACTCAGTGTAATTGGAATAACACAATATATGTTCATCTCAACAGGGGCCAATAGGCCTGTAAAAATGCATTCATGAATATACTGCTCAATGAGTACTAATGAGGCTAAAGTTGCAGTGTTATCCATTTACACATAGGCTTGTGCCTTCATTTACACATAGAGGGTTATTTACTAAAGCCAAATCCACTGTGCACTACAAGTGCTCTGAAAACCTGAGGGGAAGATCTGAAATGAGGGAAAGCTTTGCTGATTTTATCATCCAATTATGTACAAGCAAGAATGCTGTTTTTTATTTTCTTTGCATGTCCCACTCGGATCTACAGCGACTGCATTGCCAAGTGCATTTGCTTTGCACTTGTAGTGCAAAGTGATATTGCCTTTCGTAAATGAACCTCAAAGTATTTGTTTTAAACGATAAGTCCACCCAAAACTGATATGTCAATATATATATATATATATATATATACACACACACACACTTATAAATAAATGTAAACAAGCATTTTAAAATGAATTAAAACATGAACAGTGTCAGCAAGCAGAGCAGTGGATGGTGTCAGTATGGCTGAGGTTGGTGTCAGTAGGACAACGGATGGTGTCAGTCAGTAGAGCAGTGGATGGTGCCAGTATGGCTGAGGTTGGTGTCAGTAGGACAACGGATGGTGTCAGTCAGTAGAGCAGTGGATGGTGTCAGAAGAGCAGTAGATTATTATTATTATTATTATTATTATTATATAAGATTTATATATCACCAACAGATTAACAACAACATGATGGTGTCAGTAGGTTTTTTTATTATTATTATTTACATTTTATTATTTTTTTACAATACTACTTTTTAATATTTGTTTACAGTTTTTTTTAAGATCCCCATTGGGGGACTTTGGTTAAATATCAGGGGTCTAAACAGACCCCTGATGTCTCACTTTTGAGACAGAGAAAGATACTGAGGACAGAGATTCCCCAGTCCCTTTCTGTGCAGCCGCAGCTGCCCTAGACAGTAAATGAATGGGAAGTGCACTGTACTGAGCTGCTTCCTGTACATTCACTCACTGAAGCTGTGCTTCACTTATGAATGGACACATGAGCCCAAGCAGCAGGTGAATCTGTGCCAGACGGGGTGATTAGGGTGTGCCTAGGCACATCTGGCACACCTCGTGCACGCGCCTATGCGACAGGTAGATCTCGCTGTGAAAGAATTCAGCACTGCACTAAGGGGCTTAGCCCACCAGGTTCCACTGATCACTCACTTTTGGTTGGACTAACCCTTTAAATTGAGTTCCACAAATGTAAGCACTATTGCCTGTAAAATGGGCAGGTATGGGAGATAAGGCAGGCAATGGATAGGCAGATATCTTTATAAGGGCAACATGCTGGGAGATGTCTTCCCGCCCTTGAATGGACCACTCATCCCTATGACCCACTACGTTTATCATATGTGTGCTACTTTAACCTTTGTGTCTTCTGCATAGACAGCTGGAAGCATTTATTATCCTTCCTAGGAAGGTCACAGTTAGCCTGATTATAATTCATGGTTAGATCGGAAGCACTGATTGTAGTAATCAAGCTAGATTTGAGTATTCTAAGTATTTAGCACTGCGGCTTGCAGTGTCATTGAAGGGAGCCTTACATGGGGATTGAACCACCAGAATGAAATGCATTAAAATCTTCAAGCCAGGTTGCAAAGCATGGAACCGGCTTTTTCTCATTTATGCTTTTCAACAAGAGAAGAGCATAGCCCATGCCCTCCTATCAGCTCTCTTCCTCACATACAGGGTCCATGACACCTACAGTATAGACCATAAGGCAAGGCAGGAGCACACACATCCCTACTGACACTTGCGAGTTCTCGCTATATTGTGGTTTTAGATAGGTCCCTGGGCCAAGCTTTGCAGTGAAGCCAAGGACAGATTACAGTAATTTAGCTGCCCAGAAGAGTTGCGTCTTGACCCTGTGGCCCATCCCTCCCTCAGAGCCCACTGCTGACCACCACTGCTCCTGCCCTGAGCTGACTTCTTGCTGTAACTTCATCCGATGTGCATAGGAGCGTCTTCAGCTGTGTGTTATTGAAAAAAAAAAATGTGAATCTGGGCTTTGTAGGGGGTCCAAAGTAAGGGCTTGTTCACGTGGGGTGCACCGCAACCATCCTGCAGCCTGCAATGCACATGGTTGCAGTGTGGTGGTGAGGCATTTTGGGGGTTAAAGCAGATGGTGAGGGAGCGACATATCCCCTCCTCTCCGCCTGTCAAACACCCTCCAAAGAGCTCCTACTTTGACCTGTTGGAAATCCCTGATAAATGCAGTCATACCTCTTTATAAGTCCACTTATCTTTCTCATGCTTTCCCCCCATAAGTTTAATAAAGTATGGGATTTGTGACTTGATTCCCCCGCCACTAATGATTAGTGACTAATCCTTGACTTTCTGGGATTGGTCCTACTCACCGGCTCCCTAAGCCCAGGGGTAGGATTATTCACCGCTGTGCCTTGACTTTTGCATTTGGGGCGCTAGTTGGGACTGCCTTGTATTCTTTCTTGTATTGCATTCTTATTTTGGGTAACTTGGAGGCAAATATTTTGTTTTTCACGGTTTATGAAAATGAAGTAGACACTGGGTTAATAGTTATTAGGCTGTAATTTTTGCTATTGTATTTTTTTGAGCTGGGGAATTCCCCCTATTCATGGGAAAATGAATGCAGCACCCTAGGGTGTGCTAGTTGATTTGTTAGTGTAAATAGATTTATTTTAGCTCAGAGCTAAGCCTGAGCTGTGAATCTGGGTCAGAGTTCAGTGACTCAGGGCTGAGCCTCCCCCTGTTTTATGGGATTTTGGAGAATGTTCTAGACATAGTGGGTGGAGGTTAGGAGGAGCTGCTTGGAATATTTATGAGGACGTCAGCTAATCCCCAGTATGGGGCTGGCAGGAAGCCCCCACCTAAAAACTGTACCTGAGCCACCCCCATCAACCCATCCCCCGCAGCTATTACCTTTTGTACCACCACCCCCATCCCTTTAGAATGTAAGCTCTACGAGCAGGGCCCTTCTGTCCCTTCTGTATTGAACTGTATTGTAATTGTACTGTTCCCCTCTACATTCTAATGCGCTGCGTAAACTGTTCGTGCTATATAAATTGCGTATAATAATAATAATGTACAAAAATAAGTAATATACTCACAAAAAAATACTTGAATAAAAGCATCTTAGTATTCCTCCACATGGGTCCACAAACTGTCCACATTTCATGGGACTTGTCCCTATAGAGGCATTGGCTAACACGTTTCGAGAAATTCCTCTTCCTCACAGCCTAACAAACAAGTCTGGCTTGCTTGCTTATATGTGGTGTACTGGATTGATAGTACCAGCTCTGGGGGTGCGCCCTGCCCAGCATATAAGAAAGCAAACCAGGCTCTAAGGAAGAGGGATTTCTTGAAATGCGTTAGCCTATGCCTCTATAGGGACAATTCCCATGAAATGTGGACAGTTTATGGACCCATGTTGAGGAATACTAAGACATGCTTTTATGCAAGTTTTTTTTGTGAGTATATTACTTATCTTTGTACATCAATATAGCCTTTGTTTGGGGATAGTGTGCTAGGCCCACGCGTCTCCTGTCTCTTTCATGTTCCTGTGATACAAGTTGGACATTGTTCTTTTTGCTACACACGCAAGGGGCCTTGGGCTCCTGCCTGTAATGGGCCAATGCTAAAATTCTGACTGAGAGCCTGTCAGATCTTCACAGTGATCCAGCTGTGTTCTGCAAGCGAGCACTGGAGGAAGAAGAAGTGGAGCTGTATATAGAGACTGTATATAGGAAGAGTTGTACCTGAAGTTTGTTGTTGAAGTCAATGGGCATCCCATAATCTCCCATCCCTATCTAAGTTATTACCCTCAATGTCGCAAACTGTTCTCTGACTGGGGTGCATGTGAAAATTCGGTGTGTCTGGCTGTGCAGGGTGGGAAATCCCATTTAATTTGCAGCCCTTAAGTGGGTGCACTACATAAATAAAAACAATATTAAAAAAAAAAAATTCTTGAAAAACAAAACAAAAAAAATACCCTCCAAAAAACAATCCACCACGGACACCTTGGGAAATCTATCCACTGGAAAGAAACATAAGGAGTTGAGATTATAGGCAACCAGCCCCCACCAAAATCTGAAACAAACGTTTGGGGGAGTTGCCTCTTAGCCCAATTTGAATTATCCTGATGAACTATGGTATAATGAACTAAATTGGAATGGCTCATATTTAATATCCCTTATATTCACAGTCTGACCCATTTAGCACCAAGTACTATATCTCCATCCCATAAATCCAGTGAATTTGTCATGCAGCCTGGAACATTACCTCATTCTTGGCAGCATTTGTCTTTCTGCTCTTGTTATACGCTCTACCTGCTGGCTTGGAATGACCTCCATGTTCTCCGCTCTAAATTGGTTACAGTCGTTGTTTAGATTAAGGCTGCTGCAGGCAATCAGAAACCCAGCAGGCCTCACAATAGGAAAAGAGCTCACTCCGCCCAGGGACCAACATAGCGGCTTACGATAACTCTCTGTGTGCACTTGTAAAGAGGCTATTAATGCAGGGGTTTATTCTACTCCAAAGTGTCAGTTTTATTTAAAGCAGTGCCTGAAGTTGAAACGGCCGCCTTGCATGTTTTTGCTGCAGGCTGCAATGGCTCGTCACCAATCTGTGGCATATCAGAGCGCAAGAGAATCTGTGGTTGTCTATGGCAACCTATGGTGTTGTGCCAAGGGAATGAAATATGTTTTTATGAGCCATTCCAGGTAGAGTTGATTGGCCAGGATACATGTAGGTGATGCCTAAGTGAGGTACCCTTTGGTGAGGAATCGCACAATACTGTATATAGTGCACTGATATATTCTGTATTGACCTTGAACTGGCTTCTTCGTATCACCGATATTCAAGCCCTTGACACGTGATATAACAGTTCAGCGAATAACCAGTCTCAACATTTGACAAGATGTGTTACCGAAGGACGGCTTCAATTACTGGGGTAATGTCCCTTGACAGAGTGCCTGAAGAACAGTTTCAGCAACCTGTGATGTCGCCACAATCCCATACCACCAAAGTGAATGACGTGTTGGGGAGCCTTCCCTGAGCTATCCCTTGCCACCTAGAACCTTTCCCTAGACTAAGTGCTGTCCCTCAAACTATGTGGTTTCCCTTATTTAAAAGGTTTTCACCCAAAATGGCAGCCAAATCTCCAGAAAATGTTGTGGCCAGTGGTAGCTGGGAGTTTCTTTTTTGGGGGGGAGGGCGGCACACCACCACCCTCCAGCGGCGCGGCACTAAACCCCGTTGGTTAGCCTGCGGTCCGTCACTTACCCCATCCAGGTGGGCGGGCTGTAGGCTGCCGTGACCTCCAGCAGCAGGAGGATCCCATCTAGTTGGCGGGGTGTGGGCAGCGGCTCTGGTGTCTGCTCCTCCAGTGGCTTCCGCCGTGCCTCTCCACTCACTTCCTCCCAAGCGCTAGGCATCCAATAGGATCGCCTGACGCTTTGGCCAATCAAGAAACCGGTCTCACGACCCGCCTGCTGATTGGCGGGGAAGAAATTTAGTGTGAAAACACCGAATATTAATTCGATATCTTCATACAACAGGGTGCACTGCACCCTGAGCCCACCCTTTTTTGAAGCCTATTAGAGCCTCTGGCTCTAATCACGTACTTAAAAAAAAAAACTATCCCCCCCCCCCAATTAGAATCCATAGTCTGGAGCCCTGATATGTAGATCAGGCGGCCAGACGCAAGGATGGGGGGGGGGGGGGTGGTGCCCGTTCACCCTCTATGGACAGGCCACCACAGGTTGTGTTCAATCTGAAAATGTCCCTTTTTGAAGCACCAGATGGAGTCTCTAGGGGACCAATTCCCTAAGGAGACCCCTCTTCCCATGCAGTGATGGCACAAGGACACCTACATGTGAGATGAATACTTGCACCTGCCTTCATACATTGACTGCTGTTGTTTGCCCCCCAGAATAGGCTGGCATGGGAGGAATCAACAGAGCAAAAACCTTCTGTTCTCTATAGGAGCAAACATCATGTATGTTCATTTAAACTCATGATCCATACCATAGAGTGAGTGATCATAGCAGATATTATCAGTAACATTGCAAAAAACAGGCAGGAGGCGGAGCAATAACACAATGTCTGTAGGTGCTGATGGCTACAAGAAGAGCTGTAACCTGCTATTCCACAGTAAGGGCGACTTCATCCAGACTCCGAGAACTAGTGTAAATATGGCAGGTGGCAGTTGTACAATGGCTTGTTGGCCAACAAAAGTTTTCTAGTTTGCTCAGGCAACTTCTGTTGTACAACTGTTGAACATTGGCTATTGTAATCGCGCGTACTAACGGTCGGATTATCGTACAAACTGTTGTATGACCTTTGTTGTACAACAGTTGTACCATGTGTATGGGCCTTAAGTGACACAGAGCTCAGAGATCAGTAGGAAGTGAGGCAGAGCTCACAGATCAGTATGAGGTGACACAGAGATCAGGGATTAGTAGTAAGTGACTCAGAGTTCATAGACCAGTAGTAAGTGACACAGAGGTCAAGCATCAGTAAGAAGTGATGCAAAGCTCAGAGATCAGTAATAAGTGACGCAGAGTTGAGAGATCAGTAGGAAGTGATGCAGGGTTAAGAGATAAGTGATCAGTAGGAAGTGACGCAGACAGAAGCGTTGCTAGGTGGGAAAAAGACCAGGGGCTTCATCCCGAAGGTAAATTGGATAGCCCCTCCCACATTTTAAATTAAGTCCCACCCAAGCTCCACCCAATGCCCCACCTCTGCTCCACCCAATGTCCCGCCCCACCTTAAAATGAACCCATTATGACACTAAATCTTGGAGACTTCATTCTCGATAGTACAGTACATACACAGCACAGTGCACACCCCACCCCACATATACACTTTTTCACTCTCTCTCTCTTGCTGGGCCATGCAACCTGCATAATGCAAGGGTTAACATTAACAACAGAAAGATTCAACTCCATTCTCGAGAGTACAGTACCTGCACAGTGAGTAAGTGTGTATGTTGGGGTGAACACTATGCAGGTACTATCGAGAATGGAGCTGCATCTTTCTGTTGTTAACCCTTGCATTGCAAGGGTTAACAACAGAGAGATGCAACTCCATTATCGATAGTACCTGCACAGTGCACTGCACACCACCCCCACATACACATAAGGAATAGGCAGTCAGGTCACTGACTGCGGTCAGCTTCTCACAGAAAAAATCTACGAACACATGGTGCCAGCAGCCAGCTTGAGCTTGACTGCTCACTTTGCAGTTTGCACAGCCACAGTGACAGTCTACACACTGTGAAATACCGGGTCTGAATGTGCTGACCTTGCCTTCACAGATGTGACGCCGTGAGCGGTCGCCGGTCCGGATGTCTGATCTATCTTTCACCACCGAGCGGCCGCTAACAAGAATGACGCCCGCGCATTCAGAAGGCGCGAGTGATACTGCGCATGTGCGGCCGGCGTCATACTTGTTAATGGCTGCTCGCTCGTGTCTCAGGGCTATTAATAGTGTTTGACTGCCCCGAGACCCAGGGCTTTTCGGGGCCCACTCGGGGCTGTAGCCCCCTCCCGATGTCCCTGGACATAGAGTTCAGTGATCGGTAGGACGTGATGCAGAGTTCAGAGATCGGTAGGACGTGATGCAGAGTTCAGAGATCGGTAGGACGTGATGCAAAGTTCAGAGATCAGAAGGAAGTGATGCAGAGTTCAGAGATCAGTTGGAATTGATGTAGAGTTCATAGATCAGTAGGAAGTGATGCATGGTTCCAGTGGCGTTAATAGGGTTGGTGTCACCTGGTGTGGAAGAACATGGTGTCGCGCCCCCTCCACCAACTATAGTCCCTTCTCAGCACAGACCCCCCCTCCACTAAGTACAGACCCCCCTCTCTCAGTATAGAACCCCCCACTAATTTCAGACCCCTCTCCCACAGTATAGATCCCCCTCTCTCAGTACAGACCCACCTCCCGCAGTATAGATCCCCCTCCCTCAGTACAGACCCCCCTCACTAAGTACAGACCCCCCTCCCACAGTATAGATCCCTCTCCCTCAGTACAGTCCCCCCTCCCATAGTACAGACTCCCTCACGCAGTACAGACCCCCTCACTAAGTACATACCTCCCTTTCTCAGTTTAGACCCCCCACTAAGTAAAGATCCCCCCCAAGTATATGCCTGTTCAGTCCATTTACATTACAATACACAGTACAGACCTCAGAGCAGCACAGGATATGCACAGCCATGTGTGTCCTTCAGACTCCCTCCTCCTGTGCAGATGTAACAGAGAGGAGGGGGAGGCGGCTTCGGTCTGCCCTGCTCTGCTGTGTGAGCCAGTGAGACAGCCGGCGAGACACAGATCAGTGTAGGGGTGCGCTGTAAGTGACACCCCTGCCCACAGGTGTCACCCCTCTGGCGGGTGTCAACCAGGTGCGGCCCGCACCCCCCGCTCCCCTCTAGCAACACCACTGCAGAGTTCAGCGATCAGTAGGAAGTGATGCAGAGTTCAGAGATAAGAGATCAGTAGGAAGTGAAGCATAGATCAGAGGTCAGTAGGAAGTGATGCAGAGCTCAGAAATCAGTAAGAAGTGATGCAGAGTTCAGAGATCATTTGGAAGTGAAGCATAGATCAGAGGTCAGTAGGAAGTGAAGCATAGATCAGAGGTCAGTAGGAAGTGATGCAGAGTTCGGAGATCAGTAGGAAGTGATGCAGATCTCAGAGATCAGTAAGAAGTGATGCAGAGTTCAGAGATCAGTAGGAAGTGATGCTAGGGTTGCCACCCTTTCTTCAAGTCAAAGCCGAACACTTCAGCGGCGCACAGCGATTTATTTTTATAGTATAAACTATACACATATCTTGCTATTAAATAACATTTCTAATCATATGAAGTTGATAACAAGCGTCCCCCTTTACATCTGAATCCACAGCGTTCCCCTTTTTCATCTGAACTCGTAGAGTTCCCTTTCACTGTAAGGGGGACTCCGCAGAGCAAACTCTGATGTAAGGGGGACTCTGGGGACTGTAACATAAGGGATGCTCTGGGAACCCTGATTTAAGGGGGAACACTGAGAACTCTGTACCGAGAGGACTCAGATGTAAGGGGGAACTTTGGGGCCTCTGGTGTTAAGGTGGAACTCTGATGTAAGGGGTGCTCTGAGAACCCTGATTTACATTAGTGTACTCACTCAAAGGCAGAAGGGAGAAGGGGGAGGGGGGAGACTTCAGTCACAGACAGTGATGGACGGTGAGCTCACTCACCCGTTGGCAATAAGCACCTCTCATCCAGATGTATCTGAGGCTGCTGGGCTTCAAATTTCTGGCCCCCACTTTCCTTTTCTGAGGCACAGCACCGGGTATTGGAGTGTGGGCAGACGCAGGAGGGCATGGGTGGAAGGAAGAGCCCTCTCTCTTCTCCTGTCTGTGTGTGTGTTTGGGGGAGGGATTGTAAGTGCTGGATCTGGGCAATGTGAAAGAGAGTGTAACAGACACTCTCAGCTTAGACAATTGCAGCCAGCAATCCTGCTGAGAAGGCATAGTGCAGTATGAATAATGTGTCCGGGTTTCAGGCAGTCTGAAACCCGGACGCATGATTCCAAACCCGAACTGTCCGGGTGAATCCTGGACAGGTGGCAACCCTAAGTGATGCAGAGTTCAGAGATCAGTAGGAAGTGATGCAGAGATCAGTAGGAAGTGATGTGGAGTTCAGAGATCAGTAGGATGTGATGTAGAGTTCAGAGATCAGTAGGAAGTGATGCAGAGCTCAGAGGTCAGTAGAAAGTGATTCAGAGTTCAGAAATCAAAAGGAAGTGATGCAGAGTTCAGAGATCAGTAGGAAGTGAAGCATAGATCAGAGGTCAGTAGGAAGTGATGCAGAGCTCAGAGATCAGTATAAAGTGATGCAGAGTTCATAAATCAAAAGGAAGTGATGCAGAGTTCAGAGATCAGTAGGAAGTGATGCTGAGCTCAGAGATCAGTAGGAAGTGATGCAGAGTTCAGAGATCAGTAGGAAGTGATGCAGAGTTCAGAGATCAGTAGGAAGTGATGCAGAGCTTGGAGATCAGTAGGCAGTAATGCAGAGCTCAGAGATGAAGTGACTCAGAGATCAGTAGGAAGTGACACAGCTCAGATATCAGTAGGAACTGACGCTGAGTTCACAGATCAGTAAGAAGTGAGATAGGACCTCCTGGTAAAGACTAATATGTAACCCAATTACACCTTGTACAAAAAAGCCAAAATGAAAGCTCAGCAAAGCCCCGACACTCTATGCAGAATATCTGATCCTCTACCCCTGCCACACCTGATCATTAATCTTTGCTGCAGCTCTAGCACTTGTGATGTGGAGGAGGTTGGACACTAGGGGATTGGCCATTGGAAGAAGATCAGATGGAACATTCCTTACTCTCCAGATGACAGCTGTCAAGTAACCAGCCGGAACTTTGGTAGCTCCTCCTGGTTACGTAGTATAGATGCTGCCGGCAGCCATTGGGTTCAGCTCTCCTGGGCTCCACCAGGCAGGGGGTTAAGTGTTATGTGCAGCCTGCTTCCTTGCCCAGACAATGTTGTGCAATGTGTAAGGGCACAGTGGGCCCCCCCATCCCTTGGGGCCAGTGTGCGCCACACACATCACACCCATGGATGATACGCCACTGGAGCTCGGGCCCAAGTGCAGCAGCCCTTATCGCCTTTCTGAAAAGCACCTCTGAGAAGCGATGCATCAGTTTGACAGGTAGTAGAAAGATGATACATCACCTCCTAGCCTCATGGTTTAACCCTGTAAATGCCACACCATTGCACCGCAACCGCATTTGGTAGGTGGGAACTTTGCTATTGATTGTAAAATATGTTCTTTCTATGCATTATTACATTTTTTCTTTCTGTAAAAATTGTAATACTATAAAAAGTGGATAAAAAAAGCAGTGTCTTTAAATTGGTTCCGTGGAAATGTTCTGGCTAGGCGGAAAATTTATTTACCATATTAAATATTAACCTGCTTTGAAGTGCTGCTGGCCACTCGGAAGATGAGTTATGCACTGCTCAAGTGCTCTGTTTTTCTGCAGTGCATGCTTCATTTGAATGGCCTCTGTCCTTCCTTCCATGCCAAGTTTATCTCGGAGAGAGGCGCTGCGTTCCTTGATATCATTCATGCCTGCTCCTGTGCCCGCTTAGCCATTTTCTGGGCAATGCACAACTTTGAATCTTTTTTTATTCTTGCTAAAGCTTATACTGGATTAGTGACACTCAAGACAAACAAGAACCCAGTGGAGGTAACAGGAGATATATCTTTTATGTTTAGGGCATGCAAACTATTTGTGAGTGTACTTATTAACTCTCACAGAGATCACAGTGCTCCCCCCAACAATGCTTTTTTCTCTCCAGAAAGACAGAGCCATCTTTGTTCAGGCATTTATACCTAACCTGGATGCTCGCTCAAAGGTGGATTAGTCTTGTAAATCCTTTGTGTTTGTGTAGTTTGGGGCTTTGTTCACAAATATCTGACACAGATCAGCCCCCTCTTCATTTTATCGCCTTGTGACTTGCTTTTAACCACTTAAGGACCAGACGTATTTTTGACACTTTATATGTTTTTTCAGACACCCTAGAGATTAAAATGGTGGATGTTGCAATACTTTATGGCACAGTGTATTTGTGCAGCATTCTTACAAACGCAATTTTTTTGGAAAAAATACACTCTTTTGAAAAAAAAAAAATAAAAATAAAATTGCGGCCGCTCACGGAATGGCGACAAATTTTAGCACTTAAAAATCCGCATAGGCAACGTCTAGTGCAAGAATTATTACACTCGCTCTAACGATTGCGGCGATACCTCACATGTGTGGTTTTAACACTGTTTTCATATGTGGGTGCGACTTACGTATGCTTTCGCTTCTGTGCGCGAGTTTGGAGGGACAGGGCGCTTTAAGTTTTTGTTTCTTATTTATTTTACTTTTTATTTTTTATTTTTATACTGTCCCTTAAAAAAATAAATTGGATCACTTTTATTCCTATTACAAGGAATGTAAACATTCCTTGTAATAGAAATAAGCAGGACAGGACCTCTTTAGTGGGAGATCTGGGATCAAAAAGACCTCACATCTCACATTTAAACTTAGAAGCAAAAGAAAAAAAGTGGTTGTAACTGTTCAATTTTTTTTTGTAAAATAACAAATATGTTATATTTACCTGCTCTGTGCAATGGTTTTGCACAAAGCAGCCCCGTTCTTCCTCTTCTTGGGTCCCCTGCCAGCGCTCCAGGCCCCTCCTCTTCATCGGGTGCCCCCATGGAAAGCCGATTTCCATGGGGGCACCCACGCAGGCTCACTCCCAAGTTCCGCTGCTGCGTCCATTGACACAGACAGCAGGACTCGGCCCAGCTTTTGATTGACAGCAGCAGGAGTGAATGGCTCCTGCTGCTATCAATCTGTCCAATAAGGAGAGCGACAGCAGCTGCAGCTGCTGCGCTCATGCACATTGCTGGATTGGATCGGGCTCAGGTAAGAAAAGGAGGGGGGGGGGTCTGGGGGGAGCTGCGCACAGAAGGTTTTTCACCTTCATGCATAGAATGCATGAAGGTGAAAAACCTTGAGGCTTTACAACCACTTTAAGGTACAAAGCTGAAGAGTGAAAACTGGGAGAGAGGAGACTGAGAAAATGCTTCTTCCTGCCTGCAGCAGACTGATGAAATCATCTTAGTCTAGGCAAAATCACCTGACTGGAGTGTCTTTAAAAAAAGGTTGGGCTTTTATGAAAAATGATAACAGGAATAAAGGAGAGGTATAGCCAAAGCTATTTTGGCGGTACTTCTTCTGGGTATCCCAGGAGTGCAGTTCGTTATGCACTCCATAGCCCAGTCCAGGCTCTTGATTGATCCCGACTTTACAATTGGGATCCACCCAGATGCCTGGACTGGCAGCTGACTCAGCCTCTCAGTGAGCCACTGGGAGACTGAACTAGCCACTCCCATCCCCTCCACAGCCCAGAGCTCCAGTGAGCACTGGAGGGGCAGAGCACAAAGCGGTGACAGTCAACAGCACTTTGCTCACTGAAGGCTTAGAACCCAGTGATCAAATGCTTGAATCAATGCTGCATTCACCTAGGTGAGGATAACTTTTTTTTTTAACCCATAGTTGTCTTTTATTGCAAACTTGTAAAGTTACTGAGGGGTCTGCTTTAGGCGCACAGTATAACTGCTAAGATATAGTCATTTTAATCCTTATTAATTAAAGACTGCATAATTAATAAGCATTTCATGTTCTTACTTAATCTTCATTTTAAACACATTTTTGAGAGACATGTGTGGGTGCCATTAAAGCGGTATTAAACCTAAAAGCAAACATGTATTATATTGCAGCTTACCAATTCTTGGATGTGAGGGCTGCATTAGTTTCCTCTAGTGTATCTAAATATGCTAATTAATACATTTAACACTACCCTTTACCCAGACTGACAATGCTGCTTTCTGCTGTGCTTCCTTTTCTCATTCCTCCAGAGTTGTGTCTAAATAATACTGGAGTGCACTACTTCTTGTGTGGTTCCATGCCTTGGCAGCCCATACTTGGTGACCCTGCTATGAAAGGCCCTTTTCAGATATCTCCTGTTATAGGATGACAACTTTCCCCGTCTCCCTACTGAGCAGTGGTGGCTGGTGCTCAATATTTGGGGGGGGGGCAGCGAACAAACCTCCCCCCCTCACTCACATCGCCGCCGTCATCACATGCCCCGGGAGGTGGGATGAGTGGCTACGATCCGAGCTGGGCCGGGAGCTGAGCCAAGATGAAGCGATGAACTTGACTAGGGAAGAGCCGGGGCTTCGTCTCCCGGCCGAACAGGAGGTGTGTCCTGGGACTCCCTGGCCAATCAGGTCTCAGGGCCAGCTCCCTGATTGGCCGGGAGGGGAAGCAGGAAGACAATAGTGAATATTAATTTGCTATTGTCACACAACTGGGTGGGCTCGGGGCGCAATGCTCTGCGCCCCGAGCCCACACTTTTTTTAAGCCAATTAGAGCCTCCGGCTCTAATCACGTGCGTCAAAAAACCCATTGGAGTCCATGCATCCAGCGTCCTGCGTGTAGATTAGGGGCCGGGCACATGGATTAGGGGGGTGGCGTCCCTGTGCCCCTAATGGACGGACCGCCACTGCTACTGAGCAGCTGTGTTGTCACCCTGTATCATGTGGCAATGGTCGTTGTTCTGACACAGGCACGGCTTACTATTGTCACTATGGGGAAGCTGGCCCACAGCTGTGTAAAGCTGACCATACACCAGTTTGTTCAAAATTTGAATCTTTAGTGGAGTCAAATCAATGTTTATATTGCAGAGAGATTGCAGGAACAGGATGGAAGGTGTTTCTTGAACAAATGAATTTCTAACATTGATGGTGATTTTCTTTTGGTCAATTTACTCCACATTTTTAAAAATGAACAACATTCATCATGCCATCCAATATACTAATGAGAATTTTTCTAAAAATAATTTTGTTCAAAAATCTGCTAGTCTATGACCAGCTTTGTAATTTTTTGTAATGTAGATAAGAGACATGAAGATTCTCACTACAGTCAAAAATGTTTGTCCATTCATCCTCCACTGTTAAAAATACCGACATTCTGCCCATGTGTATGTCGGTCTGTCAGACAGAAGCTGGTTGGCTTCTATTTGACGTGCATGCTGGAAAACCAGCAACCGATCGACCCCCGAGCAGCTCTCTCAGCCAATGGCAGAGATCGCTGATTGGAGTGTTCTGGCACGGGGGCCATCCGAGAGCTCAGTGGGGGACATCGCTGGACTAATCTCACATGTGTGCAGCCTATTGCATTAGGCTGTGCACCCCAAAGCTCACACATATTTGCGTGTGTGTGCATGTGTATACAGTATATACTGACGGTGTCAGCAGAGCAATGGATGGTGTCAGCAGAGCAGTGGACGGTGTCAAATATTTTTTATTATTTTATGTTTTTATTATTTTTTACAATTTGATATTTTTAGGAGCTTTGGTAAAATATCAGGGGTCTTAACAGGGGGAATCTGCACCACACTGGGTGATTAGGGTATGCCCAGGCACACCTGGCACAAGCCTATGTGGTTAGTACAGCGGCTCCCGACCAGAGCTGTATACACACTGTAGTGTGTACCGGGCTTTACTAATGCTGGAGTGACAGTATGTATATAGGACATAGGTGTGCGCAGGGGGTGTGTCGGGTGTGCCTGGGTACCAGCGTTGCCAACCGCCAGTAAATTTACTGACAGTTTGTAAAAATCAGTGATGTTTACAACTGTCTATAAATAACAGGGTCTGATAATTTATCATGCTGTGCTGATTTTGTAAGCGTAAACCAGGCAAATTACTTGATATGGGTATTGTTAGTGTTTCCATGTTGTGTTTAAATATCAATTGTCCTCATTTTTAATAGGAATTCTGTTATTTTTCAAGTTGCCAGTAAAAAATGTGCTCCGCCAGTAAATTTTCCATGTTTTGCCAGTAAAAAATGTTGCATGAGGTTGGCAACATTGCTGGGTACACCCTAATCACTGTGTGCGGTGCCGATTCCCCCTATTGCCTGGGCTTCCCCCCATGTTACCCCCCCCCCCCCCACAGTGCAGCTCCTTCCTTCCCCTCCTCTCCCCTGGCTACTAATGGAGAGTGGGGGAAGGGGCTAGCAAATATGTAATTTACCAGTCCAGCGCCTTCCTTTTCTAATTGAACACACTCACTCACGGTGTTCATTCATAACTGAAGCATAGTAAATTGTGTTTACTATGCTTCCGTTTGCAAATGAATGGGAAGCCGCTCAGCACAGAGCACATTCATTCACTGTCCAGTGCAGCTGAGGCTGCAGAGAAAGTCATGTGTGTTTGATCTTTGGGGTGCACACCCTAATGCAATAGGCTGTGCTCACCTATGATATAGGAAGTGGTTAAAAGAGGCTGGAGGAGATCAGCAATGCTGAAATACAAAAAAAGGATAAAAATAAAATAAAAAAAGTGTTTATGAAAAAAAAAGCATGGTAATTGTCTTTTACACAAAGTGTTTTTATCATATTAAATGTCATTCATTCTGTTTTACATATACTTTAAAGTAATATTAGAAAAGGATAAATGAGATGCATGCATGTGATTATTTGTATTTCTTGGGGGGGGGGGGGGGGTGATGGTGCTATTGAGCATTTTACAGATCTATGTAGGAGACCATTGTGCTGTAATCGGCCATCTAAATATAAATTATCAGTAGAAAATAACTCCCTGCATTCTACCAGGCTGGCACTTACCCTGTCACTATCATGGAGCTGCTGTGATAAGACCGTCCAGCACCATATAGGGGCCGGGCGCTTGATAAGCCCAACTACCCAGACATCAGTCATTGCTGGACCCATTGTTACAGCCTGACGCACAGCACTGCACCTCCAGCCTGCCTCTGTCATACAGACACCTATATTCAGGACTTAATCTTTAGAGATGAAAATCCCAATTATTATCGACTCGGGGGCAGATGACAGCGATGGCGAGGAAAGGGTAATTGTCTGACTTTTCCTGGATCTTAGTGTCGTCATTAGCTGTAAAAATAATCTGCGATTTTTCTTTTTCAGTTCTTCCCCAAGCCCGTCCTGGAAGACAGAAATGTTGAATTTGCTAAGAAATGCAGCGAATTCATCAGTGATGTAAGTAGAAAGCATTGACTTTTAAAGCCTTATATGAAAGCAAAACCTTGACCATAATATCCGACTGTTCTGACCCAAATCCCTCCATCCCACAGCTCTCTATAATTTATCTCTAATATATAAATATAGGAAACTAGTCTTTGTATTTTTTCATTTTATACAGTATAATATATATATATCTACAGTATATGAATCTGCTTGCTATAAATATTTTTTATGACGTGTTAATGTTTTGTGAACTTCGTTTGTAATTAGAAATATACACCATATTACCAAAAGTATTGGGACACCTGCCTTTACACGCACATGAACTTTAATGGCATCCCAGTCTTAGTCCATAGGGTTGAATATTGAGTTGGCCCACCCTTTGCAGCTATAACAGCTTCAACTCTGTGACCTCACAAATGCGCTTCTGGAAGAATGGTCAAACATTCCCATAGACACTCCTAAACCTTGTGGACAGTCTTCCCAGAAGAGTTGAAGCTGTCATAGCTGCAAAGGGTGGGCCAACTCAATATTTAACCCTACGGACTAAGACTGGGATGTCATTAAAGTTCATGTGCGTGTTTAAAGGCAGGCGTATCAATACTTTTGACAATATAGTGTACATCTTTCTTACACAGGTTAGTAAGTACAGATATTAGGAGGGGGAGATGGAGGAGTTTTAAGGGTACTTAGGGTTAAGCTGGAATTCCACTTTAATGAACAGAGAGCGACAGTAATTTGTGTATTTTATCTCCCTTTATATCTAAAGCCAAAACTTAAAAAAAAAAAAAAATTCTATAGAATAGGGAAGGGTTAAAATCGCTGTTGGGTTCTATTTGCCATCTGTGTCTCATTAGGGAGATTTCCCTTCACTTCCTGTCCTGTGGACTCAACAGGAAGTGAGAGGATATCTTTTAAATGTAAAATAAATCTGCACTTAAAGCATTATCATGGGAACACGTGTCCCCATTGGAAGATTTCCCCACTATTCCTTTTCTGGTGGCAACTCAGAACTGTCAAAACTGTGGACTTTTATACCCGGGGACATTAGTGACCAGGACACTTGGAGAGAGTGAATCTCCCTAATGGGTGCATGGACAGCAATAAAGATGAAACCGGGGTTCTAATCCCTCTCCACTCTAGTCAAATCTAAAACAAAAAAACATTTTTCCTACAGTTCTACTTTAAGACTTCATTCAGATGGGTGAATAGGCATCTGCACTCAGATGGGTGAATAGGCATCTGCACTCAGATGGGTGAATATAGGCATCTGCACTCAGATGGGTGAATATAGGCATCTGCACTCAGATGGGTGAATAGGCATCTGCACTCAGATGGGTGAATAGGCATCTGCACTCAGATGGGTGAATAGGCATCTGCACTCAGATGGGGGAATATAGGCATCTGCACTCAGATGGGTGAATAGGCATCTGCACTCAGATGGGGGAATAGGCATCTGCACTCAGATGGGTGAATAGGCATCTGCACTCAGATGGGTGAATAGGCATCTGTACTCAGATGGGTGAATAGGCATCTGCACTCAGATGGGTGAATAGGCATCTGCACTCAGATACAAATGGACACCAGCCCCTGGACTCACCAGCCAGACAACAGACAGACTGGAGGATTGGCTGCAGCTATTTGACCAGAATCTTGGATCTCTGCAGATGTCTGCACACAGTGTGCACAGGGCTGACATTTCTCTGCTGCAGAACCTTACAATGGAGAAGCTACAATGGGCCCTGAAGTTATAAGGAAAGGCAAAACTTTTTTATTTAGATTTGGATAGAGCAAGGGGGGTTAGAACCCCTGTCAGGTCTTTATTGCTGTTAGTGCCCATTAGAGAAAGGAGGGTTATAACCCCTTTTAGTTCTTTTGTTGCCCTTTGTAACTTTCCCCCATTGTGTTCTCTAAATCTAAATGGGTACGAATGGATCCATAGACAGAACACATAGCCATTTGGGCAGGAAAGTCCCCTGTAAAGTACATATAACAGGAAAACAGAAAATCCCTAGGGTGACTCCCAGCAAGTATAGATGTCCTACATCAGGGCAGATTTGCTGAGCTGGATGCAGAGTGACCCCATGCTGCACAATAAGGAGAGGATGGGAATGGTTCTAATAAACAGCTCCCATCTTTCCTTGTGGACTCCCCCCTCTAGTGGTCAGTAGTTGCGTTGCATTCAGTTAAACCTATAGCTGAACTTATATAAACATTTTTCATACTCCAGATCAAATTTAGCAAACTTAGTTAAGTTGACAACAACGTTGACTAATTTACCTTCCTAAGAATTTTTTACATTGTTCTGCACGGACATGTAAATCTTTTTGTTTAATTTGTTGTTCAATTTTTTTTTTTTAACCACTTCAGCCATGGAAGCATAGGTGTGCGCAGCCTATTGGATTAGGGTGTGCACCCCAAAGCTCAAACACATGTGTGTGTGTCTACATACATATGACCCCGGCACATTGATCTCCCTGCCAGCACAGTGAAAGAGAAACACATAAACACTTCTCTTATGGCAGAGCCGGTAAAAGTCAGATCTTTCCCATCTCCCTGCTGGCACATCAAGCGATAATGCTAATGCGCATGGGATTATTAGGGTGTGCCCAGGCACACCCAGTACACCCTGTGCGCACGCCTATTCCCAGAAGATTTGGTATTCTTGACAAAGTGAAGCTTCACCTCATTTACTAAGCTCTGGGGCAACTAGACTTACAAAGTGCTCAGTATATTTGCCTTTAGTAAATCAACCCCATTATTTAGCATTTTTTCCTAACTTTATTTTTAATTAAGGGGCATGTCACCACTGGCAACAACTCATCAGTGCCAGGATCGCTAACAAATCACTTACTTGTTTTAAAGGAATTTTTATGCATTTATCACTTGCTATCTCAACCAATGAGATGTCACTTCCTCACTGAGAATCGGCAGTGTTTGAGGCCAGTGAGAAAGCAATTCCATAACGATAGTGCAAGCCTCTCCCCAAATGATTCTGCTGCTGCTGATGTGTGGCCAACAATGGAATCACCCCTGCAACAACTCTTTATTGCTTTCTTAAATAAACATGGAAAGAAAAACTCTAGCAGCAGGCACTAGTCAGTGACAGCCGTTTGCAAACAAAGCCATGTGATCACCTTGCCATAGCTGATATGGTGATCACATGATCAGCAACCACGCTGATTTGTAATTGCCAGTCTATCAGACACAGAATAAGCATTGTGCACAAGCGCTCACTGCTCATCCACAAATGGAATATAGATTGAGGTGACCAAATTTTCAAAATGAAGTCCAGGGACACCCTACTGACAACATCCATCCACTTTTATTGGGCATGAGACAGGGGCAAAGCAGGAGGTATTAGTAGTGGCATGTGAAGTGTACCACATTAAATGTTGGTTGTAGCGAATGTATGCTAACAGTGGTTTAAATGGGTATGGTTTAATAACACCTGAATCCACGTTGCTCTGGGTCAAGAGTGCAGGCCCGGGTTTGCACTGCAGGTCACCATCACAAGCAAGGGCAAGGTGGCAAATGACCCACATCCTTACCTCCTGTAACAAAGTCTGAACAAGCTGATAAGAAAGGGACTGGGATGACCACGTAATATTGGCATGTGACACCATCAATAACCCAGGACATAGCCGGGAACAGACAGCCTCCTCCCCTCCCTCCTCCTGCACCAGGCCAACAGAAATATTGCTACGATGGATTACCCTGCAGCTGCCCTGGCCTGGGACACGATTATTAAAGCTGGAAAGAAATTAAGAACCCGTTCTTTTAACTACTCACAAAATCAGGGATATTTTTCCACTAGGGATAGCCCTGTAAAATTGGGGATTGTCCCCAGAAACCGGGGACATCTGGTCACCCTAATATAGATTGCATTTCTGTGCATTGAGACATTGTGCAAAGGACCGTTAATCCACATGTAGCGCCCCCAAAGTATAGGCACTTTTTGGTGAGGTCTTTTTGTTAGGAGAGGCAAAATTTAGTCAGGCCTGACTGTAGGTGCAGGCCTGGATGTTTTGATCTGAGCTGGGGAGTGACTCAGGGAGTGGCTGGAGATGGAAGGAAGGAACACCCCTTGGAGTTTCCTCCCCTTTGAGCAGAGAAGGCTCTGGAAAGGGGGATGGGTGAGGAGGTGTCATTTCCTGATGTATGACAAGGAGCCCTGAGCAATCTACAGTCTGGATTGGCAGGGGGCAGGCCTCCTTAAATACAGCAGTCTGCCAGCAGGGGGGAGGAGAAGTTGGGTGGAAGTGTGGAAGATGTAGCAGAGGTGCTGTGGAGGCCTCAACCCGGAAGGGACCCCCCAGTCTGGGGGGGTGACCTTGAGGCCTGGAGACTCGGGTGCAGTCAGGGGAAGGAGTGTAACTGGGAGGAAAGCAGGTCCGTGTGACCTGGAAAAGGGATGGGTTGGAAGTTGTAGTCCATCAAAGGCCCAGCTAGCACCACGTACTAAGCTACTCTTTTAGGGGTCTTTGACCCTGGCCTGTAATGGGTGGTCTAGATGAACTGTACTAGACTAATATCACATCAGCTTCAACATCAAGGTTAAGGGAAGAAGGCAAGACTGGGGGAGCACTTGCAACAGCAATTCAGGTAGAGGAGGCAACTCTAGCGGAAACTAAAGGAAAAAAACAGAAGGCACTTCTAAGTGCAGTATTAAGAGTATTTATTCATAAAAAGCGGTTAAAACACTTACAATGTATCAGTCAGCATAATAGGCATCCTGTAGAGTCCTTTGCCTCTAGGGGGAGGCAGAGCTGGCCTGCAGCTGCGACAGGAGAAGCAAGGAAGCAAGATAGCTGATGGACTTCCAGAACCACGCTGGAACGTATAGATCAGAGCTGACGTCAAGGGGGCGGTAACACATTTAGGAGCATGTTCAATTTGCTCCTTCGTCAGCCCTATGCCCCTGTGACCCACCACATTACCGACCAAGGTAAAATGCTTCCATCGGAAGCCTTTTACCATGTGATCAACCGTGACCAATCACGGCTGATCACTGTGTAAATAGGAAGAGCCGTTTATCGGCTTTTCCTCTGCTCAGGTCTGCAGACCTGAACAGTGGAGAGCCAATCGGCTGCTATCCTGACGGGGGGGGGGGTCTGCGCTGAATGTTTATCAGCGCAGCCCCCCTCAGGATCACCCCACTGGACCACCAGGGAGCTGACCAGGACCACCAGGGAGCCTCCCCCGGGACACCATGAGGAGGCCTGCCCAGGACCACCAGGGAGACAACATGGAGGCCGCCCAGGACCATCGGGGAGCCCCCACTAGACCACCAGGTAAGGGCAATACAGTGCACTGTAGGGATGGCACTGTGCCCATATATGATGCCTGCCAGTGCCATCCCTAACAGTGCTATATGCACCAGTTCCCACCAGTGCCACCTATCAGTGACCACCTGTGCCACCTATCAGTGCCCACCTGTGCCACCTAAATGTGCCACCTATCAGTGCCCAGTGCCACCTATCAGTGCAGCCTATGAGTGTCCATCAGTGCCACATATCAGTGCCCGTCAGTGTTGCTTATCAGTCCCGCCTATCAGTGCCCATCAGTGCTGCATATATGTGCCCCATCATCAGTGCCACCTCATCAGTGCCAACCTGTACTGCCGCATCAGTGCCCGTCAGTCTAGCCTCATCAGTTCCCATCAGTGTAACCACATCAGTGCCCGTCAGTGAAGGAGAAAATGTACTTATACAAAGTTTTTTCACACAAACAAAAAAAACTTTTTTTATTAGTAGCGCAAATAAAAACTGCAGGGGTGATCAAATACCACCAAAAAAAGCTCTATTTGTGGAAACAAAATGATAAAAATGTTGTTTGGGTACAGCGTCGCACGACCGCGCAATTCTCATTCAAAGCGCAACAGCACTGAAAGCTGAAAATTGGTCTGGGCGGGTTAAGCAAACCAATAATTACCACTGAGCTTGCTATATTACTAGTTGCCTGATTTATTTTACAGGGAATATAAAGTTCAAACTCCAAATCGCATTAAGACTATCCAAGAAAACCTGCCATGAGAGAAATGAGATGCTATCATTGACAAGTTTTTTTTTTCTAAAATGCCTTGCTAGTCTGTCATCCTAATCCTCCAGCCTCAGTGCTGTAGAACATATATGTAGATAAAGAGTTCAGACTTTGCTTGCTGCAGGCCTCGTCCAGGCCAGTCACTGGAAACATAGTGAAGCAAGAGGCATAGAACAATTGATACTCAGATCGCTATGTACTGTCTAAGATGTGAGATTTGGTTTGGCCTTGAAGATGTTGCATATGACAATGTGCATTGAAATGCTGCTCTCTATAGAAATGCGCTGGGACAAAAAGAAAACCAGCCGGTGATTCAGGTCAAAATGCCCACTCAAACCTAAACAATATGCTATATGGCAAAGAGTATGTTGACATCCCATTAAATGATTAAGTGCAGGTGTTTCAGTGAAGGGCACTGTTAATGCTACGCCATATAAGGGGATCTTAGATGTAGCAATTTGGGCACCAGATATCCAGAGCACAGTTCTACACAGACTGTAGACTCCACTTCCAGCTTTTTAGAATATGTGCCTTTAAGCCTTCTCTGGAATTTCTGTAATCTAGCACTACCTTGGCTGATGAGTAGGGGGCTCTAACCATTCTCCAAGCATGTTACCAGTCCTCTGAGAGGCTCCAGCTGCTCACAGCTATCTAGGACACCTACCTTGGCAGAGATCATTTTCCCTGGTACTATGGCTTGAGTGTAGCTTCCGCCATTCCTGGCAGGACCTCCAGACCTTGACCCAGGCTTGACCTACAAACACACGTAGCCTTCCCCAGGAAGCAGGCCTGACTGATGTCACTCCAACCCAGTCCTAAGCCTGGAAGTAAACAATCATTTTCTAAAGGTTAACCCAAATATTTTTATCTTTCGCCAGCATGCACCACTGGTAACAAAACACCTAGTGGTTGGTCAGAGAAGAACACATTGTCAGGCTCCAGACCCATTGTCTCTTCACTCTGTATTTTCAGAGACACTCGCTGATAGCAGGCAGAAACAATCAATATGACTGGAAGTAAAGATAACAGCACCATTTATCAATTAAGCACTAGCGGGTTACAGCTAGGCAGTACGACATTTAATATACTCTCCTGCTTATGGCAGAGTGGCTACATGGACAATTGTGCACTTCCACCATTGTAGTAACTGGGAAAAGCCCTTTCCTGTTCCAGCATAACTGTGCTCCAGTGTAGAAAACTTTCATCATAAAAACATGGTTTGACAAGTGGTGGGAAGGAACTCAAGTGTCTTTCACAGAGTCCTGACCTCAATACTACTTATCAACTTTGGGATGAATTTAAACACCAACTCTGTTCAAGGTCTAGTTGGCCAACATCTGTATCTGACCTCACAAATGCTCTTTAGACTGAATGGGGATAAATCCCTACAGACGCTTCAAAATGTTGTGGAAAGCTGTACAGGGAGAGTGGAGGCCCTTATAGCCACAAAGTGAGGGCCAACTCCATATTAATGCCCATGGTTTTGGAATGGGATGTCCAACACGCTCATAAAGGTATGATGGTTGGGTGTTCATAAACGTTTTGCCATAAAGTGTATCAGTTTTTGGTTAAGTTGGTCTTTAAAACAGTCTTCATCACAATTGTGCTCAATTTCAGGCACACTACTAAACATTACTGTGTCTATTATTTTACAGATAAGCTATAAAGAGCAATATAAAAAATCCAAGGGCAAGAGTGAGTTTGTCCCTGACACAGCAAAGCTGAAAGCTGTAACAGACTTCATCTCAGAGGTAAGATAAAGCTCTCCTTATTTATATGAATGTGCGCCCTTCAGGTTAAACTCCTGTGTTCAGCATTGGCTGCAAGCTCTTGTATGTGTGTTAGTAATTAAAGTGTATGTGAAGCCAAAACCTTTTTTTTGGTTTGCTTTTGGATGGAAAAAAATGTTAGACCAGTTTTGATTGCTGTCTGTGTCCCTACTTGGTATATTTATTCTGTTTTGGTGACCATGGTCACAAGGACAATAAAGGGATGGGATATTCTTATTAGCTTGTTGACATGCTCTAACCCTTTTATGCTGCCACCAACGTGGGTTTGTTTACCTTTTCACAGGGAGCTGTCAGCTTTCTAGTAGGCAGCCCAATCACTTTTACATGCTGCCCCCCATCACTGACTTATATGTATCTCAGGCTTACCTGTCCCTTCTGAGTGGGTCACACTAGAACAGTGGTTCTCAAACCCCCTAATGTTGTGACCCCTCGATAAAATTTCCCAAGTTGTGGGGATCCCTAACAGTAAAATAATTTTCGTTGCTCCTTCATTTCTGTAGACAGGGGGAGATACAGAGATGGCTGTGAACAGGGGGATATATAAGTGGCTGTTGACAGGGGGGGTACAGAGGTGGCTGTGGACAAAGGGGGTACAGAGGTGGCTATGCACAGGAGGGGGTACAGAGGTGGCTATGCACAGGAGGGGGTACAGAGGTGGATATGCACAGGAGGGGGTACAGTGTTTTATAATACAATTGCAGCTACATGCCCTTAAGAGCGCTGTGTGCTGCGAGACGTCGCGACCCCCTGGAAATTGGCAATCGACCCCCCAGAGGGTCACGACCCACGGGTTGAGAACCACTGCACTAGAATGTTAGAGTCCAAAGTAAGGTTTTATTCTAATCATGATGTAGGGACAAGAGCCAGCGTGTTTTGGGGGCCACACATTGCCTCCTTCATCAGGGCTTATGGAAATGTGTGAGCTATTTGTATGGACAGTGGTTTATACCTTGAATGCGGTATGTTGTCAAAAAAAGGAATTTCAGATTAAATTGTTGTCTTTTTCATCCCGGGGTCTTTGTGGTAGTTCCTCGATGCAGAGAAACAGCCTGTATGTCACTCAGGAGCTCTACAGGGACACTATCAGCATACCATTGATCCAATGGTCTTCTGGCACTTTTGCTTCACATACCAATATCCTAAGGTTCCAATGCCATTGATTTAATACTCTAAGCCTCCTAGATCGGTGTCAGGACAAGGAGCAGCATAGGATAGTACATAAGCTGTGCAATAACAAGTATCATCATAAATAAATAAAATACACAGACAACTGTAAATTTCGTTCAAAGTGGCCAAAAGGCCATGATGCTTTAACCTCCTTGACGGTATTCCCGAGTGTGGCTCGGGGTGAGTTTTCACTGCAAATAGCGGTAAACCCGAGCCACACTCGGGATTGCATTGCTGGATCCAGGCTGGGTTACTCACCTTGTCCCCTGGATCCAGCGCTGTCCCCCGCCGTGTCTGCAGGCTGTGTCCTCCGCCCGATGCCTCTGTGTGCCGGGCTCCGTTCCCTGCGAGCGTCGCGTCGCACGGGGACAGAGCCTGGCGGGAAATTCAAAAAGTGAAACACACAGTAAACATACAGTACACTGTAATCTGTAAGATTACACTACTGTATGAAGTCATTTCACATCCCCTTTGTCCCTAGTGGTTTGCCCAATGCCCTGCATGCACTTTTATATAATATATGTCATTCTTTCTGCCTGGGAACTTGAGAACGTCCATGGCATAAAAATGTGTTCCTTTACATCAAAAGTGGTTTCTGATCAGCTAGAAAACACCGATAGTAAATAAGAATAATTTGCAGAATTGAGTGATACTGATTTTTGGGGAAATTTATCATCAGACACTGAAAGTGACGACAGCGACAATTCTGCAACTGAGCAAATTTCTGTGTTTTTGACTAGATTACATTATTGAATACATTTTATTATTATATTATCATCTTTGATAATTATTTATAGTTATTTATTAGATTATGATATTTTTTTCATATATATTATAATTTATGATTTTGTGTTTCAAACTTTATCATACCCGGGATGTCTACTAGACTCTTGTTTGGACAGATTTAAGTGAGTTATTCCTAAGAATTACAAGCCTACAATATAAAACGCCAAATTTCCATGCAAAATAATGGTACCGCTTTCAGCACCAAAAACCTGAAATAATCATACCGCCAGGGAGGTTAAAAAGGGCCACCCAAATAAATTATCAACCATAAAAATGTGTTAAATAATTACATTACATAAGCAATGGCCTAGCTAGCCAGCTTAGGCCAATAAAAACACCAAAAAAAGAACCATAAAAAGACGCCAATTTATCCATCTAGCATAAGGCTAGATGATAACCCCCCTCGACATAACCAAGCCACCAGAAAGAGAAGGAGGGAAGCTTTCTTACGATGCAGAAGTCCTTCCTTCTCTACTGCTCCTCCAGAATGAAATAATGGTCAGTAGCTCAAGCTATATCAGTGGCAGGTAAGCATGTGGAGATTTGAGTCTGCCTGCTCATTAGTTAAACATTGAGCCATCATAACCAATGAGAACTTGCTAGGCAGAACAAAAAACACAACCAGTTAAAGGGGCCCCCTGTAACATCTCATATGGTCCCTATCTGTTTGATGCAGTCACCATTACAGGAGATGAGCGAACATCCAATCATTAATCTATCTCCTCTGGGTGCTATGAACCCGGAAACGATCAGCTCTGATCACTTCCTGGTTCATAGCTGTCAATTTCTGGCCTCCCCTCAATCTGTGCTCCATCAGTTTTAAAAGAGTGCATGACTATTGTTAAAAGTCTAATATCACTGCAAGCGTAGTCTCTAGTTCCCCAGAGTTCAACCTTAAATTTATTGATTCTTTCAGAAGTACGTTGACAGGTCCATATAAGTGATTGCGTGGAGGCACATATATTCGCCCAATAAATCAATTTATTGTGGCTTGATGATACAGAGGAATGACAAACAAAATCCTCACAGCTGCACATGTATGCTTTTCTGCTAATTTTCCACCTTATAAAATATTGATTTCAATATGTTATCGAGTATAATATCCTTATTCGTGCCTCAAATAAAGAAGGCATTTGTAACTCCATGCATGCATTGATTCTTTCTGTATAGGCAATGTTCTTTTGTTTGCCACTAAGATGCCTTGTGTTACTAAGGGGTTTATATTTCATTATACGATCAAATAAATAAAAAGCAGAATTTGCTGAGCAGATGCAGCTGTGCCTTAAGAAAGAGTTATATATTGGTTCTAATAAAAATGTTGATGCTGTTGACATATATTTTAGGGTCAGCTGTTCACTGAAGAAACGTAAAAAGTGTAGAATAGGCCACACACACACTGGACAATAGTAACCATATGAGCGGTATATAATTCTGATTTATGCCGAACAACTGCAGGTAGTTTCAGTAATGGCATCGATGTGTTTAGGATTTTAACAACATCTCTTGCAGAGTCAAGTAATTGATTTTAAGGCCTGATGATGGTAGGCGGGAATCATTATATTACTTACTAAACTCTGATTGATGACAGCAATGTGAAACTTAGAAAGAACATGCTTTTTTGTTATTTTCTCATAAATGATGGTAATAAGAAACCTTTCATCTGTTATTCTGTTTTCTTCTGTTTTGACATGTTAATCCTTACTGCTCCTATGTATAGGAAGATTTAAAAAACTATTTAGATACTTTGGGGTTGATTTACTAAAGGCAAGTAAGCTGTTCACTTTGCAAGAGAATTTTCCCTTAGCTTAGTAATTGGGGAGAAAATTTACATGAATGGATGATGGAAGTCAGCAGAGCTTGGCCTCATTTACTAAGCTAAGGGAAAATCCCTTGCAAACTCAACAGACAGCCTTTGGTAACCCTATTGACTGTTATTCATATGTGCAGCAGCATGTATCAGCCTTTTCAGCTCCCTGGATGGGGCGGATTTTGCCTTGGGGGCCACAAGACCTTCGCCTGGCACTGCATGAAAGAGGGTAAAGCCTCGTACACGCGGGACGACGATCGTATACAACAGGTCATACTAACGACCGTTGTATGCGATATCGATGGTTCGTTTGCGCGATTAGAACAGCCAAACATAACGGTCGTATAACGGGAGTTGTATGAGCAGACTAGAAAACTTGGTCGTACCAACAAGCGGCATACGACCGTTGTATCGTGTGTACAGAGCAGTTGGTACAACAAGTTGTATTGTAAAAAACACGCATGCTCCAAAGTCGTACGATCGTGTAGTGCAGTCAGTATGTAAGTTACATTATGCAACATACGATTTGAGACGATCGTACGTACGATCGTCGTCCCGTGTGGACGAGGCATTAGTTGGTTTTGTTTTGCCTTTAGTCTAAGGTTTCCCAGTCTTCAGCTGTAAAAAAAGCTAATGTGGGGTTGATTTACTAAAAATGGAGAGAGAAAAATCTGGTGCAGCTGTGCATGGTAGCCAATTAGCTTCTAACTTGAGCTTGTTCAATTAGGCTTTGACAGAAAAAAAACAAAACTGGAAGCTGATTGGTTTCTATGCAGTGCTGCACCAGATTTTTCACTCTCTAGTTTTAGTAAATCAACCCCTTTGTGTTATATTTTAAATATAGAGACCAGATGAAGCAACTGTACAGAGATGCGCCTTTATCATGCAGTCATGGTGTTCAAGAAAACATCTATGTGGTTGATGCGTTTTTCAGGCGAGCGTCTCCCCTCCCGAAACCATACCAGGCCGCATGCCCTCAACATGGGCTCCCCCCACCCCACAGCATGGGCCTCTTCCTCACAACCTTGAACTGTGGTTGTTGGGGGGTGCAGGTGGTGACGTCATAAGGAGGCAGGGTCATCATGTGCAGTCGCCAGCTGGTCCCTGCCCTTACCTGAACTGTCAGATGGAGGAATGGGCAGTCAGCGGTTAACCTTCGATGAGCGCGGAGCCCTTTTTTTTTGGTCGGGTTCGGTGGTGCAGAGGGTGTCGTGATTAGAATTGGATCTACATCGGGGGACATCGTTTTTTATTTTTATTAAAGGAATTGCCAAAAACTACCTTTGTGTTTTTCCTAGTGAATGAGGAGGGGGGTGCTCGCTTGTCCCCTACCTTTCCTGACCTGCCAGGCTTCATGCTCGGATAAGGGTCTGGTATGGATTTGAGGGGACCCCACGTCATTTTTTTTTATCTTGGTGCGGGGTTCCCCTCCAAACCTGTACTAGACTCCAAGGGGCCTGGTATGGATCTGGAGGGGAGGCCCCACACCACTTTCTTCTCAAATGTTGTAGCTGGCAATTATTTTTTTTACATTCCTGGCCCTCTTCTTAGCAACCAGCTATATAAAGTGTTTTTAAAGGGGATAAAAAAATTACCCCCACAAAATGCAAAACGCATAAAAAACACATCAAAACCGCAAAACTTGCATTTCTGGTGCGACTCCATTAAAGTCTATTACACGGAAAACACAATCTGCTGCGTGAAAATAAGTCCCCGACCCTTTCCAAAACCGCATTGGCTCAAAAAGGCATAGATGTGAATGTATACCACATTAAACCATGTTAAATGGACTGTAGTACTTTTCTGCAAAACAGAAAATGCACAAAATAGCGCATAGGTGTTAACGTAGTGTGAGTGTCAAAAATATTACCTAGATAGACCTAGTGCTTAGCAGAGTTCTACCTTAACGGTGAGACAAGAGTTTTGTGTGTTGTAGGGTTTGAATCCAATATACCAGAAAACCAAGTTATGCACGAACAAGGCTTTGATTTCATTTTCTTGATGTTGGATAGTCACACTCTCATTTAATGTACCATGTCAGATTCATCTGCCTTCCCATTATACAACAAATTGTGTTTCCATTAAGGGTTTGATGATTACATGTTGCTTGTGATCACTTGACAGGAGTTCATTAGAGCTGCTTGTGCTTCATAAGGAGAGAAAGAGGTAGAAAATTAATTTGTACTATTTGGAGTACCTCAAACTATATGTAAACCTTTTTTTTTTAGTTTTGGATAGAGCAAGGGAAGACTTAAAACCCGATCAGATTTTTTTTTTTTTTTTTGCTATCCCTGTCCTATTTTACTTTCTGTCCCATTGACACTCCAGGAATAGTGGAAATATCTCCAAAGTGAAGAGAATTCTCGTTATATAGTTGTCACCTCATAAATTGTCCCCATTGGAAGATTTCTGCTCTATTCATGTTCCAGTGACAACTAAAAATGTATGTTTTTCTCCCTCATTCAGTCCGAATGGTCAGCTGGACAAATAGAGAGGGCTCCTAGTAAGGATGCAGACAAGAAAGAAAAATCTAAAACAGGGGTGTCCAACCTGCAGCCCAAAGATAGCATGCAGCCCCAGACGGCTTTGAATGCGGCCCAACACAAAGAGGTTGATTTACTAAAACTGGAGATTGCAAAATCTGGTGCAGTTCTGCATAGAAACCAATCAGCTTCCAGTTTTTTTTTTTTTTTGTCAAAGCTTAATTGAACAAGCTGATGTTAGAAGCTGATTGGCTACCATGCACAGCTGCACTAGATTTTGCACTCGCCAGTCTTAGTAAATCAACCCTATAATGTTGATATTTTTTAAGGAAGTTTTTATCAAAATGTATTTAGAAAATGCAAAGAAACAATTTACAGTTTCTTTTTACTGGACTTTTATAGGTTTTATCTTCCCAAAGAAAAACACTCCACTCTTCACAATCACGCCTTATTCATGTCATCGGTTTTCAGCTGCACCTATATTTGTGAGTAACTATGTTCAAGGATGAAGTACGCGAAGGGCAAAATTAGAACCAAAATATCCGATGAGCTCTTTGAGAATTGTTACTACAGCCATCCAACCATTTTATTGATGTGTTAGTTTATCAAAAGCAGTGTTGTATATCACGCTAGTTTTATGTTGCCCTCTTTTACTTTTAGGCTGCTTTCACACTGGGGTGGCGGGTCAGCCGCTAATGGGAGGTTTTTAACCCCCAAGAAGGGGTTAAAAATGCCCGTGTTCATTCATTCCAATGGGCAGGGTGGTTTAGGAGTGCTGTATACTCCACTCCCAAACCGCCCTAAAGATGCTGCTTGCAGGACTTTTTTCCCCGTCCTGCAAGCGCATGGCCCAGTGTGAAAGCACTCAGGCTTTTAGGCCTCATACACACGTGCGTATTTTAACGCCACGTTTTTGGGCGTTTTTTACAGCTCTCCACGTTATTCAATGGCCCTCTAAAAATGCCAACGTTTTTGAGCAGTAGAGGGCGTCGGCGTTACTGAGCTGTAACCAGAACACAGGACCAGTGCGTTCTGAAGCTGCAGCGTCATGGCGTTTTTGACGCTGAGCCGGCAAAACGCTCAATAACATGGCTTAACGTTATATACACAGTGTTAAGCCTTGTCAGGCATTCTATTCAAAATCAATGGCTCCTGCTGCTGTCTCAGCCAATGAGGAGGGAGAGTCCCCGGAGAGCCAATGCTCTGGTGCACATTGCTGGATTGAGATGGAGCTCAGGTAGGTATTTGGGGGTTGGGGAATTTGCTGCACACAGAAACCTTCAGCCTTTAGAACATTTTAATACTGTACTGAAGTCCATTTTTAATTCCTTTGAATATTTTTAAATCTTCACAGCATCTGTAATATTTACCACTTATTTGTTCCTTCAAGGCGAAATACAAAGAAGCTGGAAAGAAAGGATTGTCCAACCCTCTGTACAAGCAGATGCCAGCAACATTGGACAGTGTCTTCGCAAAACAAGTATCCCAGCTCCAAAGCGAGGTACCGTCAGCAAAATATTTTACTCCGGATCTTTTTGTCAACAAGATCCCGAGTATAAACAGTAAATTCTTACTTCTGTGCAGCTGGCCTAAAACATACATATACAATGAATGGGCAAAGTGGCGTGGGAAAGGAAATTAGGCTGTTTCACTTTGTAAGGGAAGCTGCCCTTACCCAAGTGCAGCGCTAATTGAAATATTGAAACAAGTACTGTAATAAATGCTTATCAACAGACCTTAACAGTCAGAAAGTGCAAAGTGCAACATAGCAAATCTCTATAATAAAGAGAAACAAAAAGTTTTGCAATGTTCAAAAAATGTTCAAACAGTGCAAACAGTGCTCTCAACATATAATCCAATGAAGTGAGTGTTGAAAAGAAGAAACAGATCCACCCTGTGCAAACGAGATGAGACCAAAATCCACTAAAAGGAGTCACCCAGGGATGTGAATCCACCACCCAGCGGAGGGGGTATCGATTCTTACCAGAAAGTGTGGACTCTATTACCCTTGGTAAAGAGTTAATCAGGCTTATGCAAGGAGCAATATGTGGAAGTTGGAAGAAGTGATCACTGGAAGTACACCAGAGCAGAGATCACTTCTTCCAACTTCCACATATTGCTCCTTGCATAAGCCTGATTGACTCTTTACCAAGGGTAATAGAGTCCACGCTTTCTGGTAAGAGTCTATACCCCCTCCGTTGGGTGGTGGATTCACTTCCCTGGGTGACTCCTTTTAGTGGATTTTGGTCTCATATTGTTTGCACAGAGTGGATCTGTTTCTTCTTTTCAACACTCACTTCATTGGATTATATGTTGAGAGCACTGTTTGCACAGTTTGAACATTTTTTGAACATTGCAAAACTTTTTGTTTCTCTTTATTATAGAGATTTGCTATGTTGCACTTTGCACTTTCTGACTGTTCCAGTCTGTTGATAAGCATTTATTACAGTACTTGTTTCAGTATTTCATGACAATTAGGGCTGCACTATATATTTATTTATCATTTGGTGGTAAATGGTAATGGATATCTCTTTTTTTATTATCAAAGGAAAACTGGCCCAAAATAGTAAAAAACAAAAAATTTTTTTAAAAAGTTAACTGTATTTTTCTTGCCTTTACCATCATTTTCCACCAAAGAATAACCCAAAATAAATTCTCTCGCTCCTGGCGATCGGAGCGATACCGCATATGTGTATGTTAGTTGTTGTTTGTACCGTACAGTACAGCCCAAAAAAATGGTGTGCATTTTTCTTTTTTTTTTTTTAATCTTACCTAAAACACTTCTGACACTAACTGACAATAACTGACACTGATACTAATTATAAAAATAAAAAAAATCCTGTCCAAAAAATACTGACCCTGACCTTTTGACCCTGCCCTTGACCCAAACACTAACCCTGGCACTGACCAAGATCAAACCTTGATCTAGGTATTTTCTAATGTTTATTTAATATTTTTCTAATTATTATTATTTTATTTCTTTTCTTCACACACTTTTTTTTTGTTTCTATCCCTGCAAGAACAGAGAATAATACAATGTATCTCTCTCGTCCATTCACAGAGACAGAAAACACGGGGGCGGCCCATTAGAGGCTATCACAGCGAGCAGGCGACCCGGAATTGGAAGTTCCCGGTCCCGATCATTAGAACGGGGCCCGGAGCTCTCAGTGAGATCCCGGTTTCTGTGCTGGGGGCGCGCTGTGCGTTGTGCTCCCAGCACAAAGGGAGATATGCAAATATGTGGCCCCACAAAAAAAAAGCCCAGTCCACTGGGGCCGCATATTTGAATACGGTCAGCTTAAATTGAGGTTAACAGTCTTTTTGAGGTGGATACATAAAGTTTTTTTCTGATGTATTGCCCATTTGTTTAAAAGCCTAGGAATTGAATCACATGATCTCTGCTGAAAGTGGAACTATTTTTCAATCCTTATGCTGCTAGCATTAGTAAATAGATAGGAAGGTATATTGTATTTACTTGTTCTAAGCTTTTTTTTTACATTTCTTCAGTTGCTTTCTGGTTTTTGGCCTAGGCCAACATGATGTCATACATCTCAGGAGTCTTCATGGGCATTTTTTTCCTTCATCTAGAGGAGGGGAGGAGGGGCTTTCTCGACTAAGCACACCCTCCTGTTTGCACGCCTGAGCTAAGGGCAGATGGATTACAGGAAGTAAACGCTACATGAATCATCTGCCCATACTCAAGATGGCCAAAACTAGAAATGTTGGGGGGTGGGGGGTGTTTTTCAAAGTGATTTCTTAACAAAATAAGGCATGGAGACTTTTATGGATGGGTGGGTTTGCTTTGATCTGTGATCATCTTCAAAAGAGATCACCTGATGGAATGCCTATGCTTTGGTCTGTGCCGGCATGAGTCTAGAACAACGTGTTCTATAAGAAAGACATTTCAATCTACATATTTTTATTAATTTGTTCATCCCAGCAAGACTGTTAGTATAGCTTGAAAATAATATTGGGGTATAGGTTTGCTTTAAAAAGCAAAAAAATAAATAATAAAATATGGTCTGTATTGCTTACGGAATGTTAACTTTTATTTTACTTGTTGGCTAACAACTCAAGTGGCAAAAACAAACACTGGCAGACACCTTGCGGAGTCAGTTGGCGGACTGTGGCACGGCTCTCAGCCACAGAAGAATCTTTGTTGTGGAAAGCTGCATGCTGTACTTCTGCCAGGTTTCTCAGGCAACACCCGAAAAAAAAGTCTATACACAATTAATAAATACTGGCCTTATGTCATTAACGAAATCCCCCCTAGTGACCATTCAAAACTGCATTTAAAAAAATTATATTTTTAAGAGTGTATAAATTAAACTTTAAGTGTTTGTTGGATTTTTATAATTTGGGGGAGGAAAGATCATTAATTAGGTCTGAAAAGGTTTTGTAGCTGTGTCTAGGATTTATGTTTGCTGTCAGGTTAAAGCATGATTTTTTTTGTTCTGTTTCATCAAGCTTTTAGAAATAAATAGGTGTATAGAGAAGAATGTCTTATTTAATCCTTTCATGATCAGAGGTGTTGAAAGTCTAGATGCCACATTTTGGAGCATAAGGATCATTTTCACATGCGACAGCCTTCCAGATCTGTCAGATTCCTGTGTCCATCAATATGGTTCCATGCATTGGTCCATACATTGCTACTGTGTCCTGTAGTGCCAGAGGGGACAGAGGATAGAACCACAGTGTGTGGTAAGGGCCACAGGCATCCAACACTCCTGGATGTGTGTCCAGGGTAATGATTTGGTTGGTGGCTTTGTTCTGCAGGAGACTTCCCTAAGTGTACTGAAATGTATTTGTAGGTTTATAGAAGTACTTGGAAGAGCCTTTTGATACTTGGTCTTCAGTGCAGTATAGTAGTGTAGGTAAATCCTAACATGAAGAACATTTTGTGATATCTGTTCAATAAATGCAGAACATGCCCATTGGATTCAACCTAGACTCCCTAGTACTCTAGGGGGTAGCTGTGACGGAACCACTTGGGCACCCCGACTAGGTGCTTCCATATGCCAAACAGCGCCTCCTGCCCTCCAAACCGTTCTGAAAAGATCGAGAGCTAATACCAGCCCTTTTTACCCTAAAACATCGTATACAGACAAGATGTGGGTTAAAACCTAAAGGAAAATGACTTTTATTGGAACTCAGACACAAACTTTATACCCCACCAAAGGACATCCCCTTCCTGATCATATTACTCTAACAATACAAATTGTACACAGGAATATAATTATCATAGCTAAACAACAACCAACATGTACTATAAACATTAAATTAATTAAACAGCTAGCCACCTGGACAATGTTGTGATTAATCAGACATCCCTACTTCAGGTCAGACTTCCCGGTCCCAAGCTCACAAAGTACACTACACATTATCATAAGTTCAACATGCCCACAGTAATTTGCTACCACACAATAGGTGAGTCAATTAGCACAATGAACAATACAAACAGTGATCTCTCCCTGCCTCAGACTAGTTGGCAGGAGACCTACTTACAATAAACACATTATAGCAGGGGACCCCAGTGGTTTGAGCGGATTACATTAACATCTACAGTCATTGCTGGTTTAAGACATAGAGGCCCCAAATATAAATATGGAACCTCCAGTTCCCAAAGTCTGTGTGTTTTGGGGAGACATGAACTTGAATCAGAAACAAGACCACTCCACGGATCCCCCACGCATACACCTCCCAAGGAGTTATGTGTTCCCTTGCATGCCAGGGCCCATAGTCAGTGGGTAAGAGGCTTGCTCCAAGTCCTCTCCAAAGTCCCTGTCCCGGTTAGGTCAGTCACAGTAGCGTGTCCGTTGGGAATACACATCCTGCTATTTATTGTAAGCTGATTTCTATCTCCTGCTTCTCACTCCACATTTTACCCATACACTCATGCCATCTGCTTATGACAAGTTCAACATATGGTATCCATTATGCACCTTTTATTTCTGTGAACTATTCCAAACATAACAAAATGTAACAATAAAAACTGCTGTAGATTCCCTTTGTAAAACCATTAAACAAAGTGAATAATAAAAAAATGCCCATTGATCTTGCCAAAAATGCAGACTAAAAACAAATTCCTGCAGACGTTGACTCTTCTGCCCTCTTATCAGTAATTATTGTTTCTAGGTCTCACTGTGGAATACAGAACACTTCCTCACTATGATCCTAACTCACTATGGTCCTAACACACTTCCTGTCCTAGGGTGACTACCTCATTTCTCCATAGACACTGTACAATGGTTATGAGTGTAGTCACACTAGGGCAGGACTGGGACAGGTGTAGGCAGGTGCAGGCTAATTTCTCCACTGCAGGTGGCACTCAACTGCAGTGGCATTGCAGGGGAGACAAAGTCAAGAGGAACATGTTTCCTCTATGATTTACAGGGTCACTGGGGAAGCTATCCAATTGGATGCTGCTGCCCCATGTGACTCTAGCACTGGCTATTTAAGGCCCTGGCTCACATGGGGGGTCAGTGCTTTGGCTCAGGGGGGCTCTGCCCCCCTCCACCTCAAAGCACCTTGTCCCCATGTGGGGACAAGGGCCTAATCCCACAACCCTGGGCTATGGTTGTGTGGGTCTGCTGGCAGGGGGCTTAACGAACTATGGAAGCCCCCTTTAACAAGGGGGGGCTCAGATCCTGCCCCCCCATGTGAATGAGTATGGGGTACATAGTACCCCTACCCATTCACCAAAAAACCTGTTGCTTTTACTTGCCGTGAGTGTTCCAGGTCAGATGCCTTCCCGCTCGGTCTGTTGTGAATTACTGGATTCTGCATTAATACAAGTTCTGTTCTCTGCAACCGGAGTCTGTGTAATTACTGCCGCTGTACCACGCTGCATGTCCCCACTCAGGAAATGTGTTACTGGTAGGATCTCCAAATGACAATAAATAAATAAAAAGCCTGAAATAAGAAGACTAATGCAGCCACCACATCTAAGGCCTGGTAGGCTCCAATATGTTAATTTTTTGTTCTTGAGTTTAGCTACACATTAATACATGCAACAAGAAAGTGTGCCGTTTTTTAATACACCCCTCAGTGCACCCAACATGGTCTGGATGTTTTCAAAGATACAAAGCCATATTACTAGTTTTCCAAACCTGACATGTTCATTTTAATGGTTGAGTAAACCAAAAGTTACTTGCCTATGTCAATGGAAGATTAGACACACCCTGCCTTAGAATTCTCCTCATTTAAAGTTTCAAAGTGTTTGGGCTCAAGAACTTTGAACACAGACATGTCTCAGTATCCAAAAGAAGTTCCCAGAAGCCTCAGGGAGGTTGAGTCTCTTGCCCTGTCAAATATAAAAAAGAAAGACTAAAAGTCAGCTCCTTGTGATGTATTATAGCAAATGCTTTGTCTTCCGTCCCCTCCAATATGACACACAGAGTTTTCTTTTTTAAATGCTACATTAATTTACAAGGCTTCAGACAAATGTGGCAGGCACATTTCATGGGAAAGCCATCTGCCGAAGAAAAATGAACCACAGACAACTATGCTTTCTCTTTGTCATTGTAAAAATGAAGGATACTTTTGGCAATGAGAATATTTTCTCTGTCATAAATAAGGGGTGTGTGTATAAAGCTCTGGCATACAATTAGTCATGAAATGGACACTATATTTTTTTATTTCACACTCACATGACATCACCGAAATAATGTTCAGCTGGAATTGGCTTAAATGATGGCTCCAGCGGTGAAAATAGTTTTCCCATAACTTGATCCAATGGTAAAAAAAAAATTCACTGGCTGTAATATTGCATCCCTAAATATACAGAGTCTATAGGTTTATGTAGATTGAGGGAAAGGATAATCAGAAGATTCACAGACAGGCTGTTACGTACCTGACGGTGGAGTCTGTCTTGTGCAGGGAACAACCGCTCTTGCGCACCCGATTCAAGGACCCCTGGTAGTGTAGACAGAGGCCCGAGAGTGCGGGCGTGTTCTGTCTGAGGTGGCAGTCCATGCATTGTCGGACAGACACTTAGAAGACTAATAGGAAAGGGAGTTAGATGTATTTGGATATCTGAGACATATAAATCCCTACGTTATAATGTCGGTCACTTAAAAAAAAAATGGTAACCTAGTTCAATACCCTTTTGATAAAAGTGGCGACCTCGGTAGTAAATTCGGTTAAGGTCGACTTGTAATAAAGCCACTACAGTACACTCACACTTTATTTTTTTATATCACAGGTAAAGTACTGATTAACATACGGTCTCGAAATATGTGTGTGGGGAATAAATACTGTCTCTTTTATAAGAGTAACGGTTTTCATAGGAAGTAAAAATGT
>BLSH010305021.1:131628-167767 GCA_018402905.1 Glandirana rugosa | reverse complement strand
AATAAATAACTTTTTTGGAAAATACTACACTATCAAGTCCATCTGTTTTTCCGCATATATCCTCACTAAAACTCCTGGGAAAAATTGGAGGAAGACTAAGAGCCATTCGTGGGAAGGAAAGCTGAGAGCAACCGAAGGAGGATTGGAGAGGAATCCAGCGGGTGGGGAGTGGAGAAGGAACCGAGCTCTGGAGAACTAAAAGACCCCATTTACCACATGCGAGATACCCCTGGAGGGGTGGGAAGAATTTGGTAAGTGAGGGCACATCGGGGGAGAGCACGAGTGTTTCCACACCTACCTGTCATACCTTTGGAAGAGCACTTACCACCACGTTATTTACAAACACTGGATTATTGTATTAAGAAATAGAATACTGTGCGTTATATATACTGGTCATTTCATCCACTTTATGCATGTTCACGGACTCTAGACGGACATTTGACATCTAGATCCTGCTTTTGTTTTTAGAATAAGGTTATGGTTTGAATTGTTCGCAGCAGCGCCTGTGTGACTTTACATCCACTTTATTCACATATATTGATCTTTACATCCACTTTATGCTTGGTTTACGGACATTTGATATCTACAGCCTACCTTTGTGTTTTTGCTTATACCATAGGAGTAAGGATATGTTTTAGAATTCTCACAGTAACGCCTGTGTGACTTTATATCCACTTTATTGATTTATATACCTCAGATAAATAGCAATAAGAAGTGTAGCTCCTGAAATATATTTGAACTCTCTTGTATATATTTGCATACCCATTAGTACTCAGAATCTGATGTTTTAAAAAATTCACCTTTTACTTGACATCCACTTTATATAACCTTTTATTCACGGGCAATCTTCATTTTAAAATTTTTTTATTTTTTTTTTTATTTATTTATTCCATTTTCACATTTCAAACTATCAAATCAGGGTTTTTTGCACATTTGAATTTTTTAAAATCATTTTGATACACTTCTTCATTATTAGCCATATAAGGCATTGTTTATGGATTTTGCACTGTAAGCACCTTTCTTGCACATAGTATTTATATTTATATTTAACACGAACACTTTGTTGGTTTAAAGACAGCGCCACTCCTATTACTACATTTTATTACTGCTTCCTCCAGTAGGAAGATAACGGAAGGCTGCAGTCTTTTATTTATTTATTTATTGAAAGTCCTCGCGCAGGATTTATTGTATCCATAAGGAAATGAGACATTTACAATCTCATAGCTGCATATCAAACATCATGGCTTGTCATACATTTGGTAATTTTAATCTATAAAACCTAAACTAAAAAGCATATGCATTTTTATACACTTTTATGCATTTTCAATGCGTTTTTGGTGCTTTTTTTGGATTCCTGACTCCCAGCATGCACCTGTGAAACTTGGACACGTGATTAAAATAAAACGCACCAGAAATGCACCGCAGATACGTTTTTGATGCTTTTTCCATTTATTTCAATGGGGAGGTCCGTTTTTGGAGTTCTTTTTAAACATGCATCAAAAATACAGAAGGCAAGTATTTTAGCGGTGCATTGTGTGTGAAGAGTTCCATAGGATTTAAAGGGATACATTTTTCATGCATATTTGTTCTGCTGTTTAACCAGTACAGATCCGCGCTATAGCCAAAAGACGGCTACAGTGCGGATCTGAATCGCCCCGCCCCTTTGCGCCCTCCCTGCGCGCACTCACAGCCGGCGGCGGGGCGCTTTCGCGGACGCCGCATGCTGTGTGGGCGTGCCCGCGGGTTGGGCGGACTCGTTGTCTGCTGGAGACCCGCGATCCCCTGTTAGAGCAGCAGAACGTTCTGTGAGGGGGGACATGACAGATCTACTGATCCCTGTGATCGGGATCAGTTAGATCTGTTATGTCCTTGCCAGCCCAGCCCCCACACAGTTAGAACACATACCGGGAACACAGTTAACCCCTTCACTGTCCCCTTAGTGTTAACCCCTTCACTGCCAATGACATTTATACAGTAATCAGTGGACATTTAAATTTCTGATTGCTGTATAAATGTCTTTGGTCCCAAAAAAGTGTCAAAAATGTCCGACATGTCCGCCCCAATATCGTAGTTCCGATAAAAATCGCTGATCGCCGCCATTACTAGTAAAAAAAAAGAATAATAAAAACGCCATAAATCAATTCCCATAGTTTGTAGACTTGATAACTTTTGCGCAAACCAATCAATATACGCCGATTGCAATTTTTTTTACCAAAAATATGTAGAATTCATATCGGCCTAAACTGATGAATACTTTTTTTTTTATATATTTTTTTTTGATATTTATTATAGCTAATAGTAAAAAATATTGTTCTTTTTTTCAAAATTGTCGCTCTTTGTTTATAGCGCAAAAAAAAAAAACCGCAGAGGTGATCAAATACCACCAAAAGAAAGCTCTATTTGGGGGAAAAAAATGATACAAATTTGTTTGGGTACAACGTTGCATGTCCGCGCAATTGTCATTCAAAATGCGACAGCGCTGAAAGCCAAAAATTGGTCTGGGTAGGAGGGGGGTTTAAGTGCCCAGTAAGCAAGAGGTTAAACACCAGAAGTGCATCAAAAAGTAATCAATGTGAAATGGCCCTAACACATTGCTTAGCACTTAGCTTAGAGAATGCTCCAACCTGATCAAAAATGACTTCTGCTGTAATTATAAGAGAATTAAATTTATCTGCAATCACTCCATGATTGTCTGCGATTAATCACTCACATTGTAGTATTGTAGCTGAAGATTGTGTAAAGTAGCTCTTCTAGTTTTGGCTTATGGTGACTTATCTTTTTTTTGTGTGCAGGTTCTATACAAGCAGAAACACGATGCAGAGAAGGGGAAATCGAATTATGCGCAAATGCTCGAGCCTCCTGATTTGAAGCATGCAAAAGAAGTAAACATACACCAGAGCAATGTGAGTAACTATGATTTTTATTTAACAAATCTGAAATTTCATACAATGAATATAGAAAATGAATCCGAGTATGTGAAACGTATTCCTAAAACAAATCATTCTAACATAACAAATCTGACTAAATGAAATGATTAACATAACGAATTAATCTGAAATTAAACAAAACAAATTTTAGCACATCTATAGTCCTGTTTGTGTCTATCGGGACAGTTGCTGCACAGGCACAGTTGCTGGTCCCAATTTGACAGCTGTGTGGGAGCGTGCCCCTCAATGCACACTGTCTGTGTTTGGGGGCCTGTACCCACACGGCTGTCAAATTGGGACCAGTGGCTGTGTTCATGCAACCAATAGACATGAATGGAACTGCCTACATGTGGATGCATGGAGCTTTTGTGCATCCCGTGTGGGCCTTTCACTCGGGTGCACCAATAGGTACGCCTGTGTGAATGATCCTTATGGCTGGGACCACACATGTCCAGCTGTGGTTTGCAATCCGGAGTCCAGTGCAGTTTTGTTCACCAGTTCAAGTGCAATTCAGGTGCAAATTGTTACCTGAATTCGCACCCAAACCGGAACCCAAAATCGCACAGGGCCCTTTTAATAAATGGACTGCGGCCACCCTGGACATGTGTGAACCGGTTCCATTGAAAGCCGGTCTGATTCACATGTTATACGAATCGGATGTGGTTCGCACATACACTATATTGTCCGCAGTATTGGGACGTCTGTCTTTACACACACATGAACTTTAATGGCATCCCAGTCTTAGTCCGTAGGGTTCAATATTGAGTTGGCCGACCCTTTGCAGCTATAACAGCTTCAACTCGTCTGGGAAGGCTGTCCACAAGGTTTAGGAATGTGTCTATGGGAATGTTTGTTCCACAAGCCCATTTGTGAGGTCAGCCACTGATGTTGGACGAGGAGGCCTGGCTCGCAGTCTCTGCTCTAATTCATCCCAAAAGTATTCTATTGGGTTGAGGTGCAGGCCACTCAAGTTCCTCCACCCCAAACTCGCTCATCCATGTCTTTATGGAGCTTGCTTTGTGCACTGGTGTGCAGTCATGTTGGAACATGAAGGGGCCATCCCCAAACTGTTCTTGGCACAGCTTTGTCTGCAGTGTGGTACGCAAATACATGGCCGCTCGGCGCCAAGGCCCACCCACCAAGCTCTTCCTGGCTTGCATTCTCCGCTCTAATTCATCCCAAAGGTGTTCTATCAGGTTGAGGTTAGGACTCTATATAGGCCGGTCAAGTTCCTCCACCCCAAACTCGCTCATCCATGTCTTCATGGACCTTGCTTTGTGCACTGTTCCAAATCATTTGGTGGAGGGGGGATTATGGTGTGGGGTTGTTTTTCAGGGGTTGGGCTTGGCCCCTTAGTTCCAGTGAAGGGAACTCTTAAGTCGTCAGCATACCAAGATATTTTTGACAATTGAATGCTTCCAACTTTGTAGGAACAGTTTGGGGATGGCCCCTTCCTGTTCCAACATGACTGCTCGCCAGTGCACACAGCAAGGTTCATAAAGAAATGGATGAGCGAGTTTGGGGTGGAGGAACTTGACTGACCTCAACCCAATAAAACACCTTTGGGATGAATTAGAATGGAGACTGTGAGCCAAGCCTTCTCGTCCACATCAGTGTCTGACTTCACAAATGCGCTTCTGGAAGAATGGTCAAACATTCCCATAGACACACTCCTAAACCTTGTGGACAGCCTTCCCAGAAGAGTTGAAGCTATTATAGCTGCAAAGGGTGGGTCAATATTAAACCCTACGGGCTAAGACTGGGTTGCCATTAAACTTCATGTGCGTGTAAAGGAAGGTGTCCCAATACTTTTGACAACATAGTGTATGTGAACCGAGCTTTAAGATCAGTTTGAGACTCTTCTGAGTTCCTTCACAGGTGCATCTGACCACCTCCTAAGCCGCATCAAGCTGCTTCTGCATTCTCATTGACTTGTATGGGGAAAAAATCAACACTGACATTACCAAAAGTGACTTTTTGCCCATGATAAATTCTTTTTTGAGTTTGATAAGTGTATAATTGTTAAAACAGAAATTATTAATGTGTGCGCTGAAATTTCTGACACCAATTCTTTAACACAAATAACAAGCAGCCTGTTTTTATAAGGAACATACTGGGTGCATGGCGATTTCTAAACTTGGCACTGCTGGGGTGTTGCCACCATAGTGTAATATATTCTGCTTATGTACTGAGCCATGGGAAAATGTAAAGGTGTTTTATCAGGCAGAGCATCATGTGCACATCCGTGCTTGCAGTCAGATGTGGTGAGGTGCTAACACCTGCTGTGAAAAAGATCGGCGTGAATTGACAGAGACGCAATCAGCTATTTTTACCGCTCATCTCTGACGGGCACAGAAGGAGCGCATTTGTCCTGGATATTTATACGTCTAATTAGAGCCTACATTTCAGGGGGGAATTTACAGAATAAACAGGAGTATATGTAACTGTGAATTAAAAAACAGCTGCGTTAGTGCTTGTACCCAGTGAATGTGTCCTCATGCATTGTGTAGCATTTCTAGTTTTGTGAGAATTATAGATAATAGGCACACCAAATTTATATGAATATTATTCAGTGATAAAGGTCTTCTCTAGGTTCAGAGGCGGCTTGTCAGATAAAGAGGAACACACAATAACTGTATGTACAAAAAAATATATATTGTATATGGTACCACAATAACCTACTGTACAAATAAATAAATAACAATATAATTAAGTCTTATGTGAGAATTAAAGCGGAGTTCCACCCAGTTAAAAGTCAGCAGTTATCAAAAGTGTAGCTGCTGACTTTTAACAATTGGACACTCACCTGTCCCTCGCTCCAGCGATGCGGCCTCCCGAGGGCTCACTCTTCTCCCCCTCTCCTCGGTGGCGCTGGCATCACAAGTATGGGCACCCGTCTTTTGCTTTAAAGCCGGGCGCTCACTGCGCATGCGTGAGTCACGCTGCGGCTTATGAATGGCTCGGCGTATTTTCTGGGACCTGTGACGTGCCCCAGAAGATCGCCGAGAGGGAGGGGCGGAAGGTGGACTTCCTTTCCGGAGCCGCGGCTCCAGAGGAGGAAGTAGACCTGGTACCCTGTGAAAATAGGGTCCCTGGTCACCCCCCCAAAAAAATGACATGCCAATTGTGGCATGTCGGGGGGGGGGGGTCACCTTCCATTAAAGCGGAAGTTCCATTTTGGGTGGAACTCCGCTTTAAGATTCGTATAAATATAACCCGACTGGACATCAAGCCTATTTTACCTTAATAATCTCTCAAAGTTCCTTGGTCAGTTTCATCTTTATTCCTGTTGGATAAACTTTTTTTTTAGTTTTGGAAGAGAGATTAGAACACCTGTCATTTTTTATTGCTGTCTGTGTCCCCTTTAGGGACATTCATCCTCTCAATTTTTCCTGTTTACCATTATCATTGTGTCTCCAATGGTCCCCTTAGGGATGGCTGGTTGTTGTGGTCCACCTGATCACACTGCCCTCAATCACACTTTTCCGCACATCCGGAGACACAAAACAGGCTGGTACTTTGTTTGGTTTTTTTATTAGGGGATTTGAACTTGGATGGGGTAGGGATGATTATGGGATGCCCAAGAATTGAACAGTTCTTTACATGGGACCGACTATATCTACTTACCAACCGGAAGGTTTTCCAGCTTTAGGACCCGAGCACTTTTTGCGATTCAGCACTGCGTCGCTTTAACTGACAATTGCGCGGTCGTGCGACGTTGCACCCAAACAAAATTTGCATCCTTTTTTTCCCACCAATAGAGCTTCCTTTTGGTGGTATTTGATCGCCTCTGCGTCATTTCTGATCGCCGCTATAAACAAAAGAAGAGCGACCATTTTGCAAAAAAAAAACAAATTTCTTACTTTTTGCTAAAATTCAAATCCAAAAAAAAAAAATATAAAAAAACATTTTTTTTCACCGGTTTTGGCCGATTTATATTCTTCCTCATATTTGTGATTAAAAAATCACAATCGGCGTTCATTGATTGGTTTGCGCAAAAGTGGCCGCGTTTACGGATGATGAGAATTCATTTCTGGGGTTTTTATTTTTTATTTTTTTTTTACTAGTAATGGCGGCGATCTGCGATTGTTAGCGGTACTGTGATATTGCAGCGGACATGTCGGACATTTTTGACACTTTTTTGGGACCAGTGACATTTATTCAGCAATCACAAATTTAAATGTCCACTGATTACTGTATAAATGTCATTGGCAGTGAAGGGGTTAACCTGGGGGGGAGAGCTAGGGGTTAACTGTGTTCCCTGGGTGTGTTCTTACTGTGGGGGGGGGGGGGGGGTTGGGCTAACATGGGCATGAGAGATCTAACTGATCCCAGTGACAGGGATCAGTAGATCTCCCATGCCCGCACTGTCAGAATGGGGAACCGCTGTGTTTACATAGGCGGTTCCCCGTTCTTTCCATGTGGCCGCTCATCGCGGCTCGCCGGCGGACACCGGGTCCGCCCGAGCCGCGGGCACACTCCTCAGGAGTGCGGCGGGTGCACGCCCCCTAGTGGCTGTTCGCAGATCGCCGTCTTTTTACGGCGATCCGCGCTCAGCATCCCGGCTGCCGCAGTGAAAACACGGCACACGGTCGGGAATTGGATATACACCACCATCATATATTTATTCTCCATCTTCCTCCAGCACAACACTTGCTGTACACCAGGGGTAGGCAACCAGTAGACCTCCAGCTGTTGTGGAACTACATTTCCCATGAGGCATTGCAAGGCTGGCAGCTACAATTACTCCCAGAGGCATGATGGGACTTGTAGTTCTGCAACATCTGGAGGGCCCCAGGTTGCCTATCCCTGCTGTACACTATATACAATCTAGTATATACCCTTCTCCTTCTTCCACCAGCACTGACTCTTGCTGCAGTTTCCTCTACTTGTTCCTCACTCCTATACAATACTTGCTCAGCACAGGTGAGACCTGAAAGGATTTTTATAAGGCCTCCATATGTCTTCTTGGTCCTAGGTAGCACATGGTGAGGCCTGCTGTAGTTGAAGCAGGGCCTCCAAACCGCCCATTGCAGGAAGAGACTAATAGCCTCCAAAGTGTAGCAAAGTACTGTGTGTTAGCTGGCTTGATGAACTACTACTCCCAGCCCATCTTCTTCCATGCCCTGCCAGCTCCTCCAGCTGCAACGACTTTCTCCACTACCACAGCAACATAGAAATCCCAAACTGGCTTCTGCATCCTCCCCAGACTGTCTCTCACCCCAATCCGCTCCGGAATGCCTCTAACAGTATCCCAGGGTATGTTGCTCACCACCTCCCGACACTTGTAGTTCCACACTGAAGATCCCTCCCGAATAGTGCTCTCCCCCGCTGTCCTTTCTGCTTTGCCACCAAGATCTCACTCCTTCTGGCTGCACCCAAGCACTCCACAGATTGGGAGTGTCCCCTAGGCCACGACAGCCCACACTACTCCATCTCCAGACTTCCACCCAAACTTCTCCTCCCAGATTGGGGTGGCCCTGGGTATTTAAGGTGGCCTGCCCCCTGCCAATCCAGATTGGGGTTTGATCAGGGCTCTTTGGAACACCCCAAATGGCTACACCTCCCCTCCCACATCTCTTTCCAGAAAACACCAGAAGTCTCTGAAAAGAAGTGGGCGGTTCTGATGACACATCTGTAAATCACCCAGTCCTACCTGAGCTACTCCCAGACCAGAATCAAAACAACCGGGCCTGCACTAAGTCAGGCCTGACCAAATTTGCCTTACCTAGCAAAAATCTCACACTATACATACACTTACCTAGCATAGAGGGAGCTACAATTGAAAGTGAAAATAAAATGAAATCCCAAATTTTGGGTTGTCCCTAGAAAAGTCATAGAGGAGAAATCTTCCAATAGGGATACTACTTCTGGTGACCTGGGGGACCCCAGGAGATTCCCTTAATTTGCAGGGATTTCCTCTTACTTTCTGTTTTGGCTATGGGAAGTGAACATAAATCTCCTGAATGGGACTCATATGACAAAAATAAACCTTACAGAGCTTATAACCCTCCCTTACTCTGTCCAAAATGAAAAACACATTTTTTGTCTTTAGTTCTACTTTAACCTCCCTGGCGGTATTCCCGAGTGTGGCTCGCGGTGGAATATCAGTACCATTAGCGGTAACCCCGAGCCACACTCGGGATTGCATTGCTGGATCCAGGCTGGGTTACTCACCTTGTCCCCTGGATCCAGCGATGTCCTCCGCCCGATGCCTCTGTGTGCCGGGCTCCATTCCCTGCGAGCATCGCGTCGCACGGGGACGGAGACCGGCGGGAAATTCAAATAGTGAAACACACAGTACACCTACAGTACACTGTAATCTTATAGATTACATTACTGTATGAAAACATTTCACATCCCCTTGGTCCCTAGTGGTTTGCCCAGAGCCCTGCATGCACTTTTATATAATAAATGTCATTCTTTCTGCCCGGAAACATGAGAATGTCCATAGCAACCAAAAAGCGTCCCTTTACGTCAAAAGTGGTTTTTGATCAGTTAGAAAACAGCGATAGTAAATAAGAATCATTTGCAGAATTGGGTGATACTGATTTTTGGGGAAATTTATCATTAGAAACTGAAAGTGACGACAGCGACAATTCTGCAACTGAGCAAATTTCAGTGTTTTTGGTTTGATTACATTATTGAATACATTTTATTACTATTACGTTATTGTTTCTGATAATTATTTATAGTTATTTATTATATTATAATTTATGATTTCATGTTTCAAACTTTTTCATACCCGGGATGTCTACTAGACTCTTGTTTGGACAGATTTAAGTGAGTTATTGCTAAGAATTACAGGCCTACAATATAAAACGCCAAATTTCAATGCAAAATAATTGTACCGTTTTCAGCACCAAAAATCTGAAATAATCATACAGCCAGGGAGGTTAAGTACCTGGGCCTCTGCCTCCCCTGTGTTCCTTCCTCCCAGTGATTCTAGGTCTTCCATCCTTATGGGATATCTAAATTCTGTGGCTACTTTTTTTGGAAAGCTCTGCTCCTGTAAAACACTAAATACTTACCTCTGCAGGGGGTGGAAAATCTGAACTCTGCTTTCTTAAACTGTCTCTGGAAGGTCTTTATCATTGAAAACTTTAAGACCCCTTTCACACTGAGGCAGTTTTCAGGCGTTTTAGCCCTATAAATAGCGCCTGTAAAGCACCTGAAAACTGCCTTACATGCCACCCCAGTGTGAAAGCCCGAGTGCTTTCAAACTGGGGCGGTGCGCTTGCAGGACGGGAAAAAAAGTTCTGCAAGCAGCATCTTTGGGGTGGTTTGGAAACGCTGTATACAGTGCTCCCATCCCCCTCATGCCCATTGGAATGCATGGGCAGCGCTTCCAGAGTGCCCGTAAATCGTTTCCGAAGCACCGCAACATGGGCGTTTTTAAACCCATCTTAACCCCTTCTGGGGTGTTAAAAGCGACCTGTTAGCAGCCGAAAAGGGCCACTTAAACAGTGGTAAAGCACCACTAAAATAAGTAGCGCTTTACCGCTAGTGGTCCCACCGCCCCAGTGATAAAGGGGTCTAAATAACTCCTACTTCCCAGCATCTCCTACTGTGTGCTCTGATTCTTACAGCCAGCCCCTCAGTCAATAAAGGACTCAGTAGTGATATGGGGGCAAAGACAGTCTCCCCCCCATGGGACCTTCTCTCTAATGCGTTTTGTTAACCTGTTTAAGCCCTGTTGGGTGAAAAGTGGTACAGGGAAGGTTTCATGGGCTGGGACTGCCTTTGTGGCTGTCATTTGAAATAAACCAGGATGTATGTGATGTAGTTGGAGTGCGGTGACTTGTTTTTTTCCTTCCTGTGTCCCCTCCGACATGTTAATACTAGTCATGACATTCACCTATTGGCATTTACTGAATGTCCAGTTGAACCCGCCAATTTAAATCAGCTAAATACAGTTTGGGGTGGAGGAACTTGACTGGCCTGCACAGAGTCCTGACCTCAACCCGATAGACCACCTTTGGGATGAATTAGAGCGGAGACTGCGAGCCAGGCCTTCTCGTCCACATCAGTGCCTGACCTCACAAATGCGCTTCTGGAAGAATGGTCAAACATTCCCATAGACACTCCTAAACCTTGTGGACAGCCTTCCCAGAAGAGTTGAAGCTGTTATAGCTGCAAAAGGTGGGCCAACTCAATATTGAACCCTACACTAGGACTGGGATGCCATTAAAGTTCATGTGTGTGCAAAGGCAGGCATCCTAATACTAGTCATGACATTCACCAACTGGCAGTTACTGAATGTCCAATTGAACCCCCCAATTGAATCAGCTAAATACATTCCCAGGTGGATCGAAACAAAAGGTGCTCATTGACTTACAGTTCATTTTATTTCGAAAGCAGCTACAGCTTGAGTAGAAAAGCCCGCTCTTGCCATCAGGTGCAGAGTGGGGCCCCTGCTCTCTGTGAAAGCAGCGGTCTATACTTTCTAAGCATATGCAATTAGGTTTTCTGAGACTTTGGACAGGGAAGACCTCCTGTTATTCTCCTATGTAAATGTCTTATACATCTGGAGGATTTGTGGCTTTGTAACTATTGTGAATCATCATACAATATTTGTAATTCCTTTTCTTTGACATTCTTAATAAAAAAGAAAACCAACTGTGAGATAATGAACACTTGTTTTTTTTAATGCACCTGGAATGTATGAAGCTGAATATATTTATACTGAAAGTTTAATTAGGCTTTAAAGGAATGCGTGATTCCTCCCAAGTTCTGTACCCACCCCCCCTCAGTGACTAATCAAAGAACTCTGTTGACATTTATGGAGGGGAGGACATGCGTCGTCTTCTGTAGCGCACCTTTCACTAATTTGTCAAGTTGTGATGCATTGTGCTGAAGCCCTGCATGCTGCACTTAGAATACATTGACCTTCGTTTCTAATTCAATGTAAAGTCCATTAATAGTGCGATAGAATATATCCAAAAACATTTGACAGCATACATGAAAACAATCTGCACAAAGGGTTTGCTTTACCAAAACTGGAGAGTGTAAAATCTAGTGCAGCTGTCAGGGCCGGCGCTCCCGCTAGGCGAACTAGGCAGCAGCCTAGGGTGCACTGTTGCCTAGGGGGCACAGCCACGGCCGCTGACTTCCTCACTAGCCTGGCCGGGGAACACAAGGGGCCCTACACAGGGCTGGGGCTGAATCTCCAGAGAAACCAGCAGCCGTGGATGACATCCGCCACGGCTGCTGCAGAGGAGGTCAGCAGCAGCTCAGCCTATGAGGAGGACAACAGCAGAGGTGGCGAACACGAGGACAGCTGGGGAGCCAGAGGAGGTGGGCCCTAGGCAAGACTAACACCACCCCCAACATCCCCCCCCCCACCCTCCGCCGAGCTGGCGCTGGGGAAGGGGGTTGGTATTAGCCTTGCCTAGGATGCAAAATAGTCAAGCACCGGCCCTAGCAGCTGTGTATAAAAACAGCTTCCCGTTTTTTTTGTCAAAGCTTAAGCTAGTCATACATTATACAACTTTCTTGTTCAACTTCTGTTAGATTTACCTTCAACTATGTAGTGCAAGGGCCTGCCTGATTGCATACAAATTGAAAATGTCTAGGTTTGACCTCTTTTTATATGGTTTTGATAAATCTAAAGAAAAATTGTACAAGAAAATTGTATAATATATGGCCAGCCTTAATTGAACAAGCTGAAGTTAGAAGCTGATTGGCTACCATGTACAGCTGCATTAGATTTTGCACTCTCCAGTTTTAGTAAATCAACCCCAAAGTGTTTTCAAAAATATTGGTTGCCTAAAGTAAGCTCATGAAGGTAAAAATATAGGATCAACAATTGCTGTCTTGTTTTCAAAGAGGCAGGATCTAGGACAGTCATTCCAACCCTGCACAGGTCCAGATAGCACTGCTGTGAATGCTTTTGGCATTAAATCTGTTTGCTGTTGGCACAGAAGTTCCTTGGACTGGGCAAGTGCATTTTGTGTTTTATTTGTTTGTGTTAGGGTTGGGGAGGGTAAGGCTCCTTTCACACTGGTGGAGCCCACCAGAGGATCCACCTGCTCAGCAGGGCATCTCTCTGCTGATCCCCGCTGAGCAGGCGGATGACTGGTCTTTGTCCGGTATACTGATGCAGAGTGGACATGGACACAGCCTGCTTTCCCCATTGGGCAGTCGGATGTAAACAGACCACCTGCCCATTTCCATTTGACTGTCATCCGATCCGATGACCTCCATTGGTTTTTAGCAGACAGGATTGGAGCGGGTGTCAACGGGCACATGTCTGTTAACATCAGCCGCTCGATGGAGGGCCCATATAAAGAGCCTTAATGTTAAAGTGTATGTAAACCCCAAGTATAAACTTCTCTTTTATGCTACTGTATAGGCCTCTCACACACAGGCCACCAAGCCTATGAAACATCAATACCAGTGTATATGCCACCGCCAGGAAAGTCCAGTTGGGACTTTCCTGGCGGGGTATTTTTTGCATATGCCTGTACGCTATACTCATGTTTATACAAGCACCAGTATATACACCAGTACAGCCATGCACAGCCATTCATGTGAATATCGGGCAGTGTCATCTGCACCTCTGCACGTGGGGGTACCCTTTGTGCAGAGCACACTCATCAATGCCCAGGACCAGGCAGAGACTGCGTCCGTGTGAAGAATCTAACATTAAGACAGTTCCCGATTTAGAGATGAGCTTTACACTGTGTGCAGTAATAGATGTTCAGAGTTCCTCTGAGAAGCAACTTGTCCCAGATCCCTATATACTGTAACTTGTATGTTGCATTAGTTGAAATGTGCTGAGTCTGCGCCCACACCACCAGTCCAGCGTACCTCTGTTACCTCACTCCCAGTAACAGAATAGGGTCCCACCGAACACATATTGCAGACCTCATGCATGCTCATATTAACTCTTTCACTTCCTGTACCTCCTGACCATGCCATAGATCTTCATAACCAACTGCTAGGGAGGGACAGCGACCCCCTCACTACCTGAGGACCATTCACCTTACCAGGTACTACGCCTAATGACTGGGTGCTTGTAGCCTGTTTTTTAACTTGGTTACCCATAGCAACTACACGTTACCGCCTTGTCTTGCAGAGTTAACCTTTTCATAACAATGGTATTTCATACCCCTCTGTTCTTTACAAACCCAAGTTCTTTTTATACGCCAGTACCCACATGCACCCCTTTGAATAACTTCAGATTAGGCTCATAATGGTTTGTATAACTCTTACTGAAGAAATGTGGCAGAATTGTTCAATTGAACAATGTATTTCCTCTAACCCTAACTATAGTAGCGTAGTGGCCCAGGCATACCTCAGTGAGGCGAGAGTCCACAGTGACATTGTCCATTGCTGGATGTCTTCCGAAAACCCTGGTTCCTTCAGCAGTGCCAAACAATTCTGCTCACAGGTAATGATGGATCCTGCAAGGCCCACTAGAACACTTGGATCTCGGCCATCCCCCTTTTTATAGCACAGGTGGGCTTGCTAGGACCATAATCGTAGGGACTCAGCTTGCAACATTTATCCCTTTCTCCCAGCCTGGACCAGCTGCTTGCTTACTATAACAAAACACAGTTCAACCTGCCTACATGTATGGCGTATGTAGGAGGGGGGCTCAGTAGGTGGCGGGGAAGGAGGTGAATTGCCAGAGGAATGGAGCAGTAGGGCTCTAGTCTAGGTTTGCCACCTCATCCCTTTAAACCTGAACACATATTAATTACACAGGTTCTGAGGCTAATTTAATACAGATAAGGCACTAAGTGAGTTAAATTACCACCTTAATCAGCCACAGAACCTGTGTAATTAATATGTGCTTAAAGGAATGAGGTGGCAACCCTACTCTAGTCCTGAGGGAGGAGATCCCAGCATGGAAGGGCTGTGGCCCTTCTGAGCAAGTCAGTTGAATCCTGCAGAGAATTCATGTGGTCCTCACTATGCTAGAGCTAGGGAGTCTATTGCAGAGAGTTCTTTGGGGTCCCAGCTATGCTAGAGCTGGGGGTGCCTATTTTCCTGGAAGCAGTTCAGAGCTAAGAAAAAGGAGGTGTGCTGAGGATCCGGCCTGGTACAATGTCTAGCCAATGTTGAACAGGAGGCATCCAAGTATCTGGAGACACAGTGAGTAGAGGCCTGGAAGTGAGACCCTTGTGTGACTGTGCCAGTGCTAGTAAAGTGGGATTTGCCCTGCTGAGAGTCCCATAAGTGTCTCTATTCTCTGCAAAGGAAGGGGGCTGAAAAGAGTAGACAGAATAGAGAGTCCTCCACATGTGTGTGCACTAAATTCTGGAGTATCCCAAAGCTTTCCTTGAATCTCATCCAAGTTAACCAGCAATAAAGCCTGAAAAGACATCCCATGCCTGGTTATTGTAAGAGAGACTATGCAAGTGACCCAGAAGGGAATGGAACCTGGGACTAAACAGTGGGACCAGTCAAAGGGCCTGTGCTGCATATATAATATATATACATACTGTATATACACCCAAATGATAGTGCGCTTCCTTTTATAAGGCAAAAAAAAATACTTAATTAAAATTATACGGTACTACAAATGTACCAGTATGTAATCAAAAAGTGAATTAAATAGTCCATAAAATAGTTGATAAAATGTAATTAGTCCATGTTTCAAAATAGCAAATAAAAAAGGTATGGTGCTAACTCAAAATATAAAAATAATAATCAAAAAAATCAATACTCATCCGTATAAATTATCGAGTCCATAATGTGTAGGTTCCGTAATGTGACAGTTCCATAAAGTGTAACCAAAAAAGTCCTCACAGAATATTCCAATCACCATGGTTAGAAAAATAAGTGCAGTAGTAAATTATCATTTAGCCGTAATTTACTACTGCACTTATATCTCTGATTGGAATATTCTGTGAGGACTTTTCTGTTACACTTTATGGACCTGTCACATTACAGAACCTACACATAGTGGGCTGGATAATTTATACGGATGATAATAGATTTTTTGGTGATTATTACGTTTATTTTTTGAGTTAGCACCATACCTTTTTTATTTGTTATTTTCAAATATATGTAAGGTGGTCTATTCCACTTCAAAAGGGGCAGCTGCACTCACATTTTTTATTGCTCTTTGGCGCCATTACTTGTTATTTAATTCTCACTTAAATTGATTAGTCCATGTGCCAACAGCAAATGAAATATAGAGTGTGATGAAAATTTTCACTCCTGTTCCCCTGTAACTTGTGACGTTATCACTCCTGCCGATGCCGGCTGTTGGTGAGGCTTCATGCTATTTGACTGCTTATGATATATTTGAACCATGTCAGTACCTGCTGGTGGTTTTAATAATAAACGTGTATTAGCAGCATTCTAGCATACTATGCAACACCCTTAAAAAAAAAAACCTATCAAGCTCCCAATAAAAAGGCAGCATCACAGTAGTGTCTTTTGTCCCCTTCACATCACCCTCCCACTGTAATGTCCTCTGCCCCCATAGCAGTGTCCTCTGCCCCCCTCCCCCCCACAGTAGTGTTCTGTACCCCCTGTCACAGTGTCCGCTGCTCCCTTCACATCATCCCCCACTGTAGTGTCCAATGCCCCCCATAGCAGTGTCCTCTGTCCCCCTCCCCCCACATTAGTGTTCTGTACCCCTCCAACGCTGGGTCCTCTGACCCCCTCACATCACCCCCATTGCAGTGTCCTCTGCCCCTCCCCCAACAGTAGTGTTCTGTAACTACCCCAATGCAGTGTCCTCTGCCCCGTCACATCACCCCCCCACCCTGTAGTGTCCTCTGCCCCCCACAGTAGTGTCCTGTACCCCCAATGCTGTGTCCTCTGTCCCCTTCACATCACCCCTTCCCCCACTGTAGTATCCTCAGCCCCCTTCCTCCCCCAGTAGTTTCCTGTACCCCCAAAACAGTGTCGTCTGAACCTCGTCACACCAAGCCCGTCCCGATAGTGTCCTCTGTCTCCCCTCCAACAGTGAACCCTCTTCAGCCCCCCAACCCCCCCCCCACACACACACAGTACTTACTTACCTGCCAGCATGTGTTCATCAGAGTGGAGATTCAGAGACAGCATAGTGCTGGCTGGAGCAGGAGCTATCAAAATTCATAATAGCAAGCTGGTGATTGGTTGCTAAGACCGCCTAGCAGCCAATTAGCTTCCACCCTGGCCCTCTATCCAGCTACTGCCTCCCGCTCTCCACTCTGCATTTAACAGGAAAGCGGTAGAGGTTGGGGGAGGCAGAGCCATGGTCACGATCCACCTGTCGGCCCCCTGTGGCTGATCATGATCGATGGCTTGCTGACCCCTGGCATAGAGGAATGGTAGAGAGTTTGATGCAGGTAGGATAGGATTAATTTCATTGGTGGTCAGGATGACCAGAAGTTCTGAGGGAAATAAATCTTCACTACTAAGACCACTAAACAAATGTGTCTCACTATACAGTCTACAAAGAGGATTTGTAACTAATGATCCTGTCTCCTCCTGTATGTCTGATTTCAGCTCTTCTATACTGGAAATATCAGAGAGGGTACAGAGTCAGGATCAGCTGTAACCTCTGCAGTCCTTAATGATTCAGTACTGGACTTGTGTTGCCTCTATGCTCAAAGATTTTCTGCATTGTAAATGTCTCAACAGCCTCCTAATGGGGCCCTTCCCCACCCCTAGGCCCCATTGCAGCCGCATGTGCTGTTGTTACACCATGGACAACCTAAAAAAACATTAAATGGTGCACATAAAGCCCCTGTGTTCCCACTCTGCCATTGTAAATTTCCCATAAAGATCACATTGAATAAGTTAGCTATAGTTTCAATTAGCATTTTAATGGGGAGTACGGCACAGGCAGTTCAGCACGTAATATGTAATTTCAGTGGATAATAGGAACTTTTCTAGTAAGTTCATTCAGCTCTGAGCAGCATGTCTAATCTTTCCTGGTCATTAGCGAGACTCACTTAATTAGTTTAGAAAAGATTTATGTTTGTTTTATTCATTACTGTATATTACGAGCTGAGACACTTTAACACAGTTAGGCCTTGTTCACATTAAAGGGATACTCTGAGTGCAATCCTAGGAGCTGCCAAGGGCCCCCCCTTATTTTACAGTTAAAGAGATGTACTAAAACTAACAGCTTTGTGCACAACAGAGCTTAGAGATGTTACCTTTGCTTTACGCTTTGTCACAATGCCTGTAGTGCTATGGGGCTTGATCTCATAATTTGACAATATGATCCTAAAGAGATCTCCCTCCAGTTGCCTGAAACTGTTCATCTTAAAGTGATATTAAAGGCAATTTAAAGATGTTATACCTACCTGATCTGGGCAACGATATCGTGCAGAGCGGCCCCTTACTTCTTTGGTGGTCCCCCACCCACACTATCTACTCCTTTTCCCTCTGAGTGCTCCATCAGCAAGCTGGGTGCTAAAGAGGCGTCCGTGTGGGCATGCTCTCCAGCTGGGCTATGTGTGTCCACAGACACACAGGGTCAGAAAGTCATGCCCCTTCTCCATCCTCAAAGAAGTTTGACTGACAGCAGCTGGAGCCTATATGCTCGCAGTGTCTTCTGTGAGACTTGAAAGAGAGTTGAAAAGAGAGGAGAGCAGGGCTACAACTGGGACAATGCTGGATTGGTGACAGAACTCAGGTAAGTGCTTAGGCATAGGGGAGTGGGGGACAGGTAGTTAAAGTGGTTCTAAAGCCTTAAGGTTTTTCACCTTAATTCATTTTATGCATTAATGTGAAACACCTTCTGCGCTGCAGCGCCCCCCTTTTCTTACCTGAGCCTGAACCAATCCAGCGATGTGCACAAGAGCAGGGGCTCCCGTCGCTGTCTCCCTCTTATTTGGCAGATTAATAGCATTTGGCTCCCGCTGCTGTCAATCAAATGCTGTGACATGTGGACCCTAGTCCTGCTGTTTGTGTCAATGGATGCAGCAGCGGGACTCAGAAGCAAGCCCACACGGGTGCCCCCAGAAGAAGAGGTTTGGGGCTGCTCTGTGCAAAAGCATAGCACAGAGCAGGTAAGTATAGACATGTTTGTTATTTCCATAAAAAAAACCCGTGCAGAGTTCCGTGCATTCATGAACTACAAGTACCGACATTCTTTGCGGCTGTCGGCTTGTAGTTCTCAATTAACTACCACAGTGCTGTTGAGCATTGTGGTAGTTCATTGATTCTTACAGTCAGTGTTTAACTTCCTGCTCATACGATGTATTAGCAGACAGCTCACACTGACAGTCTGAAACAGACCTGCTTGGCATCAGCAAGCTGGTGCAATGCTTTTCAGGCTCCTAAAAAAAATAGTAAATGCACATTTTTTTACCTGCAAAAAAATGCGCATTTATTATTTTTTTTTAAACAGGTGAACTTATCCTTTAGGCTGGATTCACACCGAATTCCAGCCTGTTGCTGCTGAGAACGAACAGAGCCGCGCCTGTCCGTTCTCACAGCACGGCAGCTGCCCAGGGAGGGGGGGGGGGGGGATCCCCGTTCCCATTGAACTTAATAGGCTGGGAATGTTTTCTGTGCAATGCGGAGTGCGAATGCGCTGCACTTATGTGAACCTTGCAAACTCCAGGCAGGTAGTGTCGTGGTCGGTAATCGAACCAGCGACCCTTTTCCTGCCAGGTTAGAGTGCTATCCACTACACCACTGTGCTGCCCCAGCACATTTATACCCTAGCCATGTCAATTCCAAATTGAACAATAAATAATTTGACAAATAAATTTAGCAATAAACTGCCCCAAATGTATGTCTGGCTTGAACACAACAAAGGAGAAAGGTTTGGAACTTTATATGAGGTGCATAACCAAAAATGTGCCCCCATCCCTAATCTGGTATATGGAGGAGAAAATTGAATCCCTCTTGTTACTGCCTCATATAAAGTCCCCAAAAAAATTCTCCTCCATATGTCTGGCTTGAATCAGATGCTACAGGATTATTGACCGTCATTGTCAACTTTCCACTGAAAAAAGTTATGTAAGCCAGGCAAAGATGCTGGAAGGAATAACACTAAAAAGCATGTAAAATGGTTTGATCTGTAAAAGTTAAATGGAAGCTCTGTGCTTACTCTGCAAATACAGGGAATTCCCTTAATAATTATCAAGTGCAATGTGTTTCCAATAGATCAGTTATTCTAGATAGAGAAAGTCAAAGTCCATTATAAAGTGCTCCAACGTAAGGTGCTTCTCAACAGAGCTTAAATCATGTCCATTATAACATACTCTAAATCTTCAAATTATAAACGTGCATGAATTCATCAAGTGTCTGTCCCTTTAAGAGAATGCTGCACCAGTACTCTGCGTGATCAAAAAATGTCACAGCGACAATCCACCATCCATGCCCCCATACCAGGGTATGCACTTACCCGCAGGAGTTGACCCCCTAAGGGTCAGTTGTCCCAAGGCGCCTCCTGATGATGCCCTAGTTACGTCAAAATGCGTAGGTGTAGGAACTTCCAGCACCACGTCCCTTCCTTGAGTTGGAACACACGCCGGTCCCGGAGTATACCAGAGTGGCGGTGCTGTGTATTACTATTGGCAGACCATCCTTAGTGCCAGGTATGGCACTATTCTTGTGAGTGCATTTGATTTTATGAGCTTATTTGTTTTACTAAAGTAAAGGTGATGCACTATGATGTTCCCCATGGTTTCCTTTTATAAATATATGGGCAAGTGGATTGTGGCTCCCTGGAATGTGGCACCATGTTGAGGGATATATTGCATTGAAGCCTGTGTGACCCACTCAGTATATGCTTAGGGGGTCAACTCCTGCGGGTGAGTGCATACCCAAATGGGGGGCACGGATGGTGGATTGTCATGATGATATTTTTGATCGCACAGAGCACTGGTGCTGCATTCTCTTAAAGGGACAGTCACTTTAATCCATGCACATTTATATTGTGAAGATTTGAAGTATTTTATAATGGGTTTTATTCTTTATATCTTCAGAAACACATCTACTTGCAATCAAATTATTAGATGGTGTAGGTTTACTTATATAGCTGCTATATAGTAAAAGTGCTCAAAGTGCTAAAGTAAACGCAATATTAAATTTATATACTATAAATCACATTAAAAACTGCCAAGTGCTTCAAATGAATACATGTACATTCAATTAAATTAGTAAAGTGCATGTGGCTCAAAGATTCAGTGCTTCAAATTGCTCCCCTCTTTGTGTCCCCACTCACAAGAACGGTAAGTTATCAGCGCTTTGTTTTATACAAGATCAAACAGCTTCTCCTTTGACTTTCCCCAAGTATCCTTATTTTAATGGGCAAACCTCCTTCACCAACAATACTCCACCATATGCATACATATAGAGGGAAATAGAAGCCAAACAACATCCCATAGTATAATTCCATTTATTAAAAGTAGTTAAAATCATACTATTTGCTACTCACATTGTTAAAATGCTTGCATTACATGAGTTACATGAACATGTAATCCAACAAACGTTTTGCGCTCCATGATCCAGAACCAGACAGACAGAAGTGAAGCCAGCATGCCCCGACCAACGCGTTTTGTCACTCCGACGTCATCAGGAGCGGGGACTTGAGCACTTTTACTATACGCGTGAAGATAGCACCGCACACATTTGTTCTTTGTACTTGCACCCAAACTCTGCAGTGGGAAGTGAAATGGACTAATTCATTAGGGCACCACAATGTTTAAAATATAAACCCACAAACAAAAATTAATATTTTGCAACTTACCAGCCCAAAGGTAAGATGTGCTGGCTGCATCAGTTTTGTTTTTTTGTTATCAGGATCAGGAATTGTTTCTTTATTTTTACCTCATGATTCTGCCAGTGACACACTTTCTGTCCTAAAGAGAAAATATTTTTAATGTATCTTTAGGAAAGCAGAATGGTTACCCTAGGGCAGACAGTATTTTAGAACTGCAGAACACCTCCTCTTCTCTGATTTATAGCATAGGGGAGGTGTTTTGTGGTCCATAGGACTAGCTGGGAACAATGTAGCTGAAACAATGGTACACAGGCAGAGAGCACGGGAAAGTATCAGCTTATAAGATTTCTGGCAGGATCAACATAATTCTTTTCAGCCAGGAGAGAGGAATAAAAGCATGGAAAAAATGAATTTGTTGCCAAAACAATAGGCATTAGAATTGATGATTATTATTGAGAAATGGCTTAGAGTCCCTGGAAAAGTGATATTTTTTTGATATGTGGACCTGGTGGATTGCTTCAACCCTTGACTTGTATGTCTTGGATTTTGCATATTAATTTTGGGTTATATTCTTGATTTTAGGTATCCTATAAAAAAGATGTACAAGATACACACAAATACACCGAAGTGGTGAACAGACTAGACATTCAGAAGGCTACAGAGAATTCAAAGATCATCAGCAATGTAATTACTGACCATGTTTTACATCTTACTGTGCATATTGGATAGAGTATATGATCTCTGAAAGGGGATTTACAAGTAAAGTGCAATAACCCAAACTATACAACGGTTCTCTATGGGAATTATTATATTTTCTATGGTATGACTTTGTTTGCCAAGCACTGTATAACTAGGGCTCCCGATATTATTTACAGAAAGGGATGTGGGTTGCTTTGTGAAGTGGGGGTTCCAGTTAGAGTATTTTCATTTTCCATAAGATTATACATTACATAAAATGGTTTTGCATTTTTGCATGCATACAGAACTAAACCTGTAGTGGATGATTATCAGTCATTTCTTGGATCTGAGTTTACCTCTCATGAGCCCCGCTGGGTGCCTACGGACATGGCAGCTAGACACTTTCCATGGAGAAAAACAATTGGATGGGTTATTGTTTGCCTTGTGATAAGCCAATGCAGGAGGTGTCCTTTTCCCTGCCTACACATGCATGCTTGCCCAAAACAAGAATCCATACATGCATACTTGTGGCATCTTCAGTAGTCATAAGTCCAAAAGATTCCCAAAGGTTGGGCAACCCAGAGGTTGAAAAATGCAATATGAAAAATGGCATCAGTGAAGAGCTGGATTCTTTAGATTAGAGGGCAATAAATAACCAGAAGAGTCTATGGATTTTAGGAAAACATACACACAAAGCAGCCGAGAGAGCTCAGCAAATGACTGATGGTGGCTGTTTATCCTGCAAAACTGTGGTGATATCCATAAGCTAATTGTTTATATGGGGCTAGTGACTTCCACGAGACAGCCACATAGGCATTTTGTGCAATGGCCAGGTATTGCAGGGTTAATTAAGCATAGTCAGCAGCACTGAAGGAGACCCTGTCAGTCTTGACAGGCCCTTAAAAATGTGGTCAGTGGGTATTTGCACTGACACCCTTTGCCATTCCATGTTTGAAGTTTACCATAATATTGAGTGTGTCTGCTTTTAATTGTAGGCTGATTATAAGAAAGGCAGAGGGGATCTGACCAAGAAGTCTATGGTTTTAGGAAGACCTGATTTTGAACATGCAAAGGAAGTATCAAAGATCACCAGCCAGGTAAGATAATATCCTAATGTTCTGTAATGACTCCTCCACTCCCTGCTAAGATATTAAACCATATTTAACAAAGTATACAATATACAGGTCCCCTCTTTAAGTTGGGACGCTTAGCATTCAGTTCTCTGTGGATATACGTAATTTGTGCCTTCTTGGTCGGATATGAACTTGGTTGTCCAGTGGACTGTAGACCTCACAGGCAAATCTTTTATATACTGAATGTTTATATAGGTTTTGGTACCTGTCCCAACATTACAGTCTAGCTGTGAGGCACATATACTGTATAACCATGAATCGATACTGTAGATCCACAACGCCCAATCACAGGGCAGGATTTTACCCTTGCTAGAGAAATCCTCTCCTCCCTTCACAGTTGATAATTGCTTTACTATCTTACCCCAGTTCCAATTCACATAAATGCCTGCCCAACATGAACATATATTATGTGTGTCATAATCATACAAGTGTGCACATGCAAATTGGGTCGGTTTAGGCAGAAGCTAGAATTTTGACCAGCTGCAATATTGTGGTAGAAATCTTGGTAAGAAGGAGGTGTAGCTTTGTGTCAAAGACCTTGGCAAATGTATTCACATTCTTGCAGCATTTCAGGTTCACTCTGCTGCAACATTTGAGCTGTACTTGTGGAATAACTGACATGTAAGAAGCCTCCTAGGTCATTTCATGCACATCTGTATGTTAGATAGGAGGAAGTGCAGAGAGAGTGCAGGATATGGGTTCATGTGTTTCAAAATCTCCAACCTATTACATGGCCTACTGCAAAATGTAATATTCTGCTGGGAGCATCCATGGCCCCTGCTCCTCCGACTCTGGGTGCGGGCTCCCAACGATCGCTGGCTGCTCCATACATTTCACACTTAGATAAGAAGCAGAGGCCTTAGTTGAGTTATTGAATTATCTGATGCACAGACATTTACACCTGGTTCCTGCAAGCACTAACGCGTTTCAATTCATTTGTACATGACCTATTTTCTCATGTTTTGATTTGCAATGTATGAAGTTAAAATCTTTACCAGACAGTAAAACAGATTGTTTGCAATTGGCTTTTACCAACATATTACAATACAAGGCATTGGCATGAACAGACTCCATTGACTTCCAGGGGTTGCATGCATCTGGTGAGAACAAGCCTAACAGAAGCAGCATAGATAAACTGCATAGATAGATACATTGTTTCCAGTAAAACTACTCTTGTTTCTAAAAGTAATTTAAAGTATAACTAAAGGCAAGGTTTTGGATAGAGGGAAGTGAAATATGAATACCTGTCAGTTTTTATCGCTGTCTGTGCCCCCATTAGGGAGATTCACCCTCTCTATTTTTCCTGTTTATCTTTATCACTGAAAGTGAAAGTAAAATAACATTCCAAATTTTGGGTTGTCCCCAGAAAATTATTAGACAGGAAATCTTCCAATGGACACACTGGTTCTGGTGACCTGGGGGGTCTCCAAGAGATCCCCTTAATTTTCAGGGATTTCCTCTCACTTCCTGTTTGTCGATGGGAGAGGAAGTGAAGGTAAATCTCCCCAAAGCGACAAAGATGGCAAAAATAAATCTTACAGGGGTTATAACCTTCCCTTACCCTATCCAAAATGGAAAAAAAAGTTTTGCCTATAGTTCTACTTTAACTACACATATGAGCCACTGCATGCTTGTTGTATGCTGCTTCACTGATCACTTCTTAATGTGCCTACTATCACTTTTCTTGGGACAACCCCTAGATGATGCCACCTCTTGTCACAAATTGCCATAAAATAGACCAGTTAGGAATACATCTTCTGACTCTACTGGATTATCTTTAAAGGTGCTTTTGTAGATGTTTTATATATATTGTATTTTTCTAATATAGTTAAACATTTTAATATTCTGTATCTTTATTGCATGTGAATATTTATCTTCCTTATATCCTATTCAGAGCCGGAGCTTTTACTTCACAAATTTACTGTTTATTCTTACCCAGCGGCGGCTGGTGCTCCATTTTTCCATTTAGTGGGGGGGGGGGCAGACAAACCCCCCTCCCTCCCACCATTTGTTCGGTCAGTCGGTGCCCCGAGCCCATCCCTTTTTTTTTAAGCCAATTAGAGCCTCAAGCTCTAGTCACGTGCTTTAAAAAAAAAAAAATATATTGAAATCCATGCTCTGCCGGGCGTATGGATTAGGGGCCCCTTATGGACAGGCCACCACTATTCTTACCTATCCTTATTTGTTGTAAAGAGTGATTGAAGTATATGTAAATCCTCACCTTGTAAAACAACTCATTCTGTTTAAAACAGAAATGAAAGAGAAAACATTGTGTGTACATATAAAAACACAATAAATACCATGTATCCCCTTTTTATATAAGTTACCACATACCCTCTGTTCTCAGCTGCATAAGGATCTTGGAGAGCTGGGGAGGAGAAACAGCAGCACACTGATCCTCCCAGTGAATGGTCATGCGGGGGGGGGGCTATCAGGACAACTCTGATCATTGAAGGAGAGCAGGCTGAGTTCTTAGCACAGCCAGAACACTGACCACATTGTGCTCTCATGCCTTGTGTCAGTTGTTATTAGGAAAGCAGAGGCACTGGCAGGAACGTCAGGGATTTCACACAAAGGAAGCAATACACAGAGAACAGGAGACTTTCTCATACAAGTACATGGTACAGCAGGTACATATCAGGAATATGGAATATTGGGTTTACATATTCTATAATAGCTTGAGCTAAAATTTCCAATATGAGTGATTGAACAATTGCAGCGATTCCAACCCTTTTCTCTTCTTTTCTTTGTGCGGTTTCTTCTGAACTTTCATTTCATTCCATAGTGCTCCATGAATCCTGTGTCATGTATTAAAGCTGTAGCAAAAAAAAAGACCCCCCCGCAGTGTTGTACCATAATGTGCTAGTATGCACTGCACACTTACCTGTCTAATGAAGACTTCCAATGCACTGCACTGTCACTGCTGGTCTTCCTTCTGAGTTTGCACTGCCCGACCCAGTTTGGCTGCAATGACATCACTCCTGATCATGCGCACAGGAGTCACGATTGCGGCACAGCTCTCAGTGTGCCCTGAATGCAGAGCGCACTGTGCATGCACAGTGACATAATCAGCTGTGGCTATCTTCTGATATAAACTAATATAAATGTGAATATCTCCTAGAATAAATCTTAAAATACATTTTAACCACTTCCGGACCAACACCGTCATATGAAGCGGTCACTTTCAAGTGGAATACCGTTGTTATGGTAGCAGATAGCTACCATAAGCCCGGCATCTTCTTTTAGTGCAGGCGATTCTGCACAAGATAAAAGTGGTCTCAGCGGCGGATACGCCACAACATCACTTTTATCAGCGGCGGGAGAGGTGCACCCTCCTGCCGCTTTCCGGTCATCTCCGCTGCTTACCGGACACGCCAACAGTCACGGAGATGATTGCGTCCATCCCCCCTAGTGTCCGTGAGCCGAGTGAGCGGCTGAAGCATGGCTCCAAAACATGGCAGGGCAGAAGCGACGTCACACGTCGCTTCCGCCCAACGGTCTTAAAAGGCCCATTTTTTTTGGACTGTCATTTATTTAAAAAAAAAAAAAAAAAATATATATATATATATTTTTTGCATTTTAGTGTAAATATGAGATCTGAAGTCTTTTTGGCCCCAGATCTCATATTTAGGAGGTCCTGGCATGCTTTTTTCTATTACAAGGAATGTTCACATTTCTTGTAATAGGACTAAAAGTGATCAATTTTTTTTAAAAGAGCAGTGTAAAAATAAAAATTAAAAAGTAAAATAAATAATTAAAAAAAAATTTTTTAAAGCGCCCCGTCCCCACGAGCTTGCGTTCAGAAGCAAACTCATACGCCCACATATGAAAACGGTGTTCAAACCACACATGTGAGGTATCGCCATGATCGTTAGAGTGAGAGCAAAAATTCTAGCACTAGACCTCTGTGACGCAAAACTGCTAACCTGTATAATTTTTTAAACATCGCCAATGGAGATTTTTATGTTGCAAAGTTTGTCGCCATTCCGTGAGCGGACGAAATTTTGAAGCATGACATGTTGGGTATCATTTTACTTGACGTAACATTATCTTTCACAATATGGAAAAAAATTGGCCTATCTTTACTCTTGTCTTATTTTTTAACTCCTAAAACTGTTTTTTTTTTTTTTTTTTAAAACGCGCTTGTAAGGCCGCTGCACAAATACAGTGTGACATAAAGTTTTGCAACGGCCGCCATTTTATTCTTTAAGGTGTTAGGAAAAAAAACAATATGTAATGTTTGGGGGTTCTAAGTAATTTTATAGCAAAAAAACCTTGACGTGGTGAAATAAAAACATTACAGTTTTCTTTAAATAAACAATTTGCATTCCATTGTATATGATTGTTCAATAGGAACAATAATTATCACTCTCGCTCTCTCTTTTTTTTTTTTTTTTAGGTGAAATACAAAGAAAAATTTGATAAAGAAATGAAGAGTAAAAAGTCTTGCTATAACCCATTAGACAGTGCTGCCTTTAAGCAGGCCCAGGCTGCTACAGCACTGGCCAGTGACGTAAGTATTTTCAACCATCGCTAACCTTCACTTCCATGTTCTTACATTATATGTTAAACTCTCCCTTTAAAGTGCAACTATGGACAATATAAAAATTGATGTATATGATGCGGTATGTCACTAGAGTTAATGCACCTGAAAAGTAGCTTTATTGCCTGGTGATCCTGCCAGTAGATCACTTCTGTTAACAGGGTGACAACGCTGTTAGTTCTACAGTAAAATTTCAAAGCAGCATTGTCACCCTGGACAGGGTAATCTTAGATCAGCCTTTATCACTCTTTTTACACCAGAGGAACCCTGGAAATAATTTTTAGGCAATCCCCGGAGAAAATTATTTTATCTGCAGCTCAAAGTACATAGGAGTGATTGCTAAGTTGTATTAAAACAATAAAGAATGTGACATATGCAGAATATTTGATTTCCACTACAGATAATTTGGTAACACCCTCCTGCTCTATACAGCTAAATTATTTTCTGTAAAATAATGTAATGAAAAAAATAATAAACACAATGAAAAATGTAGTGTTCCCCTACACTAGTCATAGAGAAACGCCTCCTTACATTGGAAGTCAGTAGAAAAACACAACCATTGGCGGTCAGTGGAGAAGTGACTCCCTTATATTATGGATCAATAGAAAAGTGACCGTTTTGTGGATGTGGAGTGAAGTGGAAAATTCTGCTGTTTGGGGTGTTGGTGGGGGATCAGTCTGCCCCTAGGTACCTGTGGTGGAACCCTGGCTGAAATATGTTGAAATTGAAGCCTAGAGGCCGGTACACACGGTCCAATGGTTAATCAACAACGGTCGTCCAACAGCCTGTTGGCCGGAAATCCAATCGTGTGTACGATTCTACAGCCGATTTCCAATTGTCGTCCAACAGAAGTTGGACAACGAGACTAGAAAACTTGTGTTGGCCAACAAGGAGTTGACCAATTGTTGGCTCCTGTGTACAGAAGTTGACCAACCAAAAGTTGGAAGTGCAAACACGCATGCTCTGAATCCAGGAAGTGTTTGTTCGTGTAACCTGTGTTCATAATTCACAAATCAAAAAAAAAAAAAAAAATAAATAAATAAATAAAAAAAAAAAAAAATAATAAAAAAAAAAAAAAAAAAAAGAACATGGCAGGGGACGCTGGGCGGGGGTAAAAAAAAATTTTTATAAAAAAAAAAAAAAAAAAAAAATAATTCACAAATCACATTCATCTGAACTTTCTAGTTATACGCTCGGAACACGTCACTACGTTCGGCTTTGTTGGTCGATTACTTGATTTACGTTAGTACACTAGACACGACCGCCATCGCCCAATTTGGACAAAAATTGAACGTTCCATTGACCAACCATCGGCTTGTGTGTACGAGGCTTAAGTCCAGCTAGCTCTTTTTAAGCAGTTACAGTTTTCTTTTGAAAAAAAAAATGTAAACCACATGAGTAAAGGTTGACCATTTTAAGCACCCTGTGACAGTGTTAGTGTCCTAGCCCATATAATTGTAATTTTGCTGGTCAGCTTGGTCTGCATGTGAATGTGGAGAAAAATATAATCAAATGTATGTGAAATATAAAGTAATTAAAGTGGAACTGAAGAGAGCTATGGTTTCCTGCAACCATCCCCGTCCCTCACTGGCAACGCCATCTTCTTCAGTTTGCCATCTTCATTGTCTGGCTTGGGGTGACGTTAATCCTGCACATGCGCAGGAGCTAGTCATCCCGCCACTCCGGGGTCGGGCTGGTGTTGTAAACTGCGCAGCTCAGTTTACATACCAGGGAATGCTGAGAGCAGACAGGTAGGTACATCTTATTGCAGAGGAGACATTACATGTCTCTTCTGCATTAAAGAGCAAAATCGAACATATGATAACCATATACAGTAGTGTAGATACAAATTATGAATTTAGATGATGTATTTAGATAAATGTTAATATTTATAGCGGTTGGGTAGTTTGAATGGTGTAGATGAGTGTGGTGCTCCTGGTGGCTAGTAAGTACCTAAATTTTAGCTGTGCCACATCCTAGAAGTTACATATAACTGGAGCTCAAAGAGAAAAACAATGGGCTTTATAAGCACGTAGATAAAATGACCAATTTATTAGTCTACATTAAAAAATGTTATGCATACAATACAGTCATAGAAATAGTAGAAAAAAAGATCCTAAAACGTAATCTTGGACAACATGTGGATCCCCTGGAGGATATAATGTCATGTATAGTATACATGGTGGTTGTTGCAGAAATCTAGTGCATCAGCATATACCAATCCTCGAAGTACTGGGGTATCACTTGTCCTCATGTGTTTTGCTCTACATGTTTTGTGCAATATTGTCGCTTCTGCAGGAGCATTAGCAAATCTTTTTTAAATAAAAACACACATTTATTAGAGTATATCATGAGCAAGAAAATATATACATATACACTACTTTACACATCACAGGCCCTTACATAGTAGACATCATAAGTTTAGCGCTATTACATGTCTCTTCTGAGAAGAGCAAAATCAAACTTATAATAACCAGTAGTATAGATACAAAATATACATTTAAATTATGTATTTAGATAAATGTTAATATTTATAGCGGTTGGGTAGTTTGGTCTGCATGTAAATATGCAGCAAAAAAAACCCCCATAAATTGAAGGCAAGTGAAATAAAAAAATAATTTTGGTACAATCATTTTTATTGTAGTGAACATGCCAACAGTTCACCCACACAGGGGTATAGCATATTAAAGATAACAGAAAGGCATGGGCTGAAAGAACATGAGCAGGTTACTTTTATGAATTCTAAATGTCCACTGAGTGACCTAGGGGAACAAACCAAAGGTCCACATATGTCATCTAGGCCAAGGGCCAACAAGGAGAGCCCATGTTGCAGGTACACTAATTTGCATCAGAGGGTAATATGTGCGCAGTTCCACAGGACGCCCCCGATGGGGGTTGGGGTGAATAGTTAGTAGAAAAAGTGCATTCTAGTGGTGTTATTTGCAAGTCAGCAAAAAATGGCCCTAGGCCCAGGGACTCAGGGGCTCCCTAAAAAGGGGGGAGACGGAGGGCTGACATAAGCTCAGTGTCAGCAACAGAGAGAGAGGAAAAGAAGGAGAGAGATAAACGAAGAGAAGAATAAAAAAAAAGGGGGGGGGGGGAGTCATGCAGAATGGGAGAGTAACAAAGCGGTTATTAGGAGAGACTCAGACTGTTTGGATGCTAGGTGGGGAGAGCGTAAGCCCACCAGGGCAACCGTATTTTAAGTAATTTAGAGTGGGAATCATGTAAGATGCTAGACATTTTTTTATTAATCATAAGATCGGTCAGAGTGCTTCTTCACCATGGCAAACGAAACAAAGGATTTCTTCCAAGCTCTAGCTACCGCCTGTTTAGCAGCTATAAACAGATAAGCCAGCTTTTGTAGTATGAGAACAATCCTTGGATCGGGCAGTGCAGCTAGGTAATTTTGGCATCCTTGTGGGTGGGTATATGGAACAAGGAATAGAGAAACACCCTGGACTAGAACCCCATGAGACGGAGACAGGACCACCAAATGTGTACAACATCCTCTCATTGGCCACAACCCCTGAAGCACCTGTCACTTTATGATGGGTTTGAACTCGCTATCCGGGCTGGGACCTGGTACCATGCTAGAAGAACGTTATATGCAGCTTCAAGGGTAGCCTTGTTGAAGGAACACTTAGCAATGGAGGACTAGGCTTTGTTCTAATCCTCTGGATCAATAGAAGTCATAAAAAAAGAACTCATACTAGAGTTCAATATTTTTCTCCATAGTAGGTCTTTAATTCATGCACTATTCAGTACATGTTGGGTTTCCTGCCTATACCGCAGTAATAAAGGGTGACTTGTTATCTCTTTTCTCTTTGCTTTATTAGTTAACATGGCTATAATATAGGTCAAAGATTACATGTAGGTTTCCCGTCCTGTATTAAGGACTCTCTAACTGGGGGTACCAAACCTGTATATAAACATGGAAGAAGTGTAAGGGCAAAGTAAATGGGTGTTTAAATGGTACACCTCAGAACTCCATCAAATTTTGATATTATATTTGATGGAGTTCTGAGGTGTACCATTTAACACCCATTTCTTTTGCCCTTACACTTCTTCCATGGCTATAATATACTATAATATCAAACAAAATATCCTGTTCTTCCAGATGGCCTGGTCACACCGCCATCTTTAGGCTCAGCAGTCTGCCAGTACAATTCTTTTCCCACGACAAATTATCACACAGCTTCACAGAAAACTTTTGTATCTGGTGATAATCTATCCATCTATGGTGGGGTTTTGAGAGACATGGAAATCCAGGCATGTTAACAAGACAAAAAAATAAAGAGTTTGAAGTACCTGCATATAATGTGTCATAATGGTAAAAGTGGGTCAATTTGTGTCTGTTGGAGATCATTACGTAACATTATAGAAGCCAGCTCCTAAAGAAAATGCCTTAATTAGATTTTTCAGCCAATTGGCCTCCCTAGGTGAGTGTGAAAGAAATAACAGCATAAGCCAACATAATAAAACATTCATGTGTTTACAAGGTAAAGTTGTGTTAGTTTTTGAATGCTTGTTAAATGGAAATGATAGGGTGCGTTTAATGCTGCTCAACCCTGAGAAGCTGCTGGATGGAAAATGACTCATCAGCTCTTGTCAAATTTTTCCAAGCAAAGTTGAAATACTGTACAATAAAAGAAAAAATATTATTCACATTGGGGTGGATCTGATGTTAAAGAGAACCAGTCACTTATTGGGATTTTTGTTATCTGAATCTCCACTCTTGAACTGCTTGTGCTGTGTTATCTGCTAATGACCTGTTTACGCGATCAGAAAATCGCATGAAAAAAAACACTTTCAGAACGATCATACGATAATCTGATCATTGGTACACAGCTTCTGAGAGCCGATCACAATTCATGTGAAATTATCCAATGGGACAAGCATGAAAATATTTCTTGTATGATTTTTACTTAATCAGTACAGTTGTCATCGAAAATGCAATTCAAATACACTACAACAAATTACATCACTTCCGAATTTTCTTATGAGAATTTTTGTAACTTTAGTAAACTCTTCATTTTCAATATGGGACTAACATGCAAAAAAAGAACGGACGACCATTTGTCCGATAATCTCATCTTGTGTACCAGGCATAAGACTGAGCTCCAGGCAAACAGTTGGACAGAAGACCTGATTTTTTTGTCTGGTGCGATTACATAACACTTACAGGCCTTGTCCTTCCCCTCGCTAGCTTCTAACTGGACTGTAAAAAATAAGCAGCGGAGCTCATCTTTCGGTCACTCTGTTCTCTCCTCTTATTAACACGTACCTTGTTAGCACACAAGCACTGCAACACAGCTGAAGGACAACTTGTACTGCTTCTCTCTCTCTGTACAGTGATTGCTAGGCTTGTGCAATTTGTTTCGTTCTGAATTTCGTTTTTACCAAATTTTGCAAAATTCAGCAATTCGGACGAATTCCAAATTTCCGAATTTTTCCAAATTTTAGTTTTTCTGAATCACGGTAATTCGGCAATTGCAGTAATTTAGAAAATCTCGGTGATCGGCAATTGTGGTAATTCGGAAATTCAGAAATAATAAAGAACATTTGAAATAATAATAAATAGCTATTAAATTATAGGTATTGGAATTTCCTTGAAAATATGACTGTTAGTGATAAATTTCATAATTAAGTTTACTAACAGCTACAGTTTCAATCCAATACCTATAATTTAATAGTTATTTATTAGTTAGTTATTATTTTAAATGTTCATTGTTATTTTCGAATTTTCAAATTTCGGATTTTCAGCTGTTCCAATTTCCGAATTACCGCGAATTTCTGAATTACCGCAATTGCCGAATTTCCGAATTACTGCAATTACCTCAGTTGCCGAATTGCCCCGCAAATTTCCGAATTACCGCAGTTGCCGAATTACCGCAGATTTCCGAATTACCGCAATTGCCGAATTACAGTCAATTTCCGAATTACCGCAATTGCCGAATTACAGAGAATTTCCGAAGTTTGGATTTCCGCATTTTCGAATTTTTCGAATTTCCAAATTTCTGAATTTCCGAATGGATTTTTCAGCCATGCACAAGTCTAGTGATCGCAGGGAACTGATGCCAAGTCAAATCTAGGTACTTACACGCAAAAAATACTTTCACTGAAGTTTTAATGAATACATACAGATTTTTGTGTACATAGGCGAAGGTGCATTATGGTGCCCCCCACCATCCTTCCACCGTCCTGACCCCTGACAGGGGGGGAGGCTCAAAGAAACAAAGAAAAAACATCCATCATATAAGTGTGAACCACAATAAAGTGCAATGTGATAGACAGGGCCGGCGCTACCATGGGTCCCAGTGGGTCCATTGGACCCAGGCAGCACTTTAAGAAGGGCAGCAAACTGAACCACGGCCACCTCTCCTTCTCTTCTATTTACCAAACAAATTGATGACCAAGATTTTTTTTCCAGCAGTTTTGTTTGTCATGATGATAACTGCCCCCCGGGCCGCTCCCCCTGCCCCTATACTACCCTAGCCTGTCTATATACTACCTACCCTGTTTATATACTACCCTAGCCCACCCCTATATTGCCCTAGCTTGTCTATATACTACCCTACCCTGTCTATATACTACCCCAGCCTGTCTATATACTACCCTAGCCTGCCCCGATACTGCCCTAGCTTGTGCATAAACTAACCCAGTCTGCCCCTATACTACCCTAGCCTGTCCATATACTACCCTAGCCTGTCTATATACTACCCTACCCTGCCCCTATACTGCCCTAGCCTGTCCATATACTACCCTAGCCTATGTATATACTACCCTAGCCTGCCCCTATACTGCCCTAGCCTGTCCATATACTACCCTAGCCTGTCTATATACTACCCTAGCCTGCCCCTATACTGCCCTAGCTTGTCCATAAACTACCCTAGTCTGCCCCTAAACTACCCCAGCCTGTCTATATATTACCCTAGTATGTCTATATACTACTCTAGCCTATCTATATACTACCCCAGCCTGCCCCTATACTGCCCTAGCCTGTCTATATACTACCCTAGCCTGTCCATGTACTACTCTAGTCTGCCCCTATACTACCCTAGCTTGTCTATATATTATCCTAGCCTGTCTATATACTACCCTGGCCTATCTATATACTGCCCTAGCCTGCCCCTATACTGCCCTAGCCGGCCCCCTATACTGCCCTAGCCAGCCCCTTGGAATTGAACATAATGGTATGTCATATACTTTTGTATATAGACAGGGTGCTGTTGCATGTAGATCTGACTTCCTAATAATTTTAATTTTAGTTTTAATTATCAATAGCACACACAGTCACACATAGAAAGGCACTTAATCCTTCCCTCCTACCTTCCCCAGAGGATCTTCATCTGAGACTAGGGGGAGTAGCTGAGTGAGAGCCCCACCCCTGCTCTCACTCAGCTCCTCCCCCTAGTCTCCCGGGCTCCCTCTTAACTTAATCACCTCCAGTTCAGCGGTGAATGCTCAGTGCTGGACTGGAGTTGATTCTTCATTGTCTAATCTCAGGCTGGGGGAAGGGAAGTGACCAGTGTGTATTATTACTCCAACTGCCATAGAGAGAACCCAGCTCACCAACCTGGCTGTGCTCTAAGGACTGGCTGGTCAGAGAATAAAATCCTTAGTACAGGTAAAACAACTACAGAAATATTTCAAATGTGTATGTAGCAGTTTGCTGGGAATTTATGCTTTTTAAGAGACTAAAAGAAGGGCTGTTAACTGGCCCTGGGATAAATTGTCTGCTTATGTGTGCTGTATTTTTCAGGTGAAATATAAGGACAAGCCGAGTTTATGTGACCCTTCAGTAGACATCCCAAACCTTCTTCATTTGGAACACACCCTGAGGACCAGCAAGATGCAGAGCAATGTAAATGCATGGGAGCAAAACTGTGTGTTCTTCTTTGGATTTAAAAAGAGCTTTCTGCTTTCAAAATCTGTGCTTAACATTAAAGCCCCCTTTACACCAATCTGATTTGCTGTGGTGCAGTAAACGTGCATTGCATTAGGACAGGCTATTCATTGAATGTACTGCCTAATGTAACAAAGCAAAGATTGGGCATGAAGCGTGTTGGCAGTGCAGCACACACAGCGCACGTTACTGGATAAAAATAGAAGGAGGGGAAGACATTTCAGAGGTCCAGCTTTTGTATCAACCATGGCATCCATAGAAGCAGTGTTATTTGCAGGACAATCAAGTTAAAATGGGGGGGGGGGGGGGGGGGGT
>BLSH010305021.1:111220-131618 GCA_018402905.1 Glandirana rugosa | reverse complement strand
GGGGGGGGGGTGCTGAACAAAAGAACACTTATGCATTCACCACATCTAAGGACTGGTAGGCTGCAACATATTACTTTTTTGTAAATTAATTAAAGTGGTTCTTAAAGAGGAACTCCAGCTGACCTCCCCATTTTTTTCTTTTTTTGCCCCGCGTACCTGATGGTGGTATCTACGCATTTCAGATACTCACCCATCCAGTGGATCCAGCGTTGACCCGCTGAGATCATCTCATTACCAGCCACAGCTCCTTCCTGCGCCACCATGTTCTCTCTGACATCGTTGCGAGGCCCACTATCTCTTTTCCAGGTACATCAGACGGCTTGTCAATGATGCGCCGATATGCCCGCCCCCTCCTCCTGTTCTTCAATGAAAGGCTATGCCTCCTGGGATATGTTAGGTACATATCCCAGGAGGCACAGTGGGCAGTGTGAGCATCATTCGCCTAAGGCGAGTGACGTGCATGGGGAGGCGGGGCGGACTTTCAAAAAAAAAAAACATAAACAAAAGTAAAAGGAAGGGAGGAGGGGTGGAGAGGCAGGATCTTCCTCAAAGGTTCTCTTTAAATCATTCAGCTCCCTTTTCTCCCCCCCCGGCCCCTAAACACATACCTGGCTCTTTGGAGCGATCAAATGCTGTGCTCAGCTGCAGGTCTCCTCTCTCCCCTTCTATGGACACACACAGCCTGGCTCAGGAGTATGCCTGAATAACTGCCCCCACATCAGCTCGCTTGCTATGGGGGCTCTTGCAGGGAGAATATGCAGACAGCGTCAGCAGGAGCCCTGTTAAAGAAGAGGCATCAATTCATTTTATTTTAATAATAAAAAAGTATCACTTTAAGCTATCCTTTAGTTAGTATTCACCTTTATGATGCGTCAAATAAAACTTCTTTTTAATATAGGTTCTGTTTTATACACACTGGGCATTTTTACAGCTGCTCCTAGGGGCATCTGGCATTTTGTTCCCCTTCCTCTAAACTCCCCTGCATATTAGCCTGTGTATCCATGCACACATAGACTTTTAGCAGCATTTAGTGGCAAGAGAGATCAGAGACAGGAAAAAAAAAACTTCTGCCAGTGTCTCAGGGCAGCAAAGTTTTGGCAGAAAAATGCTTGATGATTCCTTAATGAGCATAAATTAATTTTAAAGTCCAGAATACATTTTTATTCTGGCCAGTCAAATGAATTAACACCCAAACATTTGATGCCTGTAAACGTGCCTAAATGCTTGTAAAAGCATTAGACATATTTAGAAGCGTCAGGTGTTTTTCCTGCCTGCAAAGACTGCTGCTAGGAGGAAAGACTTCTAGGAGAGTTTGCAAGACATCCAGTGTGCATGAGGCCTTAGATCCAGTGACTACCTTAGGGAACTAAACTGTCTTCCTTTAGGGCTGATAAATATATTTCTTACTGAAAAAAGGGAATCCCAGTATTGTCCATTGCTGAATCATTGGTCATTGGTAAAGAGGAAATAAACTAAAAAAGTGAAGACTTGCTGTGTTATAGGGAACTTCTAGAAGTGTTAAAGTGTTACTAAACTCAGTAATATGAAAATAGTTCATCTGCCCCCCCCCCCCCCGTGCCCACAGCTTATAAATCTTTTTACATGAAAATGCTGCTACTATATAGCTTTTTGGATGATCTGTATAGCATGGTTTCCTGATAACCTGCACAGTTTGTCCATAGCCGTGTGTTCAAGTAGGAGGAGATTTCCACTACAGCCTCTATACACGCCCACATGTGTGATGTCAATATCATGTGACCTGAACAGTTCAGCTGAAACAGGAAATGTTCTCTCCAGCATAAGAGACCAAACTGATCATGTGCAGCTTTACCACCCTGCTGTGTATTATATGAACTTGCTTAGATTGACAGTGCAGGAAGGAAGACTCTATGCACACAGGACAAAACAGCCTTTTTTAAACAATTATGAGGATTAACCCCTTAAGTTCCACAGTGAGTATAACAAGCATGCTATTCTGCATATACAGACTGATTTTCCTGCTGTGGGTTTAGTAACACTTTAATTGTACCTGTCCTCTAAAATGTACCTTTAGTCTGGACTTCCTCTTGGAAAATAGCAGTGCAGCTCCTGGTATATGAGTGTGCTTAGGCACTCCTGTTTTGTAACCTCAGTCATAACTATATATTTGAAGTGTCAGATACAAGGCACTGCTGCCTCTGACTTCTAGTATCAGGAGATTTGGAGTGAGATTTGGTGATATCAATACTCTGTTCTGCTCATTGTCCTGGCTGGAGGTTCTGACATGAGGAAGCAAAGCCCTGCCTCTACCAAGATGATCCATAAAGAGACACAGTGCAGAACAAGGCTTGGTAAGTCAATAATGTGAAAAGACCACCTACAAGGAGACCACAGGAAATGGCGGCTACTGGTCCTTTGCCCTCTGCTTGCCTTATTTTGGGCACATCTTGCAGAGTTCATTTCTAATAAAGGCTCTCAGGGGATTGAGAATCACCCGAGTGCACCAGCCAGCATAACCGATTAAATTATGTCAGAGTCAAAAGTTCCTTGACTTAGCAAGAATGATGAGTTCATTGCCTTCTTTGTGATCCCCATTTCTTCAGCAATGTAAACGGCTTTCAACTTTTGAAATAACATTTCCTTATAACATCTAGATAGAAGAATCAAATTCTGTTTTAGCTGTGTTTTAAACATTTTCATATAATGTTTGTTGTTCCTTACAGACCACTTACAAGAAACAGTTTGAAGAAAACAAGGGGAACTACCATTTTGGTTTAGGCACAGCAGAGCAAATTCATCATAAAGAAAACGCTGTGCTCCAGAGCCAGGTAATAGCAATAATGATGATAATAATAATAATAGCACAGTTGCAAGTTTTCCTCAAACTAAAGTAGCTCTTCAATTTCCTCCCCCAGCCTCTAACCAATCTTCAGACTTTTTTTTTTTCGGGGAGCGGGTACCTTTTTTTTTTGTCAGGGATCCACTCCTCAGTCCTAACCCAGGCGAGGATGACTAGATCAGATTGTCCCTCCCTTCCCCTGCCCACAGCCTCCTGAAGCACATAACAGAAGGCTGCAGAACCACAGTGGCCCACAGTCTCACATTTGAGCAATGGGGGGCCGGCTGTGAAACTTCAAGAAGCCACAGGTGGCTCCCACATCCAAGATGGTGCCACTGGAAGCTGGAATCCAAAGTGTCAAAAATCGGCTCTAGAGAAGACAGCACTGCACTCCATGGGCTGATAAATGCCTGTTTCTTAAGGCCTCCTTCACATGGGCCTACACACGTGTGAGGGCCATGTTTTGCCTGCATGGGATGCAGAGGTGTTCTATACATCCGCATGCAGGCAGCAAAAAGACAAAATTTAGGTGCTGCTCAGGTAGAGAGGTAAATTCCAACGAAACCGCTGTGAGTGCAGTCAGGGACAGGGAGCTTGTTCTAGCTCCAAGCTGCAGCTATTTGTCAAAGGAAAACATCCATCAGCCGCACATCATGAAGCAGACCCATGCACATCATGATTAACCACTTCCCGCTTAGCCTATAGCAGATTGACGGCCTTGAAGTGGTGGCGATATCCTGATTGGGCGTCATATGACATCCAGCAGTATAACCAGCCAGCGCACGCCCGCAGGGGTGCGAAGCGCAACGATTGGTGGTGTGGTGTGCCAGTCTGACACACCGCATCTCTGATCTTGGTAAAGAGCCTCTGATGGAGGCTCTTTACCACGTGATCAGCTGTGCCCAATCACAGCTGATCACAGTGCAAATAGGAAGAGCCGTTTATTGGCTTTTCCTCCACTCGCACTGTCAGACGCGAGTAGAGGAGAGCTGAATGGCGGCTCTCCTGACAGGGGGGTCTGTGCTGATTGATTATCAGTGCGGCCCCCCTGAGGATGCCCACCCAGGATCACCAGGGATGCCCACCCAGGACCACCAGGGATGCCCACTCGGGACCACCAGGGATGCCCACCCAGAACCACCAGGTATGCCAATCAATGCAGACATGCTGCATTTTCATGCAGAGCAACCCACCACCTCACTGTAGAGCATTGCGATCTGCTGCAATGCAAAGACTTGAATAAAGTGTCATTTGATGACACTTTTATAAAGTTAAAAAAAAGTAAATGGGGACTCATAACAAGGCAAAGCACCACCCCTCACTGTTGCGACACAATGGACACCAGCCCGCACTGTTATAACTTTCAGATGGTGAAAAAGCTCTTAAATGACATTTTTTATTTTCAGGATACCAGACCTCTAAAAGGCTCACAGAAAATACTTTTTGATTGCAACTATCACAAATGCGAATGTCATTTCTTCCAGCAGTGTTATATGTTTTGTTATTTATAGGTAAAATATAAGGAGAAGTATGAAAAATCAAAGGGCAAATCCATGCTGGAGTTTGTTGACACCCCATCGTATTACGTCTCCAAGGAGGCTCAGAAAATGCAAAGTGAGGTTGGTATATATCAGGGGTGTTGCTAGGTGGGAAAAAGACCAGGGGCTTCAGCCCGAATGTAAAGTTTATAACCCATCCCACATTTTAAATTAAGTCCTGCCCAAGCTCCACCCAATGCTCCACCCAAGATCCACCTAATGCCCCGCCCAAGTGCCACCCAAGCTCCACTGTCCGGCGTCCACACCTTTTATCGCAAGGTTCATCTATGGGGCCTTATTCCCCAAGGTTCCCTCTATGATAAACACTGTCCGCACCTTTTATCACAAAGTTCATCTATGGGGGCTTATTCTGAATACGGCCCCATAGATAAACTTTGTGATAAAAGGTGCGGACGGTGTTTATTATAGAAACCAAAACCGAAAGCACCAAAACAGAAAGCCAGGGGGAATTTTAATGGGGGCATCTGTTATAATGACAACTGTCGAAGGGAGTTCCTGTTGTAGCCCCCTAATGGGCACAGATAGCCAAATAAATAAAAGCTTGGAAAGGGTTCTTATCCATCCCTACCCTATCTAAAACAAAAAAAAGTTTTAACTATAGAAATACGCACTTTGAATGTTACATGCTACCCTCATTAATATATAAAATATAGAATAAAAAAGTGCTGATTTCATATATCGATGATCTATACAGTAAAACCTTGGATTGCGAACATAATTTGTTACGGAAACATGCTTGTAATCCAAAACACTTGTATATCAAAGCGAATTTCCCCATAAGAAATAATGGAAACTCAGATGATTTGTTCCTCAACCATTTATTTCTAAATCTTTCAGTTTATAGTCCATATAAAAAGATTATAGCAATGTGATAAGTTGTGTAACCATAAAATGTCCATTCACAAATGGCAGCCTCCACAAGGGGATTAGAAGCAAAATCCAGCAGGAGCTACAGAGTACAAAAAGAGAAGAGAGGCGCCCCTAAGTATAGCGATATGGTTATATTTAATGACACTCACATGGTTGATGATTAAAAGAGTCCACATAGACCATCCTCCTCACCACCGACTCTCACCACTGTCGGTCTGCAATCGTGACCGGGAAGTCTACGCTGCAGTAGAGCGATATGGAAGTGAGGCTTGAAACGCTCATGGAGTGCAGTGTGGAAGGGATGACGTTGATGGTGGTGCAGAGGATGGTCTATGTGGACATCTTTACCCCGGATGCCTGCATACTTGGATGAACCTGCTTTAATCATCAACCATATGAGTTGCTAAATGTTGTAACTTCATTATATAACCATATTGCTACACTTTGAGGCGCCTCTCTTCTCTTTTATACTCAGATGTGACATGACGCTGCTTGTATAACAAGACATTGCTTGTATATCAAGACATCGCTTGTATATCAAGTCAAATTTTATTTAAAAATTTTGCTTGTCTTGCAAAACGCTCTCAAACCAAGTTACTCTCAAACCAAGGTTTTACTGTATATTGATTCAGCTGACAACCAAAAAAATTGACTATTTCTGTTTAGAAATAGAGTATGGTCTGTCACAGCTGTACATTGGCGGAGCGACATCTCCTTGCTGGTGTCAATGAGACCCTTAAAGGCCTTGAGGAACGTTGAAGCCTTTTCTAATCTAAATAAATAGCATACATTTATGAGTTGTACATGGAAAATTACATTTTGCTGCAAGATATTAAGCAATTTAAGTGCATTTTATTTCATGATCAGAAATTATATCGGAAAGAGTTTGAGGAAGCCATGAAAGGGAAAGCGTCAGTGGACCTGGACCTTACACCCAGCTTCCTGCATGCAAAACATGCTACTAGCCTGCTCAGTGAGGTATGACTCGCACAACATTATAGCGTTATCTTCTCATATATGTGCATAACGACTGTTTGATAAGCTTTTAAATTTTGTTTTATTTTTTCATCTCTAGAAAGAGTACAGGAAAGATCTAGAAGAAGGCATCAAAGGAAAGGGAATGACTGTTCTGGAAGATACTCCTGATTTGATAAGAGTTAAAAATGCAGCACAGATACTAAATGAGGTAAACTGATAAAGTAATTATAAAAAGAGAAGAACTTAGTGCTATACATGGTGGCCCTGCGTTACAGAGATCAGGGGTTCAGCAACCATGGGGACACATTCTGCACAGTGGTTTATGTTCTCAGTGTTTGTCTGGATTTCTTCTTGGTATTCTAATATCTACAGTGCCTCAAAAAGTATTCATATCCCTTGAAATTTTCCACATTTTGTCATGTTACAACCAAAAAACGTAAATGTATTTTATTAGATTTTATGTGATAGACCAACACAAAGTGGCACATAATTGTGAAGTGGAAGGAAAATGATAAATGGTTTTCAACATTTTTTACAAATAAATATCTGAAAAGTGAGGCGTGCATTCGTATTCAGCCCCCCTTTACTCTGCTACCCCTAACTAAAATCTAGTGGAACCAATTGCCTTCAGAAGTCACCTAATTAGTAAATAGAGTCCACCTGTGTATAATTTGATCCCAGTATAAATACAGCTGTTCCGTGAAGCCCTCAGAGGTTTGTTAGGGAGCCTTAGTGAACAAACAGCATCATAAAGGACAAGGAACAAACCAGACAGGTCAGGGATAAAGTTGTGGAGAAGTTTAAAGCAGGGTTAGGTTATAAAAAATATCCCAAGCTTTGAACATCTCACAGAGAACTGTTCAATGCATTAACCTGAAAATAGAAAGAGTATGTCACAACTGCAAACCTACCAAGACATGGCTGTCCACTGTCCACTGACAGGCTGGGCAAGGAGAGCATTAATCAGAGAAGCAGCCAAGAGGCCCATGGTAACTCTGGAGGAGCTGCAGAGATCCACAGCTCAGGTGAGAGAATCTGTCCACAGGACAACTATTAGTTATGCACTCCACAAATCTGGCCTTTATGGAAGAGTGACAAGAAGAAAGCCATTGTTGAAAGAAAGCCATAACAAGTCCTGTTTGCAGTTTGCGAGAAGCCATGTGGGGGACACAGCAAACATGTGGAAGAAGGTGCTATGGTCAGATGAGACCAAAATAGAACTTTTTGTCCTAAAAGCAAAATGCTATGTGTGACGGAAAACTAACGCTGCACATCACCCTGAACACACCATCCCCACTGTGAAACATGGTGGTGGCAGCATCATATTGTGGGTATGCTTTTCCTCAGCAGGAACAGGGAAGCTGGTCAGAGTTTATGGGAAGATGGGTGGAGCCAAATACAGGGCAATCTTAGAAGAAAACCTGTTAGAGTCTGCAGAAGACTTGAGAATGGGGCGGAGGTTCACCTTCCAGCAGGACAATAACCCTAAACATACAGTCAGAGCTACAGTGGAAAGGTTTACATCAAAGCATATTCATGTGTTAGAATGGCCCAGTCAAAGTCCAGACCTAAATCCAATTGAGAATCTGTGTCAAGACATGCAAATTGCTGTTCACAAATGCTCTCTGTCCAATCTGACAGAGCTTGAGCGATTTGCAAAGAAGTATGGGCAAAAATGTCCTCTCTAGATGTGCAAAGCTGGTAGAGACATCCCCAAAAAGACTTGCAGCTGTAATTGCAGAGAAAGGCGGTTCTACAAAGGGCTGAATACAAACGTACCCCACACTTTTCACATATTTATTTGTAAAAAAAATTGAAGAACATTTATCATTTTCCTTCCACTTCACAATTATGTGCCACTTTGTGTTGGTCTATCACATAAAATCCCAATAGTATACATTTATGTTTTTGGTTATAATATGACAAAATGTGGAAAATTTCACGGGTATGAATACTTTTTTCAAAGCACTGTAAACCTAAGTACAAAATATTATATATAATAATATTAGGTACATGTGTAAAATTAGAATACCACCCTTAGAGAAGAGCTGTGTGCCTTACAGCTATAAAAGCTGAATAATGTTGACAATGAAAACTTGCTTGGCATTCAATAAAGTCCTTGGTGGGAATCTATACCAAAATGGTGACTTGGTGACAAACAAAATCCAGCAAATTGTGCTCCCAGGTGACAGCACTACGTACCAGAAAAATGTAAACCCATGGCACAGAGACCGGACCAGAGAGAGAAGAGAGAGAAAGACCAGGGGGACAGAGAGTAAGCTGTACCGGGGGAGAGACGACGGAGGAACTAAACAAAGGGGAGGAATATCATATGTCCATTGCTGACTCTTCTATTGCCCTATACTATGCGGGAAATCAATGGATAAGTGTCCTCAGCTCCATTTGGAGATGCACTTACCTGAGAGCGCTGTTTGACCTTCTGTGAGAAAAGGGGTCAAATTCTTCTGGTAAGTGCGGAGTGTTGTCACCTAGGAGCACAGATTGGTGGATTTTATTTGTCATCAATCATCAATTTGGTATGCATTCACAGCAAGTCATTTTACTAATAATTGCTGCAAGCACTTTATTGAACAGGAAGCACCTTTGAGGACTTTTTTGGACTTTCTATGAATTATTTGTCTATTGCATGGAGCACTTTTTAAGGACTCTACATGGCATGTTTTGCTTGTCACGTTTTGATTATTTATTATGTTACTGTATTTTATTTAGCACTTTATAGTTTGGGCACATTCAGTGATTGTGAAGAGCACAAAACCTAATATATTGCAACTTAGATGTGGTGGATACATTTGTTTTTTTCCAGTTCTTTTTTTTTAAATTTAGTTTCACCTGATGATTCTGCCAATAACACACTTGTTGAAGGGTGAAAACACTTACTTATTTGTCACCTTAGTACAGGGGGTTTACTAAGACATCAGAAACACCCTCCATCCTCATCATCCCTATAGCATTGGGGGAGGGATATGTTCTGTAGTCTGCAGGTAAACTGGGCAGACCAAAGGGGAACAAGAGAAGTCTATTGTTAGTGTTTGCATACACTTTAAATGCATACTAAAGTAATTACATACATGTGACTTTTGGCATTATACAGCCTTCTCCATGTTCCAGTTAGTGTAGGTTTGCAAGCCCAGAAAGCATTTCAATCAATAAGAACACTGGAATTAATGTTTTAAAGAATAGAGCAATTCGGGAGATGAATATACAGGCAGTGATATCTATTAGTAGACAGTGAGCTGAATGCTATGGAGACCAAGTAGATTGTTGCATTCATTCAGCTTAAATGCACAATTACTATGTTGGACTAGAGTATGTCATCAAGATCTGGGGTTATTGCATCCATAAAATATCTTTATGTGATATTTCTTTGAGGAACACAGACTTCTGGGGATTAGGTTTGTTTACAGGATAGGTGCTATGAAGGAAAATTCCTCTTCTATGGGCTACAACACCCTGCAAAGCAGCAACTCTCTGCAGTCTAATGAACAAGATGTATCTCCTGTACTACTGTGTTTTCTTTTTTCTTTTTTTTTCTTTTTTATGCCTCCTGAATTCTTACTGGGTATGGCAGTGGAGTGGTTTTCTATTTTATAGTGTTCTCTATACTAGAAAGAGAAGATCTAAACCTCCCTTTCTGAGCTAAACTATGGATCTGTGACACGCCATTGTAGGCTTCCCACCAAGTGACAACCCTGACCACCTGGTTTGCAGTACTCCAGCTATCTTTCTCCTGGGGGCTCTGTTGCCTGAGCTTACCTTCATCTATTTCACACTTTAGAAGTTGACTCACAATTTCGACTCTGTCAGGGCTGGTCGACTATGTCTTCTTTTTGAAATTTGGATGCCTTTTTTTCTGATTCCACGTGAAGGTCGTGTTGCCTCAGAAGCCAAAACAAGTTGAAATTTCTTGTGTTTTGCCCATGGGGGGAATGGTGAGAAACACCTGGTACTTCTAGGTATGTAAATCACTCCCCTTCCTCTCACATGACAATGCTGTTGCTTGGCTGCCATTAAAGTCAATCTGTTACCTTGCTCTGCATGGAAAAAAGGCAGGTTCATTGTAAGGGTCAGACTCCAACCTTCTAGGTCACTGCTCATTGTTGAACAGTGCTTTCTGGATATTTTTTCTCATAACATAAACATAATAAACAGAATAATTGTGGCTACGTTTTTTATAGAACGTTTTGGGCCACTAGTGTGTCAAACGGTGTGGTGTTGTTTCTGACTTTCTGGACTGTTTAGGTTGCCATTTTTCCTTCTTTTTTTTTGACTATGCATAAGGATAATGTGATCCTTACTGACTCTTACATCATAAATACATCTGACTTACTCCTAGATCATAACAGAAGAGATCCTGAGGCCCATTGTTGTGCCATTCATCCATGAGCATTACCTCATGTTGCAGCATGATAATGCATGGCCCCATGTTGCAGCATGTTAATGCATGGCCCCATCTTGCAGCATGATGATGCATGGCCTCATGTTGCAGCATGATAATGCATGGCCCCATGTTGCAGCATGATAATGCACGGCCCCATGTTGCAGCATGATAATGCATGGCCCCATGTTGCAGCATGTTAATGCATGGCCCCATGTTGCAGCATGATAATGCACGGCCCCATGTTGCAGCATGTTAATGCATGGCCCCATGTTGCAGCATGATAATGCACGGCCCCATGTTGCCTATGATAATGCATGGCCCCATGTTGCAGTATGATAATGCATGGCCCCATGTTGCAGCATGATAATGCATGGTCCCATGTTGCAGCATGATAATGCACGGCCTTATGTTGCAGCATGATAATGCACGGCCCCATGTTGCAAGGATCTGTACACAATTCCTGGAAGCTGAAACCATCCCAGTTCTTGCATGGCCAGCATACTCATCGGACATATCACCCATTGAGCATGTTTGGGATGCTCTGGATCAGTGTATATGACAGCGTGTTCCAGTTCCTGCCAATATCCAGCAACTTCGCACAGCCTTCGAAGAGGAATGGAGCAACATTCCACAGGCCACAATCAACAACCTGATCAACTCTATGCAAAGGAGATGTGCTGCACTGCGTGAGGCAAATAGTGGTCACACCAGATGCTGACTGTTTTTTTCGGACCCCCCAATACAGTAAAACTGCACATTTTAGAGTGTCCTTTTATTGTGGCCAGCCTAAGGCACACCTGTGCAATAATCATGCTGTCTAATCAGTATCTTGATATGCCACACCTGTGAGGTGGATGGATTATCTCGGCAAAGGAGAAGTGCCCACTAACACATATTTAGACAGATTTGTGAACAATATTTGAGAGAAATAGGCCTTTTGTGTACATAGAAAAAGTCGTAGATTTTTGCGTTCAGCTCATGATAAATAGGGGCAAACACAAAAGTGTTGCATTTATAATTTTGCTCAGTATATATATATATTACTTTTTTCCCCTCTTGTTGTGTAGTTGTTTAAGTTATACATCTCTCATGGTTGGAATAGATTATCTCTTATGAATTGCCCATCATTTTGCTCTCAGGGGTTTTGGCCAATAGAGTAGGTGTTTTCCAATCTGCCATGAGTACAGCTAATGCTATTATATTGTGCTGTGTTTCCCAATGAACTCAATAAAGTAAAAAAATAAATAAAGACAATCACAGTAACAAGTTGTGTTTTCTTCTTTTAAGAAAGAATACCGTAAGGATCTGGAAAATGACATTAAAGGAAAAGGCATGGAGTTGAGTGCAGACATCCCTGATATGATCCGAGCTAAGCGGGCATCTGAAATTCTTAGTCAGGTAAGAAACAAACTAAAATGATCAACAAATATCAACTTACTGATTTTTTTGGGATATCTAAACTCAGCAAAAATGTGATATGTTGAAGCTTACCAGTCTTTAGATGTTGTGGTTATATTAGTTTTATTTTATTTTCAGGCGTTTCCCCCTTTATTTTCACAGAGTGATCCTGCCAGTAATACACTTCCTGACGTTGGGTGACAGCAGTCACTGTACTGTATTCATGGAGGGGCACTGTTGTCACCCTAGGGCAGGAAATGTGTTAGGATTACAGAACATCTCCCCCTCTTCACAGAGGAGAACTGGACATTGTTGATAACAGTAGGGATTTCAATGATACAGAGGCTGAATCTACATGCAGTTATGAGTAACTGGATTTCTTGCAAGGTCAACAGGATTTTTTTGCACTTATTGAACAAATACAACAAAATACCTTTAATGGTATATTTAGCAAACCAAATAGGGCAAATCAGAGAAATTCATTGTTTGCTACAGATACTACTCTTTATAACTCGTTAGCCTCTTTTACCCTAGGTTCACATGTATGTGTTTCTGCGGCCCGCGTTTGCGCGGGCACAGCAGCCCATTCATTTCAATAGGCTGCCGTGCCTGTGTTTCCTTCAGAAAAAGGTGCGTGCACCTTTTTCAAAACCTGGCCCACAGGGAAATTCCCTGTAGTTCCTGCACCCACACACGCTCTGCGATTTTACATGCGTTTACATGCGTTTTCTTACAGCAGCGTTTTTTCACTGCGAGTGGTTGCGGGTGCAGGAATCGCTGTGATTCCCGCACCTGCAGCCACACACATAGGTGTAAACCAGGGGTGTCAAACTGGCGGATCTGCAGAACCACACGTCCCATCATGCCCGTGCCTGAGGGAGTCATGCTTGTAACTGTCAGCCTTGCAATGACTCATGGGACTTGTAGTTTCTCAACAGCTAAGGGGCCGCCAGTTTGACACCTGTGCTGTAAACCAAACTTACCTAACCTAAAATGGATGATCACAGACGTTACACATAAGGGAATATGCTAGATTTTAAAATGTTCAATATTCTAAATTCCGTATTTTTTTTTTTAGGACTGTAGCAAAAATACAGTCACACAATTGCTGTCGTAGCTGAGAAGCAACCACAACACACTTTTAGGCACAGTAGGGATATGACATTAAAACTGACATCATTTCATAGCTTGGCATATCATTGGTATAGTGTCATTGTAATTACATGAGAAACCTCTATTAAGTCTTATATCAGACTGAGAATAGCTTGCACTAGCGTCATCCGGTAACTGAAAAGGGTAGGAATGTAGATAATGAGATAAGCGGCCATTGGCACTAGATAGGGGTGACCCCATTGGGGAGTTTTGTGCTTTACATCCCTAAGTATCCTTTATTTGTATTCTTTTTGTTGTAAGCAGTTCTGTATTTCTGTATCTAAGAGCTAAAATTGTTTTTTTTCATTTTAAAGAAAACAAGATACATCTGTATGAACCTACATAAATGGTGTCACGCATATTTTAACCACTTCACCCCCGGAAGGATTTCCCACTTTAGGACCAGAGCACTTTTTGCGATTCGGCACTGCGTCGTTTTAACTGACAATTGTGCGGTCATGCGACATTATACCCAAACGAAATTTGCGTCCTTTTTTTCCCCACATATAGAGCTTTCTTTTGGTGGTATTTGGTCACCTCTGCGTTATTTCTGATCGCCGCTATAAACAAAAAAAGAGCGACAATTTTGCAAAAAAAAACAGTATTTCTTACTTTTTGCTAAAATACAAATACAAAAAAAAAATACATAAAAAAACAAATTTATTCATTGGTTTTGGCCGATTTATATTCTTCCCCCCTCTCGCCCCCTAGCTGCGCGTCTGCGAATCGCCGCTTATTTGCGGTGATTCGCGGAATGCGGCCACATTGCCGCAGTAAAAATACAGTGTGCGGACGAGAAGTGGTTAATGCATGTCTAAATAAATAATAGTTCTTGTTCACCTCAGAGCACACAGTAGAGCTGCAGGATTCTGGCTAAAATGAGAATCACGATTTTGTTGCTTAGCATAAAGATCACGATTCTCACGGTGTAACAGCATCTTTCACATTATGTAAAAAATTGGGCTTTCTATACTGTATAGTTTTTATTTAAATTCATTACAGTGTATTTTTTCCAAAAAAATTGCGCTTGAAAGACTGCTGCGCAAATACTGTGACAATAAAATATTGTGACAACCGCCATTTTATTCTCTAGGGTCTCTGCTAAAAAGATATATAATATTTGGAGGTTCTAAGTAATTTTCTAGCAGAAAATACTGGATTTTTACTTGTAAGCAAGTGTCTGAAAAGGTTTAAAGTGGCTAAACTGACATTTTAAAACTGACTAATTTACAGACCGGAGTTCAATCCTTTGATAATAGAACGAAAAGATACAACGTTTAGCGATATTGTCAGAAACTTGTCAGGCTGCCTTGAATTTTTATTTATCTTTAAATGATGCCCCTTTCACACTTGTGCGACTTGAAAGTCGCACAATTTTTGCAGCGATTTTGATGCGATTTGGAGCAACGCCTGTGTAATCCTGAGGTCTGTGGACCTCAAGTCGCATCAAAGCTGGACCAAAGTAGTGCAGGGACTACTTTGAAGTTGCTGCGACTTGAAGACATACAGATATGAACGGTACTCTTTGAAAATCAAGGGGTACGACTTGTTATATGTCTTTGCAGTCCCAAGTCGCAGGACAAGTCACACAAGTGTGGAAGGAGGCCAGCTCTTCACTGAATCGGAGATAGTGAGGGGAGAGAAGGATCGGGTGCCGATCGCCAGGACGCGGTTTCTGGTCGCCATGGGGACCTGGCACCCGGGGATTGCGAGCACTGGACTATAAGCACTTTTTTTTTCCTTTAGACACTTTTGCACAGAAGATCTGTTTTTTCAGCAAAGCAGCAAATATTCAATAGACAGAAGGTGTAGTGCGCTAGAGGTGACATGATTTGGGACACCAACTGTGACAATAGTCTCCAGTGATGTGAACTCTTTTCAGCCATTTCTTCATAGGAGGTTTTGAATCCTCCAAATACAAAACATCAGTGGCTCGGTGTCCTTGTATGAACTGCGTACTAGTTCACATTTGTGTGCCTCTTCTTGGACCCGAAATAGATTAGTGTTGTAGGAGGTTAGATAGATCATTGTAATAATTGTTCTAATTATTTCCTCTTCATACTACTCAGATAAAGGCCATGTGTAATTACTGTAATCATACTAATGGGTACAAATGAGGCTTTTCCTAAGAGGAAATTACTCTGTCCTCGGCTTGGATCTATCGCGGAGAGCAGCAGTGTGTTCCATCTGATGCTGGAATATACGTTCTGCACCATTACATTGGACTTTATTACATGTAATGCACAAATGTTCCTCGCACTGAAAGCAAAAGCCTTTTACAATATACGTTGAATCTAATTTTGCCATAAACACTAAGGCTTGGTTCCACTACAGCGACTTGGGATCCAACGTGTGTCACCCCAAGTAGCTTGACATAAGAAATCCCATTGGAATGAATGGGAGCCGTCTTAATGTACACTACTGAAGAAAAGATTCCTGCACTACTTCAAGGCGACTTCTATCCGACTTGTGCCCATAGGATTCAATGGAAGTCGCCTTCAAGTCGGACCCCCCATCTATATTGAAGCAACTTTACAGGAAAAACAAAATAATTTACACAGGCACTCCCCACAAATTACCCAGGCAACCCCCTCCCTCCCTTCTCTGATTGGGCCCAGGCAAAGTCGCCTGGCATGGGGGTTGCGTTGAAGTCGCGTTCAAACCGCCTAGCAAAGTCGCGCCTGAAGTCGGATCGTCCCAGCCTGTGTGAATCTACTCTGAAGGATGTCAAAAATGTCATAGGAAAAAAAAAATGTCTTTAAAGGTATAAGTTGAACTTTCCGGTTCAGAGCTGTGTGTGCTTCCCGGTCAACATGCCAGTGGAGGTCTTTTACTTTTTCAATGAGAACAGAAACGTAACCTAACAGTGTTACAGAAATATATACATATATGTGCAATAAAATAAAGCCTTTTTCTTCTACTAACTTTCCAGTCTGTTTGGCTATGAAACATTCTACTATGCACTGGGGTTGACTTACTAAAACTGGGGAGTGTAAAATCTGGTGCAACTCTGCATAGAAACCAATCAGCTTCCAGTTTTTTTTTTGTCAAAGCTTAATTAAACAAGCTGACGTTAGAAGCTGATTGGCTGCCAGGCACAGCTGCACCAGATTTTGCACTCTCCAGTTTTAGTAAATCAACCCCAATGCCTATGTGCTGCGATCTTGATCTCATCGGGCAATTATTTCCTTAACCTCCCTGGTAGTGTTCCCGTGTGTGGCTCGGGGTGGAATTTCAGTACCATTAGCAGTAACCCCGAGCCACACTCGGGATTGCATTGCTGGATCCAGGCAGCGCTACTCACCTTGTCCCCTGGATCCAGCGATGTCCCCCACCGTGTCTGCAGGCTGTGTCCTCCGCCAGATGACTCTGTGTGCCGGGCTCCATTCCCTGCGAGTGTCGCGTCGCACGGGGACAGAGACCGGCGGGAAATTCAAAAAGTGAAACACACACAGTACATACAGTACACTGTAATTTTATAGATTACATTACTGTATGAAGTAATTTCACATCCCCTTTGTCCCTAGTGGTTTGCCCAGTGCCCTGCATGCACTTTTATATTATAAATGTCATTCTTTCTGCCTGGAAACATGAGAATGTCCATAGCAACCAAAAAGTGTCCCTTTGCGTCAAAAGTGGTTTCTGATCAGCTAGAAAACAGCGATAGTAAATAAGAATGATTTGCAGAATTGAGTGATACTGATTTTTGGGGAAATTTATCATCAGAAACGGAAAGTGACGACAGCGACAATTCTGCAAATGAGCAGATTTCTGCGTTTTTGGTTTGATTACATTATTGAATAAATTTTATTACTATTACGTTATTATTTCTGATAAATATTTATAGTTATTTATTATATTATAATTTATGATTTCATTTTTCAAACTTTTTCATACCCAGGATGTCTACTAGACTCTTGTTTGGACAGATTTAAGTGAGTTATTCCTAAGAATTACAGGCCTACAATATAAAACGCCAAATTTTCATGCAAAATAATCGTACCGCTTTCAGCACCAAAAATCTGACATAATCATACCGCCAGGGAGGTTAAGAACATGGCGGTCCACATGTGAAATCACTGCGCCTAGTGTACTGCTATCATGGCAACCTTTACCTACAAGCTAGAAATTGGCATTTTATATGCCATGGTAATGGTAGCACATGTGTCAGTGCTCCCTGTGCATAGCCGCAAGCCACATATTCCTCTTTCTTACAGACTGTGTGTCACAGAGTAACATATGATTGAAAGGTTAATTCCAGCCTTCCCTTAAAGTATTACTAAAGCCACAACAGTTAGACCCCTTTCACACTGAGGCAGTTTTCAGGCATTTTAGCGCTAAAAATATCGACTGAAAACTGCCTCTCAATCCTCCCCAGTGTGAAAGCCAGAGTGCGCTTACAGGACGGGAAAAAAAGTCCTGCAAGCAGCATCTTTGGGGCGGTGCTGGAGCGGTGCATACACCACTTCTAAACCACCCCTCCCATTGGAGTGAAGGGGCACCTCTTTGGTAGCACCGCAGCACGGGTGCTTTTAACCCCTGCTTGGGGGTTAAAAGCACCCCGCTACTGCCCGGGGTGCTTTACTGCTACCGCCCACACCACCGCAGTGTGAAAGGGCTCTAAAATCAGTCTGTTTTTAGAGTAAAGCATGCTAGTTATACTCACTGTGGAACCTAAGAGGTTAATTCTGCTTATTGTGTAAAAAGGCTGTTTGATCCTGTTTTCTCTGATCTGCTCCCTCTTTCACTGTCCCAGTCCATTGATGTTAGTATAGAGCCTTGGAGGCACTCTGCACATGCTCAGTTTGGTGTGCATTTCAAGAGATTTTTTTTTTTTTTTTGGGAGGGTGCATGTGATCAGCACACGGGGCCAATCAGCACTGTCCAGACAGAGGGTCAGGTGTCCTGCATCCGCATAGGACAGTCAGAGGAGAATGAAAACTCCTCCTACAAGCTTTAACCAGACAATGAGAAAAGTCACAAGACTGCTATATACTGCTGATGAGAAAAAGTATTTATCAGTTTATATTTACTAAAATAATTGCATTTCCATGTTCTGTGTACTGTGGGAGACCAGATATAGTGAATGCAGGGTTCTGGGTTTAGTAACACTTTAAGTCTTGCACAGTGGTACAGTCCTCTCTCCTGTAGTGAAATTGCTTACTTTGATTTCACTGCAAACTGTGAGCTACACAGATTTTGACATGTATGAGCAGCCTTTGGTGGGTAATAAAAGCTGAAACTTCCAGTAAAAAATAATAATATGCTAACTGGGTATTAGGCTTGGTTCACATACATGCGAATTGGATGCATTTTGAACCAAACAAGCTTTTTCAAGTGTCATACACGTAATAAATTCGCACCTGAACCAGTGATCGAAAACGGACTCCTTTGAAAAATCACAATGAAACCACGCCTGGACTTTTGTGAACTGAGCCTTGAGGGTTTTCAACATGTAGAGCATCTTGGCTAGAAAATGAAGTCTGACTGGATTAAAAGTTACTCCTGCAATGGCCCCCTCTTGGATTGGAAGGGTTACCTGCTGATTTTGTCTAGGGGGGAATACCGGCCATACACCTGTAGAATTTCATTTCAATGTTCATATCAGAAAGTATAAAAATGCTCATCTGACTATTTGATGGCACCTTTTATGGACCCTACTGATTTCAAAAGACTTTCATTCAAGTACCATGTCAAAGTCTTGATTTTAATAGAACAAACACTACTACTTCTGGATTAACCTCCATAAGTGCATAAGACTAGTTACGATTTTTCTCAGCCAGGAGTCAATTCAACGATTGGAAATGTGTTTGTTTCCGCTAGATTGCTAAGAACCTTCCATCCTTGTCCTTCAGTTTTATTGTTGCACGCTATGGTCGAAACTGATTTTTGAATCATCCCCTTTTATAATTTAGATAATTGAATGAACATTCTGAAAATGACAATTTTCTAATAAAATTCTACAGGTGTGAGGCCAGATTTATGTGAAATACTTCCCTCATTTGGGCCTCCTAGTTCCTCAAACCGCTTCTTTTAGCTGTCCACCCGGTCGCTGCTCTCCAATATAATCATTTACAATGCAGTGGCAGAGAAGTCTGCACAGCTAAAGAGTGAGGAATAAGGGAAATATATTAACTTATTCACCATTCCCTAGACAAACTGAGCAGTTAACCCAGGGTGGAGAGAAGCAAACTGCAAGGGCAATGTTGTCTTGAGCCTGGAATTCAGCTTTGAATTCATGCATGGGAAAATATTTTGCGTATGCTATTAAATCCATGTTGACAGCTTTCAATATGCTTTATAAATGACATTAGATAGACACTGGAGAATCGGTAAAATAAAATCTGCTATATTTTTTGTATTGGAAGTTTTATTAGTTATAGAATGCATTGTGAGCAAGAAAATAACTTTCCTATAGATGCCCACCAAAGAACAAGGTTATGTCTAAGCTGGATGTAGAGGATTTTTCCAAATGTAAAGATGCTTCTTTTTTCTCTTTTCATTAGAAAGAATACAAGAAAGACTTGGAAACAGAGATTAGAGGGAAGGGAATGCAAGTAGATGCTGACTTGCCGGAGATACAACATGCAAAGAAAGTCACGGAATTTGTGAGCCAGGTTGGTACCCACACTGGAAATCAGAGGATATCTATTGTGCTATTCTCAATCAGTACCAAATGGCCAAAGTTGCCACTTAAGAAACAATTTACTGAAGCATGATCCACTATAAACTACAGGTAAGCCTGTAATCAGGCTTACCTGTAGGTTCCCTGTATATCTCCTAAACCTGTACAGTTTAGGAGATATACAGTATACTGGCATGTGCCAATGTCATTCGGCACATGTGCACTGAAGAAATGGCCTCTGTGCCGTTTCTTCACTGACAACGTGCCGCAATTGGCGGCTCCCGCGCGCATTCGCGGGAGTGACGTCACACAACTCCGGTCAGTCACAGCGCGGCCCTGGAAGGAAGAGGGGCGAAGATGGATGCTTCCTACTGTGGGGACAGTGCGGGCATTGATGGCAGGTAAGTGGCACATAATAGGCTAGTATGCGATGCATACTAGCCTATTATGCCTCTATATCGTAGGTGGATAAGAGGAAGTAAACCCATCAGGGTTTACATCAGGGTTTACTTCCTCTTTAAAGTGATTGTAAAGGCAGAAGGTTTTTTCATCTTAATGCATTCAATGCATTAAGATAAAAAGCTGTATGTGTGCAGCAC
>BLSH010305021.1:82868-111210 GCA_018402905.1 Glandirana rugosa | reverse complement strand
CACACCCCCCCCCCCCCCCCTCAGCTCCCCCTAATACTTATCTGAGCTCCCTCCATTCCAGCGATGTTGCACGAGAGACTCAGCTGTCCGGGACTCTCCCTCAGCATTTGCTGAGACAGCAGCGAAGCACCATTATCTTCTGCTGCTGTCAAAGTCAGTGAGCCAATGAGGAGAGAGAAGGGACGGGGCCGGGCCGCGAGTTCCATGTCTGAATGGATACACGGATCTGTGGCTTGGCTTTTGTGCCCCCATAGCAAGCTGCTTGCTTAGGGGCACTCAACAGGAGGGAGGGGCCAGGAGAGCCGAAGAGGGACCCCAAAAGAGGAGGTGCTCTGTGCAAAACCATTACACAGAGCATGTAAGTATAAGTATATGTTTGTTATTTTGAAACAAAAAAATAACGAGACTTTAAAGTGTTACTAAACCCACAAAAGTAAAATCTGTCTGTATATGCAGAATAGCATACTTGTTATGCTCACTGTGGAACTTAAGGGGTTAATCCTTTGTAGACCTCCTGCAGGGTCTCTCTTGGCAAGGCCAGATAAGACACAGTGAGGGTAGTACTGCTGCACATGCTCAGTTTGGTCTCTATTGCTAGAGAGAATATTTCTTTTTTGAGCTGAGCTTTTCAGGTCACATAATATTGACATCAAACGTGTGGGTGTGTATACAGATCCTAAGTGACAGTCCCTCCCTCCTCCTCCATGGCCAGTAACTAAGAAAGAACGCAGTGGGTGAGATGTCACATCTTGATTGATGGATGATCCGCCTCCCATAACAACATGAGGACACAGGCTGTACTGGAAATCTCCTCCTACCTGAACACTCAGCACTGGGGCAGACCTTGCAGTTTATCATGGGACCGTAGTATACAGATCAGCCAAAATAGTGGCAGTATTTTAATTTAAAAGAATATTTATAAGCTGTGGGAACTGGGGGTGTGGATTAAGTATTTTCATATTACTGGGTTTAGTAACATTTTAACTAAGGTTTTATCACACAAATCAGATGACTTTGCTTCATGCGCTGCTTTGTATTCATTACTGTGTTATTTTGTATCAAAAAGTCACTTCACAAAACATTGAGTTCTGGTATTTCAAAGTTTAGAGACTTTTTAATGACTGGCTTGGTGATGATAGATAGATTGGTGTACGGCCAATGTGGTGCCCATATTTAAAAGGGGATCAAAGTCTTTACTTTAATAACTAAAGACCGATTAGTTTAATGTCTGCAGTCTGAAGATACTCGAGAGTTTGATAAAAGACAACATAGAAGAGAATTTGCTAGAAAACAATATTTTAAGCAATAGTCAGCATGGATTCACAAAACACAGAAGTTATCAAACAAATCAGATTTATTTTTATGAAGAAATAATCAACTTAGGCAAGGGATATAATATATTTGGACTTTGCAAAGGTTAGACTTGTGCATGGCTAAAAAATTAGTTTTTTTCGTTTTTCGGAAATTCAGAAATTCTAAAAATTCGGAATTCAGAAATTCGGAAATTAAAAAAATTCGTAATTCGGAAATTCAAAAATTCGGAAATCCAAAATTCTGAAATTTGCAGTAATTCGGCAATTGCGGTAATTCGGAAATTCAGGAATTCACGGTAATTCGGAAATTCGCGGTAATTCGGCAATTGCGGTAATTCGGAAATTCGGCAATAGGAACAGCCGAAAATCCGAAATTCAGAAATTTGGAAATCCGAATTCGAAAATAACTAAGAACATTTGAAATAATAACTAACTAATAACTATTAAATTATAAGTATTGGAATTTCCTTGAAAGTCTGGCTGTTAGTGAACTTAAATATGAAATGTATCACTAATAGCCATATTTTCAAGAAAATTCCAATACCTATAATTTAATAGGTATTTATTATTATTTCAAATGTTTTTCTTATTTCCGAATTTCGGAAATAAGGAAGATCATTTGAAATAATAAGTTATTAATGTATTATTTTAACTTATTATAAATAATAATAAGCTATTATTATTTCAAATGTTCTTTCTTATTTCCAGAATTTCAGAAATTCGGAAATAAGGAAGACCATTTGAAATAATAAGTTATTAATTTATTATTTTAACGTATTATAAATGATAATAAACTATTATTATTTCAAATGTTCTTATTTCCAGAATTTCGGAAATTCGGAAATAAGGAAGAACATTTGAAATAATAAGTTATTAATTTATTATTTTATCTTATTATAAATTATAATAAGCTATTATTATTTCAAATGTTCTTCCTTATTTCCAACTTTTGCAGTGTGTGACTATACATATGCATACTGTATGTTTGTATGTATGTGGGTGTGTATATACTGTGTGAATATTGTATGTATATTGTATGTATACTGTGTGTATACATACAATATACATACAATATACACACAGTATATACACACCCAGTATACACACACACATACATACAGTATGCATATATGCAGTCACACACTGCAAAAGTCGGAAATAAGGAATAACATTTGAAATAATAATAGCTTATTATAATTTATAATAAGTTAAAATAATAAATTAATAACTTATTATTTCAAATGTTCTTCCTTATTTCCGAAATTCGGAAATACGAAAGAACGTTTGAAATAATAATAAATAACTATTAAATTATAGGTATTGAATTTCCTTGAAAGTTTGGCTGTTAGTGAACTTAAATATGAAATTTATCACTAATAGCCATATTTTCAAGAAAATTCCAATACCTATAATTTAATAGGTATTTATTATTATTTCAAATGTTTTTCTTATTTCTGAATTTCCAAATTTCGGAAATAAGGAAGATCGTTTGAAATAATAAGTTATTATTTCAAATGATCTTCCTTATTTCCGAAATTCGGAAATAAGAAAACCATTTGAAATAATAATAAATACCTAATAAATTATAGGTATTGGAATTTTCTTGAAAATATGGCTATTAGTGATAAATTTCATATTTAAGTTCACTAACAGCCAAACTTTCAAGGAAATTTCAATACCTATAATTTAATAGTTATTTATTATTATTTCAAACGTTCTTTCTTATTTCCGAATTTTGGAAATAAGGAAGAACATTTGAAATAATAAGTTATTCATGTATTATTTTAACTTATTATAAATTATAATAAGCTATTATTATTTCAAATGTTCTTTCTTCTTTCCGAATTTCGGAAATAAGGAAGAACATTTGAAATAATCAGTTATTGATTTATTATTTTAAATGATAAATTATACAAAGCTATTATTATTTCAAGTGTTCCTCCTTATTTCCAACTTTTCCAGTGTGTTACTGTACATATGCATACTGTATGTATGTGTGTGTGTGTGTATACTGGGTGTGTATATATTGTGTGTATATTGTATGTATACACACAGTATACATACAATATACACACCCAGTATACACACACACATACATACAGTATGCATATATACAGTCACACACTGCAAAAGTTGGAAATAAGGAAGAACATTTGAAATAATAATAGCTTATTATAATTTATAATTTAAAATAATAAATCACTAACTTATTATTTCAAATGTTCTTCCTTATTCCCGAAATTCAGAAATTCGGAAATAAGAAAGAACATTTGAAATAATAATAGCTTATTATAATTTATAATACGTTAAAATAATAAATTAATTACTTATTATTTCAAATATTCTTCCTTATTTTAGAATTTCTGAAATTCGGAAATAAGAAAGAATATTTGAAATAATAATAAATAACTATTAAATATAGGTATTGGAATTTTCTTGAAAGTATGACTATTAGTGATACATTTCATATTTAAGTTCACTAACAGCCAAACTTTCAAGGAAATTCCAATACCTATAATTTAATAGTTATTAGTTAGTTATTATTTCAAATATTATTAGTTTTTTCCAATTTTCGGATTTCCGAATTTCGGATTTTCGGCTGTTCCGATTGCCGAATATCCGAATTACTGCAAATTTCCGAATTACCGCAATTGCAGAATTACCGCGAATTTCCGAATCAACACAATTGCCGAATTACCGCATTTTTCCGCATTACCGCAATTGCCGAATTACCACGAATTTCCGAATTACCGCAATTGCCGAACTACCGCGATTCGGAAAAATGAAAATTCGGAAATTGAAAATTCGGAATTCGTCCGAATTGCCGAATTTTGCAAAATTCGGTAAAAACGAAATTCGGAACGAAAAGAATTGCACAAGCCTAGCAAAAGTGTGTGACACCGTTCTCTACACACAGCTAAAGTTTAAGGTAAAGTCTACAGGCTTAGAAAATTCAGTTTGTGGATGGATGGAAAACTGGCTAAAAGACCAAATTCAGAGCAGTGATTAAAGAATAGGTTCACTTAAAAAATAATAAATGTATATTTTTTGCAGGTAAAAAAGTGAATTTATTATTATTTTTTTTAATCTTAGGAGCCTGTAAAGCAGCCCTTACGGTCAGACAGTTATTGAAGCCCAGGAAGATCAATAAACTATGAGAGCGTTCACCAGTGCCCTTGCAGTTCATTGAGAACTACAAGCTGTCTGTCATGGTGGCCGATGGTAATTGTAGTTCTTTCATTCACAGAACTCTGTTGTGTGGATGGAGCCCCCTATGACTGCGCTGTTTTTGAACTGTGACAGCGGATGCAGGGAGAGGATCCCCTGCCCGCTGTCACAATGGGGGATCAGTTCATGGTCCGGGTAGGTGCTTTACTAACATGTTACATGTTACACCCTGAATATGAATGTAACATGTTACTAAAAGTGAATTTATGCTTTAATGATTTATACTCTGAATGGCCTAAGGTTGTTAGTGGTGTACCCCAAGGTTCAATGTCTTGGACCTTTACTTTTTAACATATTTATAAATTATATAGACTTTGGGATTAAGGCCTCATATACACGGACGTTTTTTGACGCCGGCGTTTTCTGGTGTTTTTTCCATGTTAGTCAATGGCCCCATAAAAATGCTGACATTTTTGAGCTGTAGATGGCGTTGGCGTTAGTGAGCTGAAACTAGAACCCACGGCCAGCGCGTTCTGAGGCTGTAACGTTTTGGCATTTTTTGACACTGACGCCGCAAAACGCCAACTAATATTGTATAGGCGTTAACCGGTGTTTTTTGATGCCAACGTTTTTAGGTTGAAAAATAGCTGATGATTTTTTTAAAAAAACGCATATTGACGCCGACGCTCCCTAACGCTCACTAATGCCGATGCATAACGCAGATTATTTTTCCTTGACGTCGGGCCCGCCGTTTTGTTTATGTTTTAAGAAACGTCCATGTGTATGAGGCCTTAAAGTACCATTTCAAAATTTACAAATGACACCAAACAATGCTGTGGAATAATGCCCATACAGGATGTCTACAACTTTCAAGCAGACTATAATGCACTGTTTAATAAGGTTTGATGTTGATAAATGTAACGTTATGTGCTTGGGGCTAAAAATATGCATGCAGCATACATACTAGGGGGAGTACAACTGGAAATTGTCGAGAAGATCTGGGTGTTCTGATAGATTATAGACTTGATAATAGCATGCAATGCTTCCCTACTGGAGTAAATTGGACCATGCTTTATGTAGGGTTTTATTTGCCTTCCTCTGGATCAACCGTGGGAGTAGGATTCTGTTTTCTATTTATTTATTCTATTTATTGTTTTCCTATTGGCTGAACTAGATGGGCACGTGTCTGTTTCAACCTGACTAACTCTGTAAATGTTGGGATTTCCAGATGTTAAAATGCTGTTCAGGAGTAAGCATTAGCATGGGTTTGGGTCATGTAGCCATATTAGGTCCATGATGTCATGAGCATCCCCACCCCTTTGTGTATGTGCTGTTGTGGGTTGAGGAATGCCCTGGCTGCAGTTGATTGGAGGACAGTGGGTGGGAGTGACAGCTTCCTTCTGGGTTTGGTCTGAAAAAGTTCAGACCAAACCTGTGCTCATCCCTATTCAGGAATATGGAGCCATTCAGGGGTAGGGATACATCAGATTTAATGAGATAAAACACGTGTTAGATAACCCACTGGCCTGCATAGTATTATAGTAGATTTTCTTTACAGAAAGGGTATAAAAAGGATCTGGAAACTGAGATAAAAGGGAAGGGGATGTAGGTTGGCCCAGATTTCTCTGAGCTACAAAGAGCCAAAAGAGCCTCTGAGATTGCAAGTCAGGTTAAGTGGCAAATTCTTATTTATGTGCTAAGGTACAGATATTTTATAACATTTTAGAAGCAAAAAAATATCACGCAGCTGCCATTTTTGTTAATTTTCTAGAAAAAAGTCAAAATATTTGCTGGCCAAAGGTTTACTTTAGGGAGACATAAGATGCTAGGAGTGAAGTTGTTATAATACATTCTTATGCTTTTTTTTTCTTTAAAAACACGTTTCTGTTTTTTGTTTTATCTACAGAAAAGATACAAGGATGAAGCAGAGAAGATGATGTCTATGTACTCTTTAGGGGCTGATACTCCTGACATGGAAAGAGTAAAGAATGCACAGAAATCTATAAGTGCTGTAAGTATAACCACCACACCTTACGACTTTTAAAGATACCAGCACAAATTTTCTAGACAAATTTTCTAGAAACTCCCTCAGGAACATGGGACACAAAGAATTATTGTGTGAAAAATGATTGGTTTAGTACATAAGTGCTTTTTGTAACAATGCTTATATTCACTTTCCTGATTAACAAATGCAATAATTTATAGGTTGGATGAAGGGATTTGTGTAACAACGGTGGTAGTGAAAGAGTATATTTACATAGAGGTGTTTACAAAGATACATATAAGCAATGGCAGAGAAGACAAAAAGTATTGTCACAGTAATATCTTTAAGGGCTGGTTCACACATAGGCGATCCGACTTTAGGGGCAACTTTGCTAGGCGATTTGAACGCTACTTCAAGGCGACTTTAGCGCGACTTACAAAGTGATCTGAAGCGACCTCCATGCCAGGCGACTTTGCCTGTGGCCAATCAGAGAAGGAAGGGGAGGGGGTTGCCTGGGTAATTTGTGGGGAGTACCTGTGTAAATTATTTTCTTTTTCCTGTAAAGTCGCTTTAATATAGATGGGGATCCGACTTGGAGGTGACTTTCATTGAATTCTATGGGCACAAGTCGGATAGAAGTCTCCTTGAAGTAGTACAGGAACCATTTTTTTGAAGTTGGAGCAACTTCAGCAGTTTACAATAAGACGGCTCCCATTCATTGCAAGTCGGAGCGCAAGTCGCGGCAGTGTGAACCGGCCCTTAGTGGCTATTGGAGCTTTAACATTCCTTCTACAGGCGCAGTGATAAAGTGGAAGATAAGGCTAACTACACTATATTGTCAAAAGTATTAGGATGCCTGCCATTACACACACATTAACTTTAACGGCATCCCAGTCTTAGTCCGTAGTGTTCAATATTGAGTTTCCCTCTGGTGCATTAGAGAGCAACGTAAATCAGCCGAGATAAGTCTAAAGCAATGCCACACCGTCTGACATAATTGTGGCAAAACTCTGTGTATTATGTTTGTGTTATAAGAAAAAATATCCAGAAAGCAATGTTCAGCAATGAGCAGTGACCTGGAAGGTAGGAGTCTGACCCCTACAATGAACCTGTCTATATATATATATATATATATATATATATATATATACATATATATAAAGGCCAGTAATGGTGGTCTGAATGTATGGGAGGAGCCCGGAGGTTTTATGAACAGACCACCCCCCTGGGGTCTTTGTCATTTCTAGTGCGCGATACCCTCCCACCCATTACACTTTTCAAGGGCAGTTCTCAACACATTATCTCCATCAACATCCATCATCTATCTTGGGTATGCCCCCTCTTTTGACATACCATCCAGCCGACCAGGGCACACTGCAGGTCTAATTTATGTTGTAAGTCTTGTCACGTATTTATGTGGTACATATCTGTCTCGGTCGCAGGGCTTCGACCATAAATATGTATATATATATATATATATATATATATATATATATATATATATATATATACTGTATCTCACAAAAGTGAATAAACCCCTCACATTTTTGTAAACATTTTATTATATCTTTTCATCGGACAACGCTGAAGATAATGTATATAGTAAACTTGGTGTTGAGTTATTCACTTTCAGGTCATTACAAAAAACAATGGGGCATTCTTTACCTCTGAAGGAAAAGGAATTTAACCTTCACATATGCAAAGGCTTCTTCGGAGTAAGAGCTGTGAAAAGGTGGAATAAACTCCCTCAGGAACTAGTTCTGGCCACCTCATTAGATTGTTCTAAAAAAGAGCTGCATACATTCCTAAATTCACAAAATATAACTGGATATTAACATTTTTAGGTAATAACACCAGAGAGTGTTTATCCAGGAAATACGTGATCGCCTCCTGGAGGATCAGGAAGCAATTTATTTTTCCCCTGCTGGAGCAAATTGGACCATGCTTTATATAGGAATTTATTTGCCTTCCTCTGGATCAACTGTGGGAGTAGGATTCTGTTTTCTATTTATTTATTCTATTTATTGGCTGAACTAGATAGATGTCTGTGTCAATCTGGCTAACTCTGCAAATGTTTGGATTTCCAGATGTTAAAATGCTGTTCAGGAGTAAGCATTAGCATGGGTTTGGGCCATGTAGCCATATTAGGTCAATGATGTCATGAGCATCCCCGCCCCTTTGTGTATGTGCTGTTGTGGGTTGAGGAATGCCCTGGTTGCAGTTGATTGGACGACAGTGGGTGGGAGCGACAGCTTTCTTCTGGGTTTGGTCTGAAAAAGTTCAGACCAAACCTGTGCTCATCCCTATGCAGGAATATGGAACCATTCAGGGGTAGGGATAAATCAGACTTAATGAGATAAAACACCCACCGGCCTGCATATTATTATATTGGGATTTTCTTTACAGAATGGGTATCAAAAAGGATCTGGAAACTGAGATAAAAGGGAAGGGGATGTAGGTTGGCCCAGATTTCCCTAATCTACAAAGAGCCAAAAGAGCCTCTGAGATTGCAAGTCAGGTTAAGTGGCAAATTCTTGTTTTCTGTGCTAAGGTCCAGATATTTTTTATAACATTTTAGAAGCAAAAAATATCATGCAGCTGCCAATTTTTTTCATTTTTTAGATAAAAAGTAAAAATATTTGCTGCTGGGTGGGCAAAGGTTTACTTTAGCTAGACTTAAGATGCTAGGAGTGAAGTTGTTATACATTCTTATGCTTTTTTTTCTTTAAAAACATATTTCTGTTTTTTATTTTATCTACAGAAAAAATACAAGGATGAAGCGGAGAAGATGATGTCTATGTATTCTTTAGGGGCCGATACTCCTGACATGGAAAAAGTAAAGAATGCACAGAAATCCATAAGTGCTGTAAGTATAACCACCACACCTTACGACTTTTAAGAATACCGGCACAAATATTCTAGACAAAGGAAACTCCCTCAGTAACATGGGACATAAAGAATTATTGTGTGAAAAATGATTGGTTTAGACCATAAGTGCTTTTTGTAACAATATCTTTCCTTTATATTCACTTTCCTAATTAACAAATGCAATCATTTATAGGTTGGATGAAGGGATTTGTGTAACACCTGTGGTAGTGAAAGAGTATATTTACAAAGAGGTCTTCAGAAAGAGGGTAGCAAGCAAAAAAAGGATTACCATATAAGCAATGGCAGAGAAGACAAAAAGTATTGTCACAGTGATATCTTTTAGTGGCTATTGGAGCTTTAACGTTCCTTCTACAGGCACAGTGACAAAGTGGAAGATAAGGCTAACTACAATATATTGTCAGAAGTATTGGGATGCCTGCCATTACACGCACATTACCTTTAATGGCATCCCAGTCTTAGTCCATAGTAGGGTTCAATATTGAGTTGACCTCAAACCCATAGAACACCTTTGGGATGAATTAGAGCAGAGACTGCGAGCCAGGACTTCTTGTCCAACATCAGTGCCTGACCTCACAAATGCGCTTCTGGAAGAACGGTCAAACATTCCCATAGACACACTCCTAAACCTTGGGGACATCCTTCCTAGAACGGTTGAAGCTGTTATAAAAATGTCTGGGGTACTCCCATGCTACCACAGAGGTGAATGGGTTAAAATGAATACTGCGATCCACTGCTGTAAACACATATGGGTGAATCAGTACCCAGGTGAGTGAATATAGTATGTGGTGGTGTTGCGCTGTGATCTGAAATGGTATACAGGTGTGGTAATACAAGTGCTAAACACTAAGTAAATGGCAAAAATCATAATAAAGTGTCCACACACAGTCACAGAGTGCTAATAAGAAAAGGTCTAGTGGACTGTAACAAAAATAAAGCCTCACATCAGTGAGTGTGCATAAATAGATTAACAAACTGTGTGCTTAATTAATAAAACTCCATTTTGAGAAACTCTGGTGCAGTCCCAGCATAAACAACACAAGTAAATTAACCAGTTCCCCACCGCCTGCCGTGTATTCATGGCGGCAGTGTGAATGCTGTGCGCTAATCGCCGTAAAAAGACGGCGATCTGCGAACGGCCGCTAGGGGGCGAGCGCGCCTGCTGCACTCCTGCGGAGTGTGCCCGCGTCTCAGGCGGACCCGATGTCCGCCGGTGAGCCGCGATGAGCGGCCACAGGCAAAGAACGGGGAACCGCCGATGTAAACACGGTGGTTCCCCATTCTGACAGTGCGGGCATGGGTGATCTACTGATCCCTGTCACTGGGATCAGTTAGATCTCTCATGCGCATGGTAGCCCAACCCCCCCACAGTTAGAACACACCCAGGGAACATAGTTAACCCCTTCACTACACCCTGCAGGTTAACCCCTTCACTGCCAATGACATTTATACAGTAATCAGTGGACATTTAAATTTCTGATCGCTGTATGAATGTCAATGGTCCCAAAAAAGTGTCAAAAATGTCTGACATGTCCGCCCCAATATCGCAGTACCGCTAAAAATCGCAGATCGCCGCCATTACTAGTAAAAAAAAAATAAATAAATAAAAAACCCCAGAAATTAATTCTCACCATCCGTAAATGCGGCCAATTTTGCGCAAACCAATCAATAAACGCTGATTACGATTTTTTTTTATCACAAATATGAGGAAGAATATAAATCGGCCAAAACCGGTGAAAAAAAATGTTTTTTTATATATTTTTTTTGGATTTGTATTTTAGCAAAAAGTAAGAAATTTGGGCTTTTTTGCAAAATGGTCGCTCTTCTTTTGTCTATAGCGGTGATCAGAAATGACGCAGAGGGGATCAAATACCACCAAAAGAAAGCTCTATTTGTGGGAAAAAAAGGACGCAAATTTCGTTTGGGTACAACGTCGCACGACCGCGCAATTGTCAGTTAAAGCGACACAGTGCCGAATCGCAAAAAGTGCTCTGGTCCTAAACTGGGAAATTCTTCCGGGGGTGAAGTGGTTAAAAAAAATCTATTTATTAAGATCTCAATGGTATACACTCACATTTAAAAATTAAAAACAGTGCAAAACTCCATGAGTTGCGAGCTCATCCTACCGCATCACTTCCAGTATGCTAGTGGTCCAATCCCGACGCGTATCGTCATATCACGTGACTTCATCAGTGGATCAGGGGATTGTTAACATAAATAAGTAAATATGGTTCAAAGTTATACCCCTCTAAGGGGAAAGTATACATACAAGGGGAGAGAGATATAAGCTCATCCCTATAGGTACTTACCAGCCCGTTGAGTCTGAAACCAGAAATGGAGGGCTGCTAAAGGTGTCAGTCCCTGGAGCTGAGGTTGGAATCCGCACAGGAAAGACCGGGCACATAACATGATCCCAACAGCGACAAAACGCATGTAAGTACCTATAGGGATGAACTTATACAGTATCTCTCTCCCCTTGTATGTATACTTTCCCCTAAGAGGGGTATAACTATGGGCCGTATTTACTTATTTATGTATTTCTGTAGACCCTAGTGGACCTGCCCCTGAAGAGTGTATCGAATATACACGAAACATGCGTTGGGCCAATTGGATGCACCTATCTTCTCCTTAACCACTTCCTTACTGGGCACTTAAACCCCCCTCCTGCCCAGACCAATTTTTGGCTTTCAGCGCTGTCGCATTTTGAATGACAATTGCGCGGTCGTGCGACGTTGTACCCAAATAAAATTTGCGTCTTTTTTTCCCACAAATAGAGCTTTCTTTTGGTGGTATTTGATCCCCTCTGCGTCATTTCTGATCGCTGCTATAAACAAGAAATGAGCGACAATTTTGCAAAAAAGAACAATATTTTTTACTTTTTGCTAAAGTACAAATCAATTAAAAAAAATGATTCATCAGTTTAGGCTGATATATATTCTTCTACATATTTTTGCTTAAAAAAATCGCAATCGGCGTATATTGATTGGTTTGCGCAAAAGTTATCGTGTCTACAAACTATGGGAATTGATTTCTGGCATTTTTATTATAATTTTATTTTTTTTACTAGTAATGGCGGCGATCTGCGATTTTTATCGGGACTGCGATATTGCTGCAGAAATGTCGGACATTTTTTTACACATTTTTGGGACCAATGACATTTATACAGCGATCAGAAATTGAAATATCCACTGATTACTGTATAAATGTCATTGGCATTGAAGGGGTTAACCTGCAGGGGGCAGTGAAGGGATTAACAAATGTTCCCTGGGCGTGTTCTAACTGTGGGGGGGCGGGGCTGGCCGGGACATAACAGATCTAACTGATCCCAGTGACAGGGATCGGTAGATCTGGTATGTCCCCCTTCACAGAACGGGGAACCGCCGTGTTTACAATGGTGGTTCCCTGTTCTGCAGCTCTGTCAGGCGATCGTGGGTCTCGGGCGGACAACGAGTCCGCCCGACCCACGGGCACGCCCGCACAGCGTGCGGCGGGCGCGCGCCGCCGCTGCCGCCAGGGGGCGCGCCGAGGGCGTGCACAGGGGACGACGTCCATGGACGTCGTCCCGGCATTTCAGATCCGCGCTGGAGTCGTACTTCGGCAATAGTGCAGATCTGTAGGGGTTAAGATGGTTTATTGATTTTAAATCTGAGTGTACTACATTTTTTGACCTGTTTTTTGAAAGTGTTTTTTACATGGAATATCCATGCTCCTCAACACATCATGGGCTTGTTATGCTACTAATACCATTTTTATGCATACATGGTTAACAATATGTGATTGATATTTTACTCATTTTTACATATATTTTGCTATGCTATGATGCTTTTTGGTAATAAAAATGTTTTTTTTCAAACAGTGACTCATCTTTCAGCCACTAACACCCACCTCATTTAAAGACCTATAACCCCCCCCCCCCCCCCTTTCTGTAGCATATCAAAAGCTATGGGGTTTATATACTAAAGCTAGAGAGTGCAAAATCAGGCTCACTTCTGTATAGAAACCAATCAGCTTTCAGGTTTTATTGCCAAAGCTTAATTGAACAAGCCGAAGTTTGCAGCTGATTGGCTACCATGCACAGCTGCACCAGATTTTGCACTCTTCAGTTTTAAAATCAACCTCTATACCGCCAGCTACTTAATTTCTTTTCGTTATTTATTAAATATTCCTGTCTATCTATTCTACCTTCCAAAAGTATGCAGCCATAGAACAGTATGATGTCTGCAAAGCTATAACAAGTTTGCACATGCAATAAACTACACTATTTTTACTGCTACATTTGGGGTGTTTTCCAGGTATTCTACAGAAAAGGATTGGGAGCTGGCACAGCTGTGAGAGAGACACCAGAGATGGAAAGAGCAAAGATCACTCAGAAAAATATCAGTGCAGTAAGTTGGTTCAGAAAATGTGATACATTTTTTTAATTAATATATTTATTCATTATCTGTTATTTTATTACAGAGATAGACCACTTTGTTGGCTACTCTTTTTCATATAAGTTACATTTACTCATTTGTACCTTCATGGATTGTCGCAGGTGAAGTATAAAGATGAAATTGGACCTGCTACAGCCATACCCGATCTACCAGAAATCCAGAGAGTAAAAGAAACCCAAAAGAACATTAGCAATGTAAGTGGAATTGACCTGTCGAATTTAAGATGTTTCGTATTGAAGGCTTCCTAGTGCTATCCTGACCAATGTGCTTTTCTGCTGATCGACAGGTCCAATATAAAGAGCCTCTGAGAAAAGCTACACCAGTCAGCATGACGCCAGAAATGGAACTTGCTAAGAAGAACCAGGAGCATTTCAGCACGGCAAGAGCGTGTGCCATAGATTGATATTGCAATTAGTCTTTCTCTTGCAACACAGTTCACTTAGCTACAGGGCTTTTGCTGTGTGTCACCTACAGTTCTTTAAAGCAAACCTATACTTATGTAGGGAAAATCAATGGGTTTGCTTTAACACTCCCCCTCCCCACATCCCCAGCAACATATATTGTTGGAAATGCAGTCACACAGAGAACCTTAAGTTATCTTTTACAGTGGCCAAGAAGTCTAAAATACCATGGCAATTTGTTATGCTGTTACTGATTGGCAGCTTATGTGCTTTTCCGACTCTTCCAGTCTGAGTTCTGCTGTATATGGACTACAATAGGCCGATACCAGGTCAGATTCAGATACATAAACTTGTTCCTTTAAAAAAATACAGGTAATATTTTTTAAATTACCATATACCTGCATTAATCTGTATTTTACTTTTATCGCCTGGAGTTCAGGATTAATAAGTGGTATGCGATCAACAGATTCACTGAAAAGCTGAAATCATAATTGAATTCAATTTCTTTCTTTTTTTTCAGGTTCACTATAAAGAGAAAATTGGAAAGGTCACAGCAGTCAGTCTTACTCCGGAGATGGAAAGAGTTAAAAAGAACCAAGAAAATATTAGCTCGGCAAGTTGCTGTTGATGTACTGTACATTAGAGGCAGTGGTGGCTGGTGAAATTTTAGGATGGGGGGGCGCCAGACCCCGCCCTTCCTTTTTGACCCATCCCACTTCTCATAAGCCCCACCCCTTATAGTTTCCACCCCCTTGTGTCAGTAGTATACAGCCCAGTATCACCAGATATACCAGGGTATACAGAATCACAGATAGTGGTATATACAGCATCACCATATAGCAGTATACCGAGTCACCATATATCAGTATACAGGGGTCCCAGATAGCAGTATACAGAATCACCATATATCAGTATACAGGGTCCCAGATAGCGGTATACAGGGGTCCCAGATAGCAGTATACAGGGGTCCTAGATAGCAGTATACAGGGGTCCCAGATAGTAGTATACAGGGGTCCCAGACAACAGTATACAGGGATCCCAGATAGCAGTATACAGAGCCCCAGATAGCAATATACAGAATCACCATATAGCAGTATACAGGGTCCCAGATAGCAGTATACAGGTTCCCAGATAGCAATATACAGGTTCCCAGATAGCAGTATACAGGGGTCCCAGATAGCAGTATACAGGGGTCCCAGATAGCAGTATACAGAGCCCCAGATAGGAGTATACAGAATCACCATATATCAGTATACAGGTTCCCAGATAGCAGTATACAGAGCCCCAGATAGCAGTATACAGAATCACCATATACCAGTATACAGGTTCCCAGATAGCAGTATACAGGGGTCCCAGATAGCAGTATACAGGGGTCCCAGATAGCAGTATACAGAATCACCATATATCAGTATACAGGGTCCCAGATAGCAGTATACAGAATCACCATATATCAGTATACATGGGTCCCAGATAGCAGTATTCAGGGTCCCAGATAGCAGTATACAGGGGTCCCAGATAGCAGTATACAGGGGTCCTAGATAACAGTATACAGGGATCCCAGATAGCAGTATGCAGAGCCCCAGATAGCAATATACAGAATCACCATATATCAGTATATAGGGTCCCAGATAGCAGTATACAGGTTCCCAGATAGCAGTATACAGGGGTCCCAGATAGCAGTATACAGGGGTCCCAGATAGCAGTATACAGAGCCCCAGATAGCAGTATATAGGGTGCCAGGTAGCAGTACACAGGTGTCCCAGATAGAAGTACACAGGGGTCCCAGATAGCAGTATACAGGGGTCCCAGATAGCAGTATACAGGGGTCCCAAATTGCAGTATATAGGGTGCCAGGTAGCAGTATATAGGGTGCCAGGTAGGGTATACAGGGTGCCAGGTAGCAGTATACAGGGTGTCAGGTAGGGTATACAGAGCCCCAGGTAGCAGTATACAGGGTGCCAGGTAGGGTATACAGGGTGCCAGATAGCAGTATACTGGGTGCCAGGTAGGGTATACAGGGTGCCAGGTAGCAGTATACAGGGTGCCAGGTAGGGTATACAGAGCCCCAGGTAGCAGTATACAGGGTGCCAGGTAGGGTATACAGGGTGCCAGGTTGCAGTATACAGGGTGCCAAGTAGGGTATACAGAGCCCCAGGTAGCAGTATACAGGGTGCCAGGTAGGGTATACAGGGTGCCAGATAGCAGTATACAGGGTGCCAGGTAGGGTATACAGGGTGCCAGATGGCAGTATAAAGAATGCCAGGTAGGGTATACAGGGTGCCAGATGGCAGTATACAGGGTGCCAGGTAGGGTATACAGGGTGCCAGGTAGGGTATACAGGGTGCCAGGTAGCAGTATACAGGGTGCCAGGTAGGGTATACAGGGTGCCAGATAGCAGTATACAGGGTGCCAGGTACGGTATACAGGGTGCCAGATAGCAGTATACAGAGTGCCAGGTAGGGTATACAGGGTGCCAGGTAGCAGTATTCAGGACCCCAGGTAGGGTACACAGTCACCAGCCTCAACAAAGAGCCAGCCTAACCCCCCCCCCCCGAGGTCGGGACGAGTCCCGCACTTACCCCATCTAATAGGCAGGCTCAGGCTGGCACTGGCAGTGTTGCAGAGATTGGCAAACGGAAAAGCGGGCTGAGAGATGCAGAGGCAGCGCTTGCGGAGAGCATGCTGACACTCAGTGTGCTCTGAAGTCCCGGGGAGTGCTGTGCCTGTGTGAGTAATCACACAGGCAGCACGTCCACCATAGTCACGCCCCCGCCAACAGCAGCCAACGACAGAGAGTCATTGGCTCTGATGGCTCAGGGCAGCAAATCAGCCTATGTGTGTGCGCTTGTTCAGCGCACACAGATAGACTTTAATGGCTGACCAATCGGCTCACTACTTGCTGTCGACTGACAGCAAGGAGCCGAGGAAAAAAAAAAAAAAAGAAAAGTCAATGTACCGGCGCCTTCCGCAGGGGGGCGGGCTGACCTTTTTTTTTTCCTTCTCCGCGGCGGGGAGGCGGCGCCCATGCGCCCTTCATGCACCAGCCGCTGCTGATTAGAGGATAACCAGCAGTAGACAAGAATGGATCATAGTAGGGTAGCTGTGTACATCCATTAAGTGGACTATGGAGGTCACAAGTGTTTGTTACGTAGAATTAAGGCCCAATTGAAGTTGAGATAAAAACCTTCCAGGTGCATCAAATCAAAAAATGTTGAAACTCTTACAGTTTGTTTGTGGGACCTTTGTCTTTATGTGGAAGTGGTGATTTCTCTGCTGAGGTCCAACATTATTCCTGCTGGCAGTGATCTCTCTGCGGAGGTCCAACGCGCCCACTGCATAGTCAGGGCTAGATCGCTCCAGTCAGCAGGGAGTATGAGCTTAGCAGATTTCAGAGCTATAGGTCTGACTTAGTAAGGGGTGCATCAGACCTCAGCAGAGAGACAACTGCCTCTACACAGAAAGCAAGGGTCCCACTCTGTAGCTGCTAGGCCGTCAGAATAAGACATTGAATGCCTTTTTTGATGCACCTGATATGTATTTAGCTGATTTAAAGAAAGGTTTAATTCTTATTTAATTGTGTTCTTAGCTAAAGTCTGGCTGGGGATGTAATGAAATTAGTGATATTTGTTCTTAGCACCGAGATCCTGATTTGGTGGATCTCAGTGCAGGATAGAGAGCTTTTGGTGCCAATTTTGACATAGAAAAGCCTGATCAAGTTGGCACCCAACAGAATGATTAAAACAGTGTAAAAATTTAGGGCAGACCAGGGCAATGCCCTGTTTGAAAAATAGCAGCACTGAAAACCAACATACTGGGAGTTATCACTATCATTCTAAGGTCCATGTCACGTGATGTATCTCAGAAGATAGACTTCCACTTACCTTAATAAAAACCCTCCCTCATTGGCCTAGACTAGGTGTCTCCACGCTTTCTAAACAAATTACCAGTTTACTGTCATTCAGACTTTGGGGGGGGGCAGACAAGGGCCAGTGGAAGTAGAAAATGTCCTGGCATCCAATGGGAGTAAACCATGTCCTATCATTGGTGTCAGTGGGAGGACTAGTGCCTCATCATTGATGTCAGTGGAAGGAATCGTGCCCCATTGTTGGTGTCAGCATGAGGAATATTGCCCCATCATTGGTGTCAATGGAAAGAATTCTGCCCCATTGTTGGTGTCAGTGGGAGGAATAGTGGCCCATCGTTGGTATCAATGGAAAGTATTGTGACCCATCGTTGGTGTCAATGGAAGGAATTGTGACCCATTGTTGGTGTCATTGGGAGGAATTGTGCCCTTTTTGATGGTGTCCGTGGGAGGAATAGTGCCCCATTGTTGGTGTCAGTGACAGGAATTATACCCCATTGTTGGTGTCAGTGGATGGAATGGTGCGCCAAGGACTGGATAAAGGCAAGAAAATGGCCGCAGTTTGGAGACCACTGGCCTAGAGCAATGCTGTACCTTACATGCAAGTAAGGGAGCAGCAACTTAGCAATATCTCTGGTCCAGCTTGCAATGGATCCACTCCATATCAACAGGTATGTCATTTGTTAGAAACCCTGTTTCTGGTGGGTTTTCAATACCTACAGTATCGCTCATGTGACATGAGTGCCTATGTCATCCTCCATTGAGAGTGGAAGTACCACCGTATGAGCTTTTAAATTAGGGGTGTACTTGAAGCAGCCTCATGTGCTTATTACAATGGTTGTTTCTAGAGTGAAGCCAGTTATGATATGCTTTATGCAGACTTGTGTATCTAATATGTGTTTTCTTGCAGGTGAAGTACAGCAGTGATTTGCAGCAACAGAAAGGTAGACCTAGTGTCATTCTAGATACACCAGAATTGAGACATGTGAAAGATGCACAAAACAAAATATCAATGGTAGGAAGCAGCCTACTTCTGCAGTTAGCAGGGCATGTTTATCACCGTCACCTTATACTCCTAAACCACATTGACTATTCTCACTGGGACAAGTTCACAGCCTTGCGATGTCGAAACTATTAAGCTGCACAGGAATGCTGAATATAACAACTGAAACCTAATAAAATGTGTTCACTAACTTCTTTCTGTGTGTTTTTTATTAACACCAAAAGACTGAACCTGACACCGAGTGAGCGTGCTGCATGGTGTGTGACACAAGTGTGCACAAGTGTCTTCCTATTCTGTGAAATTGGCTTTGTTTTGTTTAGAGAAATCCAGTTTTCCAATCAGAGCATGGGTTTTCCTTGTGTGACTGTGCTAATCTATTAAAGCCGACTAGTTACTATGGATTGCAACACATCTTTTGTCTTGTTGTACTTTTTGAAAAAAAACTAACTTTTTTATATGCTGTTAATATGTTGCGGTCAAAGTGATGTAATATCAGTAGCAAAGCAACTAATTAGGTTCATTTTGAGCACAAATTGATAAATAAGGCAGACTACTTGTACATTAAAGAGTCAGTCCACCCAAAAGCTGTATTTCAGTTACAGGTAGAAGGCTGAGTCAACCCTTGGCTTCCTAAATGTCTTGGGACACCCAAATAGTGAATTCTCCTTTTCATTATTCCCAACACTGTTCCTGCCCAGCTGGGAGTGGTGGGTGTAGTGACAACCTTTGTGTGTTCCAGCTCCTCCTGTTACATTTCCACAATATACAATAACTACAAAAATCCATCAGGTAGAGAGGGAAACATAATGGCCACAGCAGGTCTCCCAGCAGGTGCAGACCCAGGGAATCAGCAGTGAGGTCTTACCAATTTAGTAACTGTTAGGTTTAAAAAAAAACGCAGCCAATAGTTCCCTGCAAGAGAAGAAGTAGTATACTCTCCTGTCTGGCCGTCCATGTCTCCTACTTCCCCTCCGCTCTGCTTTAGTACTTCAGCTTCCTTTAGTCTCCTTGACACTCAACGCTTCTTGTTTGATTTTTGGATATCTGTGTCTAATGGTCGTTCCATCCTCCAACCCTACGTCAGTGTTGAGTTCTGTAATAATGTTCTGAGGCCCACTTGCTTGTCCCGTTGTTTATTTGGAAGCATGCACTCATCCCGTTGTATATTTATTTTGCATGACTGAGAATTGTTTAGGAACAATGAGGCTCACCTTGCTGCAGTAGGAGAACTCCATGTCTTTGTGGGATCTGGGAGTCATCACTTCTAGAGCCTCTAGAAGGTAGTGGTTGGTTCAGCCCACCGATCCCCTAGTTACCGAATCTTGAGGTTTGGGTGGATTGACTAATTGAACTGAAGTTCTACAATATATACGTTATTCCATATTTGTTAAGCATGTTGGAAGTCATTTCAGCCTGTAGTTAGATGTATCTTTTTTTTTTTTAAATATGTTTTTAGATAAAATACCATGAAGATTTTGAGAAGACAAGAGGCAGAGGTTTCACCCCAGTTGTAGATGATCCAGTGTTGGAGCGAGTAAGAAAAAACACACAGATTGTCAGTGATGCTGCCTATAAGGGAGTTCATCCTCATGTAGTGGAGATGGACAGGAGACCGGGGGTAATTGTTGGTGAGTTTTATCAAATTCATTTCTTCTTTCACGTTGTTTATTGGTTATCTGTCTTCAAGGTAAGAAGTGGACAACCAATAATAATGAAAATATTTTAGGGAGCTGGTGATATAAGAACGAAAAAAAGGTGGTCATGATAGATGAATTTTGCACAGGCAAGATATTGTGGCTTTTGTCCATGTCAGAACTTCTGCTCTACCCCTAATAGTCAATGATAATGCAAAAGCAACTCAAAACAGGTGAACTGCAGGTCAAATGAACTGTGTGTAGCACTACCCTCAGTGCTACAATCAGGAGCCACAGATTTGAACTGGTTCTTCCCAAAACAGTGCAGAGGCCACTAATCACCCAGGCAACACTCCATTCACTCTGGCTCCGTTAAATAGTCTAGGTCTAGTCTTTTTGAAGATTTATTGCTTGTTGAACTTGTAACAAGCAAGGGGTTGGGGTGGTATGGGATACTCCAAAATAATGACTTGTAACAGGAGGACATACTTGACAAGGTGAAACTTCTTTTGAACAGTCTATAAGTCAGAAGCAAAGGGGAAGGCCAAAACCAAGGCCCTGTAAGAGCTGTCTCAGAGAGAGCTACAACTGGCACCTCAAAAGTAGAACAGCACACAGTCACTAGAATTCTGTGCTCAGGTCAGTACTTACAATGTCCGTAGGCAGCTACACACCTTCCAGCCTCCACCAGGCACTCATTAGTGAGTTCTCCAGACCAAATCCTTAGCTCCACAGGCAATTAAAAATAGGCTCCCCAGCTCTGCTACAGCTGGGACATGGATGAACACCAGCAGACTCCAGCGGAACTGCCACAAAGGGGCAGCAGCCCCTGGGGCCGGGAACTACTCCAGCAGGGCAAGAATAGGGCTGCTCCTGACTCCAGACTATTTATATCTCCCCAGTCACTTACCTGGCACACCTCCCCAGGTATTGGCGGCAGCACAATAAATATTCAAGCTGTCAATTTGACTTTCCCAGCTCTCTATGTTCTGGAAGCTTCCAGAATGCAGGGGGAAGCAACCAAACCTTCAGACTGTGAGATCTAGAACAGCCCAGAGAAATCAATAGCTGCTCCAATGATTGCAGATTTATAGGAATTACAAATTAGATTACAGAGGAGTTCTCAGTGCCAGGAGAACACAGTGAATATTGCTAATAGCTATAGCTGCGGGCAATAATCGCGTGAAAAATCCAACATGCTGGTTGTACCTAAGTTGATAAATCGATCAATCAACTTGGGTATAATCAGCCTGCCTATACATGGTTCAAATCTTGGCCGGTTTAGCAGGTATTTAAAGGGATTGACACCATCTATGGTCGGCTTAAGGCTGCCCCACAATGAACACTTTTTCATGTAAAACATCGTTTCCATGCACTGAACTGATAATGGCCAACAAACCTGAAACAGTTGTATGCCATTTGGAATGATTAGCTCCTTAATGTTAGGCTGTATCTGTACACCCCAGTTCTGAATGTAGAGTATGCGAAGGGACAAAAAGGAATGTTGTTCATGGGTCTGCCCATTATAAGGAAATGAGGCATAGTCCCTTTATTTTTGGGTTATGTGATGGAATGAGATATGTGAATATCCTCTCTTCTAAGAAGTCCTAGTGTGCTGTGGACATTATTTTTTTGGGGGAAATTCTAATACTGGTTACTTTTGTCTTATCCATCTAATATACCTTGCTTGATTCTCAAAGGCTGGGATTACATGTACTCTAATCCTTGATGCTGTGTCTTTGTGTCCTTTCCTACTATATCACAACAGTTGCAGAGTTTGTCTTCTTCCATGAAATTCTGTACATCTCATATGTGCCTGTTTTCTGGTATTTTCATTTTTGTCCTTCACTATCTCTCTCTCTTCTTTCTTTTATTATCCTTCATTGTATGTTTCCTTTTCTCATCAAAAGACCTTAAAGTTTGGCGCACTGACCCAGGCTCCATCTTCGACATTGACCCACTGAAGGACAATATTCAGTCTCGGAGCCTCCGTTTGTTAACTGGTACAGCAAATCATTGTTGTTATTTTCATTCCAGGGCAAAGCAGGCAAACACATTATTTCGCTACCTATGGCCATCATATGGTGCAGCAAAAGATAAGCCCATTGTAGCATATAATTTTATAGTGGATCATTTTGTGCTAGTGCATATTCAGTATACTATAGGTACATACAATAATACATACTGTAGGTACACTTTTTTTTACATATATTAAGGGTAAATAATAATGAAAAAGTCACATCTCTTAGCAGCCTATTTGATCTTTAGATTATTATTATTATTAATATTAATATTATATAGTCATATGCTGTCCATGCAATTTTATGGCATGCTTTGCTGAGCTTGTTAGATCTGACCACTCTTTGATACATTTGGGTGGTACAAACTCATGTTCAACCAATGGCCACCCTCAGGGCTCCTTTTAAATATTTCTAGATGATTAGAAGCAGCTACTTAAATGCAGATTAAATGTTTTGGATTTAGCTGTAAAGTGGACCTAAGGGAGGACTGGGCTGGGGAACAGGCCAGTAATGATAAGATATGCTGGACTGGTGGCCTTGAGTGGAGATTCTGCACTATTTCCCCCAAGACTTGGTTCCAGTGAGTGGGCCTATGCTCAAATGTTCTCTAAAATCTTTGCTGGGATGGATAAAGAGTAACAGTAAAGTTCTTAAATACTTACCTTTCATGGAGAAAATGCTACAGGCTTCCTCCTGGGCAGTTTGCTTGACTCCCTGCCTCGTTATTTGTGCATAAGATCTCTGATGAAGGAGAGGACTTGTTTCCCTCAACGGAGTTCACTAGGCTTGTGCAATTTGTTTCATTCCAGATTCGGTTTTTAACAAAATTTTTGAAATTCGGCAATTCGGACGAATCCGATTTTCGAACTTCCGAATTTTTTTTTCCGACTTCAAAAATTTGGTAATCCGAAAATCCGAATTGCGGTAATTCGGAAATTCGGCAATTGGAAAAGCCGAAAATACGAAATTCGAAAATCCGAAAATTTGAAATTTTAAAATGTGAAAATCGTAAATAATAACGAACTAATAATAACTTAACTATACTACTTAAATAACTATTAAATTATAGGTATTGGAATTTCCTTGAACATTAGACTGTTAGTGATAAATTTCGCATTTAATTTCACTAACAGCCAAATTTGAGGAAATTCTAATACCTATAATTTAATAGTTATTTATTCGTTAGCTATTATTTCAAATCTTTTTTCTTATTTTCAAATTTCCGACTTCCGAATTTCCGAGTTTTTGGTATTTTTACTATTTTTACCAAATTTCTGAACTTCTGAATTTTCCAATTTCCGAATTTTTTAATTTCCGATTTCTGAATTTTTCGAATTTCACGTAGCCGCATGGAGCATTTTTGTCAAGAAAAGAAAGAATCAAGAAAGGAATGGATTTTTGTATCAAACACAACAAATATGTTCACAGTTTTAAACTGGAACACCAGCCAAAAATTATCTTTTGGATAGAGTATATTAGATGTTAGAACCTCTGCCACATTTTAATGTTGTCTGTGACCCCGTTGGGGCGATATGCCCTCACTTCCTGTCTCAGAGATAAACTAAAGAGCAGATGTCATTGGATCGGGTATTGTAGGATTCCTATTTTACTCAAGTTCTGGTGATAGCTGTAACATTTTAGATGTCTATTCACATTCTGGCCTGGAGACCCTTTAACATTAAAGTGTGCTCTCATGTGACAGCCCTTGCAGCCCCTCCAAAAAGCTGTCTGCGGTGGATTGCTTTTCAGAAGCAGTTGATTGGCAGTGAGAAGGCAATATGTCACATGATTTAACCCTGTTAATGCCACAATGTGGCAATGGAGTGCATCACATGCAGATATGGGGCAGTTGTGATGGGGCCCCATAGACTTGCATAGGTCGCATTTGGCGACATGCTGTTTAATTTTTTCTGCACAGATGAAGCAAAGCATCGTGGCCGTGGCGTGTGTACAGCCTTGGGGGGCTGCATGTCAGTTTTCAGGTTGGCAGTCCAGGTAGGCGGAGGGAGGGGGGCTTAGATCTGGTTACCATTTAAAAACACTTTAAATAAAGTTCCCAGTTAAATACAGATCTGCATTAAATGCCCATTCTTGTGTTTTGTGTCACACAGTAAAGTGTGTTGCAATAAACCAGCCTGTTTATTTTGAATGGGCTGCAAATGCTTTAGAATAGCCAAAAATGTACATGCAGTTTCTTTTCTAATGCACAGTAGCAAGTTACTGTGGATGTGCTCAACACATGTGAATGAAACCTGCATTGCCTTAGTGCTCTGGGGTGCCAATCAAAATTAAATGGCCCTTTTTTTCTTTGTATTGCTACTTTATTTTGTTCCTATTATTGAATGCGTCAGTGTTTTTTAGTTGCAAGTCACAATGGAATTTGTTCATTTCTAGATAGAGCGAGGCTCGGCACCAGGCACTCCTGCCACTCTGCTGGCCCAGGTGCAGTGAGTCAGGGTGATGACAGGTCAGAGATGTCTGAGATGAATCCTAGTTTCTCTTACTGCAGTGAGGGAACAAGGGCATCTGATGAAAGAGGTAACAGATACTGACCATTTCAAGTTTAAAGCAGCTGTCCTTCTTTACTAGATTAAATCAGTAATTTGTCCGCACAGGGGACAGATTTCCTTGATAACCCATTCCTTTTTCCACTGATACTTCAGCTGGTTTTACACTGTGCAAGTTTCAGCCTGTTACTGATAAATCTTCCAAAATTCACTTTGTGGGTGGCCCCGTCAGCCCCTCCCGCCTGACATCTTTTAATTGAAAAAAAAAAACAAAGTAACTGGGCAGAAAAGTATTGGCCAAACAGTGGCCATGTCTATATTTGGTTAAGGTCATTGCTCAAATATGGTCATGTGACCATATTTGGTCAGTAATGTCATGCTATCCCCACCCCTTTGTTTACATGGCCAGGGATTCCTTGTCAGTCAATGAGTGGGGCCATCGCTTGTTATGATGATGTCACTAGTTGCTAAGGATGCAGCAGATGTCTGCACCCACTGCATCCTTAGCAACCATTGACAGGAAGGCAGCTGTCATTTATAGTAACCAGTAAAAATACTTTTACTATATATGAAGTTCAGCTTCTGCCAAACAAGCAAAAAACTGTTTTCGGACTGAACCTTGGCCTCATTCGTATTCCTCAGTAGATGTTCCCTTTAACTGCTTTGGTTGGAAATGTCTGACGCACATTTCTATATACAAAAATATAGAGATGTAAGGTTCTAGTTCACCTTGTAAGTAACAGTTGTTGAGTTCTTAAGGGCTATGTACCAAGGACAGCTGCATTAAATAAGAGTGGCACCTGAATGCTGTGCAGAGCTTCACCTGTAACAACCACTAACATTGTGTTACAACTTGCTCCAGTTATGGTTAACACAAATAACGCAGTTACTAAAAGCTAGAGATTAAAAGTGTTAGTGTGATATAATAACAATTTGATAAGCCCGTGGTTCTGTAGATCGTTATCATTAATACCACAGTATACAGTAGGTCCTAATAAGAAAACATGGGAGGTGACCGCTACTGTTTATGGGTTTTGTTAAATATTGGACTGGTTTGTGTTAAGGCCCAACACTCATGCTTCAATTTTTTTATAATTTAGTATTATTTGATATCATTTGTGGTTGATGGTTTAAGCGCTGTGATTAAGGATGACATTTTGTTTAATATTTACATTCTTGAAGAATTCTTCAAACCAGTCACATGCAGGATCCTCTTTCCTTCTCTGGTGGTAAGCGGTATTCAATTGGAGGGGTGCCAATGTGATTCCTTCAACGTCACTCTCTCTGCCATTACCATGTGAGAACAGAATGCTCCATGGTGTTGGCCCATTAAGCCTTGCACTCACACTATGTCCTCAGTCTTCTACATTGTTACCCTGTGAGAGCAGAATGCTCCATGGTGGTGGTCCAATATGCCCTACACTCACACTGTGTCCTCAGTCTTCTACATCGTAACCCTGTGAGAGCAGAATGCTCGATGCTGGTGGTCCATTATGCCCCACACTCACACTGTGTCCTCAGTCTTCTACATTGTTACCCTGTGAGAGCAGAATGCTCCATGGTGGTGGTCCATTATGCCCCACACTCACACTATGTCCTCAGTCTTCTACATTGTTACCCTGTGAGAGCAGAATGCTCCATGGTGGTGGTCCATTATGCCCTGCACTCACACTGTGTCCTCTGTCTTCTAAATTGTTACTCTGTGAGAGCAGAATGCTCCATGATGGTGGTCCATTATACCCTGCACTCACACTGTGTCCTCGGTCTACTACATTGTAACGCACTGGGTTTACATCCTCTTTAAGTGGATGCTTTAATTTGTTTACTCTTGTTTATTGTTATATTTTTAATGTATTTATTTTTATTATATATATATAGCTTTGGACATTGCGGAGAGGGATCAGAGCGCCTGTCAGGTTTTATTGCCATCTGTGCCCCATTAAGGAGATTTACCCTCTCTATTTTTCCTGTTTACCATTATCGTTGAAAGTGAAAGTAAAAGAAAATCCCAAATTTTGAGTTGTCCCCTGAAAAGTTCTATTGGGGAAATCGTCCAATGGGGACACTAGTTCTGGTGACCTGGGGGTCCCCAGGGAATTCCCTTAATTTGCAGGGATTTCCTCTCACTTCCTGTTTGGCTGTGGGACAGGAAGTGAAGGGAAATATTCGCAATGGTACAGAGAGGATGAAAAAATATCTGACAGAGGTTATAATCCTCCCTTACTCTATCCAAAATGAAAAAAAAAGTTTTGCCTATAGTTCTACTTTAGCCACTTGCTGACCGCCTTCCGCACATATACTACGACAAGGCAGCTCAACTCGGTCCGTGCATGAGATAGTGTGGGCGCGATGTTTGCCCGCCACCTGTGATTGAGGTACAGAGATGCGGAATGGGGATCTGCCTATGTGAAGAAGGCGGATCCCCGTTCTGACAGGGGACACCATGGAGATCTACTGTTCCTAGTGATTAGAAACAGGGCCGGTGCAAGGACGAAGGTGCATTTTGGTGCACCCCCCCTCATCCTACAACCACCTTCTTTCCCCTCCATAATACATCCCCCCACCCTCATATGGTAACCCATCTACGGCAAACCACACACTATACAATCTGATTGTACAATCCTCTTAGATTTATTAACTCCAGCTAACACTTTAACCGGTTACAGCAGCAGTTTTTTTTTCCTTTTGGGATAAAGGTTTTACATAAATAAAAGCAGATCATTCTAAGCACCCTGTTGGTGGTAAAGGGTTTATCTCTTTCCTCTAACTGCTACATCTGCTTGGAAATAGGGTTTTCCTTTTTTTTTGACGACGACATTGGCCAATTTCACAATCGACCTCAATTATTTAGATTCTCCTAACATGTTAGTCTAACATATCACACACCAAACGGCATCTACCCAATGGTATACTCCCACCCCCCTACATAATACCTCCCCTTTCTTCCACCAACATCCTACTCCCCCCCACGTGGTTTTACGTGGAAGCAGGAACGTGGCCGGGACAAAGATTAGTGATCCTTGTCATCTAGAGGTACCACAGGGGACAGTCTTGCCCCTAGGCGGAAGAAGTGTATCCGTCTAGGGGTAAGGCGTAGAGACATGGAGTTAGTGTCCACCGCCCGTTTGTA
>BLSH010305021.1:55819-82658 GCA_018402905.1 Glandirana rugosa | reverse complement strand
GGCCACCAGAGAGCGGTATACAGGGCCACCAGGGAGCGGTATACAGGGCCACCAGAGCGGTATACAGGGCCACCAGTGAGCAGTATACAGGGCCACCAGTGAGCAGTATACAGGGCCACCAGTGAGCAGTATACAGGGCCACCAGAGCAGTATACAGGGCCACCAGTGAGCAGTATACAGGGCCACCAGAGCAGTATGCAGGGCCACCAGAGCAGTATACAGGGCCACCAGTGAGCAGTATACAGGGCCACCAGTGAGCAGTATACAGGGCCACCAGTGAGCAGTATACAGGGCCACCAAAGCAATATACAGGGCCACCAGAGAGCGGTATACAGGGCCACCAGAGAGCGGTATACAGGGCCACCACAGAGCGGTATACAGGGCCACCAGGGAGCGGTATACAGGGCCACCAGGGAGCGGTATACAGGGCCACCAGAGAGCGGTATACAGGGCCACCAGGGAGCGGTATACAGGGCCACCAGGGAGCGGTATACAGGGCCACCAGAGAGCGGTATACGGGGCCACCAGGGAGCGGTATACAGGGCCACCAGAGAGCGGTATACAGGGCCACCAGGGAGCGGTATACAGGGCCACCAGGGAGCAGTATACAGGGCCACCAGGGAGCGGTATACAGGGCCACCAGGGAGCGGTATACAGGATACCAGGGAGCGTAATACAGGGCCACCAGGGAGCAGTATACAACTACCCCCCACCCAGCCGCCCCCCCGCCTCCAGCGCGGGCGCCGGGCGGCACTATCCTGACACCACACACCCCCTGCACTTACTATGTGTAGAGCGGCGGTGTGTGGAAAGGGCGGATGGACGTTCCGCTCCTCGGGTTTCCTGTTCTTTGCCAAAGCGCCTAGGCATCCAATAGGATCGCCTGGCGATTTGGGCAATCAGGAAAAAGATCTCATTGTAGCTAGGTGAGGGATGCCTGGGTTTGGCGCCCCCCCTGGCCTGGCGCCGTAAGGCAGCTGCCTAAGCTGCCTTATGGTGGCGCCGGCCCTGATTAGAAACAGCAATCTCTGTGTTGTCCCAGTGAGCCCATCCCTCACACAGTTAGAACACACCCAGGGAACACAGTTAACCCCTTGATCGCCCCCTAGTGTTAACCCCTTCTCTGCCAGTGTCATTTATACATTGATCAGTGCATTTTTTTTGCACTGATCACTGCATTGGTGTCACTGGTCCCCAAAAAGTGTCACTTAGGGTCAGATTTGTCCGTCGCAATGTCACAGTCCTGCTAAAAATCACAGATCAACGCCATTACCAGTAACAACAACAATAAACATTAACCACTTCAGCCCCGGAAGGATTTCCCATGTTAGGACCAGAGCACTTTTTGCGATTCGGCACTGCGTCGCTTTAACTCATGCAACGTTGTACCCAAACAAAATTTGCGTCAATGACATTCATACAGTAATCAGTGAATATTTAAATTTCTGATCGCTGTATGAATGTCATTGGTCCCAAAAAAGTGTCAAAAATGTCTGACATGACGCAGCGGTGATCAAATACCACCCAAAGAAAGCTCTATTTGTGGGAAAAAAAGGACATTAATTTTGTTTGGGAACAACGTCGCACACCCGTGCAATTGTCAGTTAAAACGGCGCAGTGCCGTATCACAAAAAATGGTCTGGTCATTAAGGGGGTAAATCCTTCTGGCGCTGAAGTGGTTAAATATACTTCTAAGCTAAACAGCTTATGCCTACACCACCTCCTCAACGACGGGAAACTCCACAACTTAGAACACATAAACACATTTCTAGCAGAACCACACTTAGACGCCCTTGGATATATGCAAATCAGACACTACTTTGAAAAGCTGTGCACAAGTAGTTCACTGCAACGCCATATCATCTTCTCGATCAACAACATGCCCTGGGATAACACCTAGGCGGGCAAAGGACTAGCCTGTAGATCCTGGGCCCGAGACCTACAATTAACCATAACGGAAACTGATAGGGTGGACATTTACCAACACGCTCACAAGGACTCTATTAACGCATCCATACAAGAGAACAACTACAAGATTATCTTCAGGTGGAGGAGCTCATCTCGATATCCAGGAATTTACCACGCAAATTCTCAACTTTATGGGCCTGTTGGATCAATTTTCAATCCTCCGCTGAATACAGACAAGCATTACATTTTCCATCTCCCTACCTAAAAGGCTCACGAGAAAAAAAGTACACCACCCCCCCCCCCCCACACTTCAAGCAAAACTCTCCAGCTTGATAATACAGACCTAATGCACACAAGTGTGCTGGCCACGCGCACACACACACAAGTAGATAACCCCCGGTGTACACACCTCCGTCCACACCACAAAAAATTTTCCAATTAACGTAACCGCTTCAGCTCCGGAAGGATTTCACACTGTAGGACCAGAGCACTTTTTGCGATCCGGCACTGCATCATTTTAACTGAAAATTGCACGGTCGTGCGACGTTGTACCCAAACAAAATTTGCGTCCTTTTTTCCCACAAATAGAGCTTTCTTTTGGTGGTATTTGATCACCTCTGCGTCATTTCTGATCACCGCTATAAACAAAAAAAGAGCAACAATTTTGCAAAAAAAAAAACAATATTTCTTACTTTTTGCTAAAATTCAAATCCAAAAAAAAAAAAAATATATAAAAAAACAAATTTATTCATCGGTTTTGGCCAATTTATATTGTTCCTCAAATTTTGGGAAAAAAAACGGAATCGGCGTTTATTATTGATTGGTTTGCGCAAAAGTTGCCGCGTTTACAAACCATGAGAATTAATTTCTGGCATTTTTACATTTTTTTTTTACTGGTAATGGTGGCAATCTGCAATTTTTATCAGGACTTTGATATTGGGGCGGACATGTCGGACATTTTTGACACTTTTTTGGGACCAATGACATTTATACAGCGATCAGAAATTTAAATATCCACTGATTACTGTATAAATGTCATTGGTAGTGAAGGAGTTAACCTGCAGGGGGCAGGGAAGGGGTTAACTGTGTTCCCTAGGCGTGTTCTAACTGTGAGGGGGCTGGGCTACCAGGGGCATAAGAGATCTAACTGATCCCAGTGACAGGAATCAGTAGATCTCTTAAATGCTCCCTGACAGAACGGGGAACCGCCGTGTTTACCTCTGGCAGGTCATCGCAGCTCGATGGTGGACATCAGGGCCGCCCGAGCCGCGAGCACAATCGTCCAGAGTGCGGCAGGCACGCTGGCGACATGCTCCCGCCCCCTAACTGAGCATGCATGGATTGCCGCTTATATACGGTGATTCGCGGAATAGAGCCACACTGCCGCCGTACATATACAATACGTGGTCGGGAAGTGGTTAATGTACCTTGATACTGATCCAATATGCATGTAACACACCTCTTTGTCTCCTCTGTATTATCGCCTTTGCCTTTTTCTCAGTAAAAGAAGTTTGAAAAAAAAATAAATGAATGTTTGCTTCAGAAAAAAAAATATATATACTTCTAAGCTGGCTAAAGACATCAGAGCTAGGCATCATCTGACCATCTGAAGATATTTGAGGTGTAGCTGCAGGCATAAAATAAAAGCTTATGGAAAGGATAAGAAGCACACAGATATCTATAGTTCTGGCTTCTCTGATCTTTACAAATACTATTTTATTCAAGAAGGTGCCTATAGACATCATTGGTCCTGTGTATATCAATACGTTCACTGCCATGGATTTCAGTTCTGTACCTATTTTTGAATATTAAAAAGCTTTTCAGATTGGTTGGTGCTTTTTTTTAAGTGTGAACTGATTAGGTGACTTCTGGTTTGCTTTTTTAACCTTTTACTAACCTTTGAAATTGTATGGTTTGGTTTAACCTCATTCATCTTGCAATGTTAAAGTATTTTTAAAATAAATATCCTTTCTCATTATGAATTTGTATATTTGCCATTGCTTTGCTTTGAAAAGAAGTTGAAAATGTGTACTAGGCAACCTAACCAGAAATGATACCTCTGATTCCTAACTTTGCACATGTTCTTGTTTTAGTGTGTGTTTTATTCATCTGATTGTCATAGATTTGTTCTGTTTTTTTTTCCCTGAATACAGACAGCTTTGCTCTTTAAAGTTTATACACACCACTGTGTATATAAAAACACACAGAAAATGGATGCGCTGCCTTTACTGCATTTTTCAAATGCCTTGTAGCACACTGTAGTAGGGATTAGAGTTGAGCGAACCCGAACTGTTTCACTAGTTTGCCCTACTAATGGCATGGCTGTGATTGGCCAGTGCATCATGTGACCCAGCCTCTGTATGAGTTGGAGTCACGTAGTGCTGCATGTCGCATGCTCTCAGGCTAGTGTAGGGAGAGGATGCTGCTGGTGCTGTAAGGGACAGATTATTGTTATTTTCCTATCCCCATTTCTTTGTAGGGCACTTGACCTACTCTTACCCCCACTTTTCTTCCTTTTGCAGCCCTCTAGCACTTTCCAGGACTTTTTTACAGCCATTTTTGTGCCCAAAAGTTCGGGTCCCCATTGATTTCAATGGGGTTCGGGGTCAAGTTCGGACCGAACACGAACCCAAACTTTTCCACGAAAACCCGAACCCAAACATCCAGGTGTCCGCTCAACTCTAGTAGGGATTTTTTCACTATTTCCCCTGTGCTTAATAAAGGCAGCTCTAGTGGCAAGAGGTGAGGTTCCATTTAAATGGGCATGATAGCTGTGATTGGTCAGGAGAGCAATTCCTTAAGCTGGATACACACTATATAATTTCCTTTAGATTTATCAAAACCATATAATATGAGGTCAAACCTAAACACTTTCAATTTGTATGCAATCAGGTAGGCCCTTGCACTACATAATTGAAGGTAAATCTAAAGGATATCTAACAGCAAAAGTTGTATAGTGTGTATCCAGCTTTACACATGGGACCCTTCACCAGACCCCATTGGACAGCCGAGCTCTGGGGTGTGCACCTGTGAGGATGGTTAGGTGCTCTTTCAATGGGCCATAGAGGTACGGTGAGAAAGAGTCTGTGTGCATTATACTGAATGCACAGAAGTTAACACAAGGATAAGAATCTTTATTTCAGCACTGTGTGTGAAATGTTTAATTCTCAATAGACTCAGCTGAAAATTACTGTCCCTTTTTTAAAAAGAAGGATCTTCTTCCTGGTGTGTTAAACAGGCCATATACAGCTAGAATTTGGCCCCATTCCTGCTCAGTAAGCCAGAATTTGAGCCATGGTTGGCCTTGTCCACACCACCCAGCTTAACAAACATCAATTGAAAATTCAAATGAGCTGGGTAGAAAATTGTTGGCCGAACATTGACTGCATCATGTTCAGATATTCAGACAGCCATGGGTGCTGTGGCTGTCTAAATACAATAGCCAGCATGGAGGATTCCTTCATCCACACTGTTTAGCATGGAGAAATCTGTGTGTGTATGGCTAGCTTTGTGAATTGAGCATGTTGTGTGTGTTAAGTGGCAGCTGGACAATCTCTAATGTCAGGATGATTCATTCCCCTAGATTGAACCATCTTTCACCTTTTGGAAAACCTTAATTTATTTAGTAAATTAATCTAGAGCAGTGACAGTGAGAAGACTCCTAGCAACCAATGACTTTATTGTAGTCAGATCAGTAAAAGATAAATGCAGGTGGTCCCCAAGTTACAAAGATCCGACTTACAAATTACTCCTACTTGCAAATGGAGGTAGACAACAGGAAGTGAGAGGAAATCTCCCCCTAGGAAGGGGAATTCACTGCTGTAAGAGTTATTATGGGAAAAAGGGGTCTCCACTAAAGCTTTATCACCAATCCTTGTTTCCACAACAACTCAAAATTTTCAAAATCCAATTATCATTGGGAAAGAAAGTGAGGTGAAATCTTCTGAACAGAAACATAGACAGCAAAACAAATCTTACAGGGGTGTTAACCCTTCCTTGTGCTATCCAAAGAGCTTAAAATAGTGTTTTTGGCTGAAGCTACGCTTAAAAAATGTACCTGTTCCAACTTACAAACAAATTCAACTTAAGAACAAACCTACAATCCCTATCTTGTTTGTAACCTGACTGTAGTTGCTAATTTGACCTAAAGAAGCTGCTTGAATAAGCTGCAGGAAGTCTTCAACATTATAGAACAAGTCCAGTTGAATAGGACTAACTACTACTAGCTATACCCCTGAAACCCAACCTGCAGCCTGGGTATCTCATGTGAACCTTTGGCATTTTTTGTGTGGCCCTCAGGGGCCTCTGCAGACACTAATCTGTGTTTCTTTATTGCCCTGTTATAGTATTGTTTTCTAGCGGTCTTATGTAATATTTCTCCAATCTATGATTGTCTCCTGAAGCATGTCCCTAGTCTCCAACAACTTCAATAGCATGTTCCCAGTCTCTGGCAGTCTTTTGCAGCATGCCCACAATCTCTGATTATCTCCTGTATTATTTCCTCAGTCTCTTACCATCTCTTGAACCATGTCTGCAATTTCTGACCATCTCCTGTATTATGTTCGCAGCCTCTGACCTGATCTCTTGTATCACGACTTTGACTAAATCCTGATGAACGTCTCCTGTCTCTGATAATGAATATTCACAGAATTTAATGTGTGGCCCTTTGGTGATATCAGGGGCTGCACTTGAGTCTCCCCATGTCTAGAAAGTTGACCACCACTGGGCTATACAATGGCCTGGATAAATAAGAACCTTCAGACACAATAGTGCTTATGGGTTATTGCAGTTTGCATGTGCTTTGCACTGAGACAAATTAATTATGCACAATCAGTAACACTATCCACTCAGATAAATGCATAACATTATCAGATGTAATAAACCAAAAATTTTACAATTCTTAAAAAGATGTTTATACTTCTGTAAGGAAAATCTGTGGAAGATAAAATGTGCAAAGCGGTTTTCTTTACATTTTGACTTATTTTTAATGGAGCAGACTGCAGGGCTGTCTTCTTCATCCGTGCTTTACCACCTACAGAGAATGGCACAGAGCAAAACTTCAGGACAGGAAATCAGAAATTGTCATATTTCATTGGATGTATTGGTAACTTCTGACATAGCAGACCTTGCTTTAGGAAGAAAGCCCTAGAGCTTGCACCATGAAAAACAAGTCAGCAATGGCAGTTTACGAAAAGTGAACACAAATCTAGTTTATGAAAGTCTGAATATGTTTCCACCTTCTATGAGGGTTCGGGTACCTTGGGATCCTGCTTACAATAGGTGCAAAGAGGAAGTAGAAGACTGATAGAAGGGTTTAGACCATGGCTACAGTTTTGTGGATCCCGTAGCAGTTTGCGGTAAGGATGTGTGTGATGAGATTGCACACAAAGCTTGCTCTTTATTGTTCAGTCTATGTCCGTATGCTCCATAGTTCTGAGCTATGGCTATTGACTAAAAGAAAAAAATCATAGGTGCAGTGCAGGCAACCAAAATGAGTTTTCTGTTCAGGACTGCTGGTTTACTGTTTAATAAGGTGTGGATTGTGGAGGTTCAAGAGATACCGGTTGAGATGGTATGAGCATTTCACAGATAATCTCTGGGAGGCTGCCCTGGAAGCTGTGCCATGCATCCCAACAGTAAAGGGAATGCTCTATTATCGCCCATGAACAGCTGGTGACTCCAGCTGGTATAATCCCTAAAGGATTAAGTTTAAAATGATTGGGACGTTTATATGCTCTTCGCCATTTATTTACCTTTGTGTTTTTTCTGCAGCCCCAGTGCTTCCTGGTGCGTACCACACCTCTCCAACTCAAGGCTATGGGTACATGCAGCCTACAAGTATGTCCTCTATGAGGTCAATGCACTCTCCGCATGCACATTCTCCTTCACAGAGTCTGGTGAGTATTGTTTCTTTTTATTTCTAGAAAATTCTTCTCTTTAGAAAACGGTATACTATCTTAAATGTGGAAAGTTTGGTGTTTTAACTTTTTTTTACTTCTTTGTTACCAAGCTATAGGCATTGAAGTATTTGCATATGTTTGGCAAGTAGTAAATTACCTTTTGCATATGCTGTCATTGACCTCTGTAGCTGCAAGCACTGTGGAGTAATTCATCATACTTCATAACAGAGGCCCTTGGGGCCCGTTTACACTTGCAGTTGGGGGACAGTAAAAACAGCTTGCTGTCCGGAAAGTGTTTGGTGCCAGAGACAGACACTGGCTATCATTGCAGCCCTCTCCTTGCTAGCTACGCGGTTGGTTCAAACTCCTTCCTAGAGGACTGTTATGTTGATGAAGTAGCACAGACATGTGGGAGGGTAGGTCTCATCACTTAGATTAGATTATTTTGCTTTTTCTGCCACACTGGGTGTCTACATGACAGGGGGAGAGGTTGGTTTTATTGGATATAATTAAAGCCCCGTACACACGGGCTGAATGCCAGCCGACATCGGCATGTTCAATAAAAACCGGCCGGCATTCGGCCCGTGTGCATGCCAGCTGGTCCGTTTGACTGGCTTCTGGAAAAGCAGCAGCTGATCGGCTCCCAATCAGCACTCTCAGCCAATGGCTGGGGGGGGGGGGGCATCTCCTTGTCAGAACACAACAGCTCAGCGGGGGAGATCACTGTACTAACGTTGGATTGTTAGCACAGCGGACCGGAGCTGACAGTTGTTTTTTTTCATTCAACCAGAAAAAAAAAGCAATGGTGTGTACCAGGCTTAACTTTCTTTGCCTGGTTGTATCTTTGGATGGCTCTGTGACAGGGTCCTTCATGCAATTCCTCACAATTTGCTGTTTTAGAGTTGGTGGTTGTTATGCCAAAATAAATGGTTATGGGAACATTTCTCCAAGAGAGTTTTTTTGCAACCTATTCTAGATATACCAGGCCTGGGTTTTACAGTAGGTGACATCCAGTAGAACGCAACTCTCCTTCACAGCCTGTTTACATTGTAATACACTGGTTCTGGTGAGAATTAACATTAACAATATAATAATAAATCTGAATGTACTATATTCAGTGAAAATACATTATAATTGTTCTTTAACACATTTTTCCAATTATTTACCTGAAATGTACCTAATTTATTTAAAAGTGAATGTACAATATATATGAAAAGTGCTGCCTAAATTGTCAGCGCTATATAAATACCTATAATATATAATAAATAAATAAAATACTCTTCAGCATGAGCAGAAAATCATAAAGTATACACCAAAGCATAACATCTTGTAGTGTTTTTATCACCATCTAGTGGCCATCAAGAATATATTACAAATCTATTGATTGTTACTGGCTGTGATCCTTCTTCCTAGCAGGGGTCATCTCTCTCTTAAAGCAAATGCTGCAACAGTTTGTAAAAAAATTGTAACCTACATAGTCAGGTTTAAGAAAGATATATGTCCATCGGGTTCAACCACAAGACAAAAATAACTACATTAAAAACATGCATCCTCAGATCCTGCAGTTGTTCCAGGAGAAGGTAAAAATCCCTTATAAAGCACAGTCCAATTCTCCAATAGGGTAAAAACATATTTTCTGATACCCTAAGGCAAATGGACACTCCCTGAATTAATATACTTCATCGTTTTGTCTTAAAATTAATCACCATTTGTGCATTTAGAAAAACATCCCTATGTTTTTGAAAAAATCTAGAGATGTAGGATGTACTGTATGTAGTAATTTTCTCCTCCACTCCTAAGTCCTTACACTGCCTCAAAATCTGAATGCAGCCCCAAACACGCAATGAAGGAAGAAAAGAGCCGCCCATAGGCAGGGACTGCTTGTGCAAATAAACCTGGAACCATGTGACATCATTGGCGTGCGGCGGATTTTTTCTTCCTTCAATCTAAAGAGATGGCCAGAACTAACTTCTGTCCATTCCATATTTTAACAACTCTTAAAGTGTTACTAAACCCAGGGCCCTACATTCATTATATCTGGTCTCCCATAGTACACAGAACATGGAAATGCAATTATTTTAGTAAATATAAACTGCTAAATACCTTTTCTCATCAGCAGTATATAGCAGTCTTGTGACTTCTATCAGTGTCTGGTTAAAGCTTGTAGGAGGAGTTTTCATTCTACTCTGACTGTCCTATGGGGCTACAGGACCCCAGACCCTCTGTCTGGATAGTGCTGATTAGCCCTGTGCTGATAACATGCATTCTCCCAAGAAAACAAAAAAATCTCTAGCAATACACACCAAACTGAACATGGACAGCTTGTCCCCTAGCCTCTGTTCTGTCAGGAGATGATTTGGGGATTGTGGAAGGAGGGGAGGATCAGAGAAGACAGGACCAAACAGCCCTTTTACACAATGCAGAGAATTAACCCCTTAGGTTCCACAGTGAGTATAACAAGCATGCTTTACTGCATATAAAGACTGATTTTCCTGTTGTGGGTTTAGTAACACATTTAGAGCTGGACACATAGTATACAATTTTTGTTGTTCAATTTCCTTTGGATTTACCAAAATATATAGTGCAAGAGCCTGCCTGATTGCATACAGTTTTAAAGTGTTTATGTTTGCCCTCATATTATATGTTTTTTGTAAATCTAAAGGTAAGTTGTACATGGAAAATGTGTAGCCAGCTTTAGACCCCCATGGGCATTACCGCTGTGGCAATTATGCTGTGTGTTTTAACATGCTTCACCAACCTCTCAAAACCTGGCAATGGCAGCCAGATGCCTCCATACACATTGTCATAGTCATGGGGCTTTGAGTTGGTGCATGGCAAAAAAAAGTAGGGTATGTCACGTTTGCCAGGGGATGCCATCTGTAAACGCACCCCATAGACTTGAATAGAGCCAAGCGGAGGCAAGCAGAAAAGGCGCTGCAACTGTGTCTAATGGGCATGGTTGTGGTGTGATAAATAGTGAGTTCAGTGTGAAATCCCTCTTCAAACAGGCTTGCAGAAAGCAGCATTTTGCTTCCTGATCACTTGCTAACCACGGACCAGCCACTTAGGGTTGCCACTTTTTCTTCAAGCCAAACCCGAACACTTTAGCAGCGCACAGCGAAATAAAAAATTTGTAGCAGACCTGGGACACCTTTGGGCGCTCCAAAGAGAATAGTAATGTGGCATACATAGCGCCCCCTCATCCTCCTATCCAGGCCCTGTTCTGAGCCACATTCCTGTCTGAATATTGTGTCCAGGTCTTAGGTGGACTGAAACCCGGACACACGATTCAAAACCCGAACTGTCCAGGTGAATCCCGGACAGGTGGCAACCCTACGGCCACTGCTGACAAAGCAACCCACTGTGGATCGCAAGCCAACAGTATTGCCCATGTGATAGGGGCCTTACTGCATAAAAGCACACACATTGCTAACAAGAAAAAAATTCCCAGCACACTTAACAGCTAGCCTGCAAAAAACAAAAAAAAACATAAAAAAACAAAAAGAAATTAGCCTTTCATGTCAAAGACAGAGCGTTTGGTTGGAAACATTTGCAACCTTGGACCATGAAGGGTCATTATTACATGGGTGATATTGTCCATTAGCTCCTGTAATTTGCTTAAAACATATCCATCCCCTAGTGCCTGCAAACATGTTAAACGAAGAGTATTGTCAATGTATGTGTGATTGAATGGGTCACTAGCAGTGTATTAAAGTGTATCTAAAGCCAAAACGTTTTATTCTAGTTTTGGTAAGATGTGTAAGTCATGGGAGGTTAGCACCCCGACAGGTTTTATTGTTTTTTTTTCTGATCCTATTGGGGAGATTAACCCTGTTATAGTGGCCACTATCAGTAAGAATGCACTTGCGGGAACATCCAAAATTTCAAAGAGAACTATGGACTTAAAACAAAACATTTATACTCACCTAGGTGGATGCAGCATTGATCTGATGCTGCATCTATCCCCTGCTGGCTTTGTAGTGAGAACTGACTGAGTGATCAAACACCGCTGATCTCTCAGTTCTTCCCCTCCACTCTGAGCAGAGAGCCGTGATGTGACTGTCAGTCTCCGGCTCTCTGCTCTCCCCTCCAGTGCTCACTGGAGAGCTGTGGAGGGGGGTGGGAAGGACTGTAGAGTCAGGATCTTTCCCAAACTTGGACCGGCTGAGTGACGTCAGCTGACAGCTGACTTTAGCCCACTGAAAAAGGGTCACAGAAATGCAGAATGAACTGCACTCCTGTGACCTACAGCCAAAATAGCTTTTGCTATACTTCTCCTTTAAATTTGTCACCACAACAGGAAAAAAGTGTGAATTTTCCAATGGTGGCACTTGTCCCGTGACCACTGTTTAAAAGGTATTTCCTACACTTTAGGGCAAGGTTTCTCATTTACGGTTCCTCCAGGGGATGCTAGGGGTTTCCTTGGGCAATGAGCAATTTCTAACTCTCAAATAAGTTCCCACTGACACCATTGATCTTTGGAGTTATCTGTACGGGGTAAATTCTTCCCAATGACATCAAGAGTAAGGAGCATTCTTCCCACTGACCATAACACTAATGTAGTGAGTTGTAGATATAGTAATTTTTAGCAGGGTTTTTCCCTGAGACCTGAAAGTTATTTCAAGGGTCCTCTGTGCTGGAACGGTCGAGAGAGGCTGCTTTAGAATGATGCCCACTCACTTTCTGTTGTGTCTACAGGACAGGAAGGGATGGTAAAACATCACAAAAAAAACTAACAGTGGTTTTATCCATATTAAAAAAAAGAAATGTGACCTGACATAAGCCAGCAATGGCAGGCCTTCACCCCTAATATATTAGTACAAAAAAAGGAAAGGAAAATAGTGGGGCTTTGAATAAGGTATGTCTTTGCAATTAATAGTACGTGGACTGTATGTAAAAATACATTCGATTTTAATAAAATTCCATGAATATAGTCACATTGAGCATTTCATATTAATCAAGGTACATATTGTACAATTCGATAATAGTATAATTAAAATCAGAAAAAAATCATACATATATATAAAGTGATAACAGTACATGATATATATAAAATCAATGGACATGATATTATGTATGAAAATACAGAGAATATACATATATACAGATCCACATAAAAAACTTGATCAGCGAGGAGTATGTATAAGTTACTCATACGCCCTGATATGGGTAAATCCATGAAAAATGTATAATTCGAATCAAACTTGTCTAGGCACCCTTGGTATGAAACTCTACGCATTTTGTGGCTTAAAGCCACAGGAGTTTGGTGCATCATTTCACTAAAAAAGACAAATAGAATGCCTATTAGTATGTAACACCTTCTAAAAAAGAGAGTTTCGAAAAAAACGACATAGCTAGAACTTTCGTAGATAGCTCCCAGGCTATGCCGTCTCAGAATGGGGGCCACGGCTGATAGCCTGCCACGGGGTTGAGGCGGGAGTACCCCCCCAAGAAAACCAACGGGAGCAGCCAAAAGGTTGACCAGGTTGCTACAACATAGTCCCTGGATCTGATGTGTGTGTTTTATTCCAAATCATTGGTCTGCAAGTGGTATATACAAAAAAATTTCCATCTTACGCTAGGAGGGGCGGAGATCCACCGCGGACACAGGTGCTGTGGGTGGACCGGGCCTCCCTGTAGCTGCCAAGGTGTTTGGTATGACGTTGGTACCTTGATTAATATGAAATGCTCAATGTGACTATATTCTTGGAATTTCATTAAAATCAAATGTATTTTTACACGCAGTCCACGTACTATTAATTGCAATGACCTCATTCAAAGCCCCACTATTTTTCTTTCCTTTTTTTGGTTTCATCCATATCCTAGTCCATCCACAATGCAAAAAAAAGCGTTTGGCTTTATATATATACTTTAAAGGTTTAGTTTGAATCTAGTTAGGCATCTCTGGGATACATTATTTAACAATCAATGATGTAAGGACCAACGCTAAGAACTTCATAGTTTGTGGTAGCTCCTATGATGAAGGCTCATGATAGACCTAAAAAAAAACTTGTTTTTAGAAACACTGTTCTGGTCTGTATGTGACCTGCAGCAAAAAGAAGAGTTATTTTTATGTCCCTGATGAATTTTAAAAATTCATGTAACAATTTTCTAATAAATACAGTATCTCACAAAAGTGAGTACACCCCTCACATTATTGTAAATATTTTATTATATCTTTTCATGTGACAACACTGAAGAAATGACACTTTGCTGCAATGTAAAGTAGTGAGTGTACAGCTTGTATAACAGTGTAAATTTGCTGTCCCCTCAAAATAAGTCAACACACAGCCATTAATGTCTAAACCGTTGGCAACAAAAGTGAGTACACCCCTAAGTGAAAATGTCCAAATTGGGCCCAACGTTTTAATATTTTGTGTGGCCACATTATTTTCCAGCACTGCCTTAACCCTCTTGGGCATGGAGTTCACCAGAACTTTACAGGTTGCCAGTCCTCTTCCACTCCTCCATGATGACATCACTGAGCTGGTGGATGTTAGAGACCTTGCGCTCCTCCACCTTCCGTTTGAGGATGCCCGACAGATGCTCAATAGGGTTTAGGTCTGGAGACATGCTTGGCCAGTCCATCACCTTTACCCTCAGCTTCTTTAGCAAGGCAGTGGTCGTTAAGGAGGTGTGTTTGGGGTCGTTATCATGTTTGAATACTGCCCTGCGGCCCAGTCTTCGAAGGGAGGGGATCATGCTCTGCTTCAGTATGTCACAGTACATGTTGGCATTCATGGTTCCCTGTAGCTTCCCAGTGTCGGCAGCACTCATGCAGCCCCAGACCATGACACTTCACCACTATGCTTGACTCTAGGCAAGACACACTTGTCTTTGTACTCCTCACCTGGGTGCCGCCACATATGCTTGACACCATCTGAACCAAATAAGTTTATCTTGGTCTCATCAGACCACAAGACATGCTTCCAGTAATCCAGGTCCTTAGTTTGCTTGTCTTCAGCAAACTGTTTTCAGACTTTCTTGCGCATCATCTTTAGAAGAAGCTTCCTTCTGGGACGACAGCCATGCAGACCAATTTAATGCAGTGTGCAGCGTATGGTCTGAGCACTGACAGGCTGACCCCTTCAACCTCTGCAGCAATGCTAGCAGCACTCATACGTCTATTTACCAAAGACAACCTCTGAATATGATGCTGAGCATGTGCACTCAACTTCCTTGGTCGACCATGACGAGGCCTGTTCTGAGTGGAAACTGCTGTATGGTCACCATGCTGCAACTCAGTTTCAGGGTCTTGGCAATCTTCTTATAGCCCAGGCCCTCTTTATGTAGAGCAACAATTCTTTTTTTTTAGATCCTCAGAGAGTTCTTTACCATGAGGTGTCATGTTGAACTTCCAGTCACCAGCATGAGAGAGTGAGAGCGATAACACCAAATTTAACACACCTGCTCCCCATTCACACCTGAGACCTTGTAACACCAATGTGTCACAAGACCCCAGGGAGGGAAAATGGCTGATTGGGCCCAATTTGGACATTTTCACTTAGGGGTGTACTCAGTTTTGTTGCCAGTGGCTTAGACATTAATGGCCGTGTGTTGAGTTATTTTGACGGGACTGCAAATTTACACTGTTATACAAGCTGTACATTCACTACTTTACATTGTAGCAAAGTGTAATTTCTTCAGTGTTGTCACATGAAAAGATAGAATAGAATATTTACAAAAATGTGAGGGGTGTACTTACTTTTGTGAGATACTGTACAATGGTGGAATAAACTTTTGCATGTTTTTTTCTATGTTTGCCTGAAGCTCCTCTTTAAACATCTTACTCAGGAAGTCTGCAGCTTGTTATTTTAATATACTGTTGCGGTTAATGAGGTTTCCTGTTTAAAAAAAATCTTTTATTGCCTCTCGTTTAGAGAACATACAGAGCCATGTACGACTACAGCGCTCAAGATGAAGATGAAGTTTCCTTTAGGGACGGTGACTATATTGTTAACGTGCAGCCCATTGATGAAGGATGGATGTATGGAACTGTGCAGAGAACAGGGAAGGCAGGAATGCTTCCAGCCAATTACATCGAGCCAGTTAACTGAGAGCCGTGCCTTGCTGCACGTTCCAACACCCAACAGCGCTTTTATTTGTGAGGATCATGAATTGTTTATTGACGATCATTGTTTTAAAACTCTCAAAATTACCTTTAAGCTTACATGCTTATTTTTTAAGCACTAGCATAAAATTCTAGGACAAACGTTCAAACGGCGGCATAAAAATCTTACAAAAAATAAAAGCACTTAGATAAAAGCAGTGCTGCTTATAAACCTGCGAGAAGCGGACCTAAAAAAAAAAAAAGATAAATACCTGTAGCTGTAGCAGAGTGTTCTACTGAATTATTTAATGGGGTTTTAGAGGATTTTTATTTCTTCCAAACACAAATACTTTCCTACTTTTAACTCAGAGGGCTGTTATGTGCTGACAATCTTGATTATAGCAGGGGCATCATATAAACTGGAAAGCATTGATAATCTTATCCTGCGGCTTTTGCTATATTTTGATCTACTTGCAAGGTGTGCATCATTTAACACTGCACTGCTATTACAATGAATCTAACCTCTCAATTATTTTACTTCAAATTAAATTCTAAAAAAAAATTAGTTTGATAATATTTTTAAATGTGATTTGAATAATGTTTTATAGTGTTTTAACTTCCTTTTAAAGGACGTCACATGACTGAATGAGAAAAAGGATGGAGGGAGATAGAGGGACACGTATGCTATTGTCATCTGTAGCTTTGGTCTCCTGTCTCACTCCTCAGGCCTAGCAGCATAAGATTTTTCCAAAAATATAAAAGTTACTCCCTTGATGATGTGTGAGAGTTCACAGACCACTGATTAGAAAAATTGATAATATCAACTGTTCCATATTCTTTGGAAGCAAACGCAAGAATTCTTGAGATGGTAGGCTGAAGTTTCTTGCCCAGTACTATAGAGGACAAAGAAGAACAAAAAGGGGTCAGTAGTAGTACAAAAACCCTATATCCAACAAAAATTGCAATCCTTGTTTTATAACAATCAATACTGTCAAAGGGTCCAAATGGAAAGTAGAAACCCCTTTTAAAGAATAATTTTGGTTTTATGGCAAATTATGAGAATCAAAACAGTGGAATAATCCGATAATAATACAAATTATCTTTCTGGATTCCTTATATTGCATTGGTTCTTACAAGTATCTCTTGTGCCTAGTAAGAACTGAGATCTCTTGGAGAAGATGGCGTCCTAGAGAACTCTAATAGACTAGTGCCCAAATCCTACCAAAATTCCTCCAAAACAGAATAATTTCTTAGTGTGTGGACTTTCTCATTAAAGCGGAACTTCACCCTAAAGGGGAAGTTCCGCTTTATGCCCTCCTCCCCCTCCTCTTCTATTTTGGCACTTTTTGGAGGGGAGAGGTACCTGGTTTTGCTGGATACCAGCTCACACTTCTGGTTGGATCTCTGTGGCAATCCACCGGAAGTTCTCCTCCCCCCACCCCCAACCTTCTGGGACACATCATAAATCCCCAAAAGATTGTGGGACCATTCACAATGAGCAGCGAAGCTTGGACATGCGTAGTGGGCAGCTGACTGTGAAGCCTTGAGGAATCACAGCCAGCTGCCCGCAGTAAACATGTCAAAGACCGGCAATGTTTATTGTTTTAAAAAAAGGGCAAAGAACCGCTTTACCATAGACAAAGGTTTATGGATTTTCATGACACAATCTATACTATTTTCTAATATTTTGTTCCTTCGAGGACAGTCTGTCTCCTGGAATTTTTCATATAAGTTACGTGTGACAGTGAGGAAACTAACTAGACCAGAAGAAAAGAGTGCCAACAAAATGTCATATAGAGTAAATAAATTAAACTCTCTCTCTCTCCATTTCAGGAACGAATCAGGCCCAATTTTTTGCCTGAATTAGGACTTGAAACGGAGCCAAAGATGCACTGAGGACTCCTGGGATGTGTGAACCGGCTCCATTGTGAGCTGGACACAATCTCCTGTCATGCGAATTAGAAGGCAGGGAAATCCGCCTTCCAATTCACGTTAAGTGTGAACCCAGCTTAAAGCTCATCGGGGAGTGTAGGACCCTCTTGTAATAGCCATGTTAGCATTTTTGGCTATATTAATAATATAATAAGCTAAGGGTGGACTGATACTTTAATACGTTGTATTCTGAGATTGAGTTCACACAGAAAAAAAAAAGTTTGCATATTTTTTAGAATTGTTTCCCACTTTCTGTCAGAGTTACTTTATGTCAATTAATACATCTGAAAGGTTTGATTCTCTTTACAGAATGAGTGACATGTGTTATGTTTAAACAATAATATAATACAATAGACTTAGATTTACCTTCACAGGGATGTATGAAGACGTTCAGGCTATGGCTTCAAGATGCTCCCCACAATCTGGATAAGCCCGGATATTGTCTGTTATTGCTGAGCTTCCTAGACTCCCAACTGCTACCAAGTGCTGTATATAGCAGAGGAAAGAACGCTGTACCCAGAAATTGCCAGGTGCAAGGGTGACGCTTAAAAGGAATCTAAAGTGCACTTTATTTTTGCAGATACACCCCTCCCACTCTCTTAGATGAGATACAACCTCAGTGATTTCCCCCAAGCCACCAAAGACTGCAGGTAATGGTTGACTTTCTTATAAGAAAGCCCAGTTTGCATTAAAAACTGAATGTCCCCTTTAAAAATAGAGAATTAGGCTGGCCAACCACTCTATACAGCGCAGATGGACAAATATCCAGCTTTGGCTATTTTATTTTGACATCTGGCTCCTCCAGTTGTCAAAATGCCTGGATAGTGGCTGCATTTGACTGAATACAGCTGCTTTCAGCCGGCAGGAGGCGGTTGATGACACCAACCACTGAGCAAATTTCATCTGATTCCTCAGGAACTGGCCAAAATTTGTTCAATGTATGGCCAGCTTTAGATAAATGAGATTTTTTTTTAACCAAGAAAGAAATCAGATGATTGACCAAAAACAATTATAACAAGGGAGACTGACATTGCCGATCTCTCCTTTTTGAAAATACACTGCTGATCCAATGGCTTCCTATATGTTTTGAGCCACTGACCTGGAACATATGTGCAGAACAGGAGTTGTAACTTCATTTAATCCATGCTTATTCCCGATCATAAATGATGATGTTCTACAATGGTAGCCCCAGTATTTCTCTCACTATGGGTTTTCATTAAGGATATATGGTGTGACTTGTGCCAATGGCACTACAGGGAAGTTCTGCTGTCATGGTTTGTACTTCCACAAAGCCCCTGTGAAGGTAATTTCTAGGTACAAATTTACTTTGAAGCAATTAAAGATAGCCACTCATGTTACAACCGATTCAGTCTCCTTTAAACTTGTTAACAATTATGCATTTTGAGGGTCTACATTACTGGGCATAAACGGAATGAACTATTTAGACAGGCCCTCTACATACTTATTGGTTGAATGCCACTGATGTTGTATGAAGACTTTACAATTAGATTGTAAGGTGTGTGGCTACATTACCCCTTAAAATCTGTGCTTTGCCAATGCATCAAGTTCTCCCTAAAGTCAACCCCTGCAGCAATTTGTACTTACCTTTCCCTTCACTCCCCCCCACCACACCCTTCATTGTTGAAAGGTAAGGAAAGACATCCTGTGTAAGGTTCAAGTAGATCCTACCCCAAGCTTTGAAAGGGCCCAGGAATCTCTTATTGTCTCCATATGATAGAGCTGGGGCCTGAGTGGCCAGTCACCATACACCATCGCTGCCACCTGGGGACATATTGCCCCATACCATTAAGTACAAGGTATTTTTCTTGGCTCTCAATCAGAGTTGTCGGGGAGCAAAGGGAAAATGAGCATGTACTGCTGCAAAGTGAATCTGTTGCTGGCATGATATGGTACAAACACTTATTCCATTCCTCTTTCTAAATAATTATTCTCAAAAACACAGGAAAATAAAGCACAAGGCATATGTATCATACCCACCAAAGTTCAATAGTCACTTTCTATTGCAGTGCTGCTTTAAGTTTACTTAAGCTTTAATACACGAATGATACAACTGGCTGGCTGTGTAATTGCTTAGCAGCTAACAAAGATAATAAACACTGGAATACGTCATTGAATGTCCCAGTTGGAAGAAGTAGAGTATGTGTATCGGAATATTCTATCATGTTATTAGTATTGCTGATATATGGACATCGGAGGACTGTATGATGAAGATGTCATGTATATGATACACCATGGACTATGTAGCAGTTAGTGACACTACTAGACTCTTAGGCAGAAAATATTATTATACAGACTATATATGGGTGGTGGTGTTAAATGCTGTATTATTTTTAATAAAACTAAAGACACTTTATATGCAGTTCAAAAACAGCAGCAAGAAATAAACTGTGGTATCTATATCTTTTGCTAACGTGTATTATTAAAAACTGGTAAACCAACTGCAATTAAAGTTGTTTTCATTATCATTATTCACATATGCATATTTACTGGGGGGGATCATTTTTCAGAGGATAAGTATCATTTTAAAACACGTTAGATCCTTTAAAGAGACCCTGTAACATGATTAAGAACTCTGAAGGAAGCATGCACCTGTAAAGAAGATAGACAAGAATTACCAAACGCTGCTCTGATCCTGAGACCACGTCCCCTGAAGTCTGCAAGAAAATGGACACTCCCAGAAGGTCAAGCTCCATGGTCACCAGCCACACTCATTGGTTCCTTCTGCTAACTTCCACGCCAACACTGTCTCCTGCAGTGAACTCTGTATTGCAGTCTATGAATTGTCTATAGTTGCACTATCCAGATATGGCCCATGTAGTCACTTCTTTGGTAGAATGAGATGCACAGGAGGTAAAAAATGGACTCCCTTGATTAACAACTGGTCTGTGTTCACAGAGTTCATAGACTTGGAATTGTCAGAACAGTAAAAGTTATACATTTTTGCTACTTAGCAGCTATCTCAGGATGAAGCAGCAATAATCAATGATATGCCAGACTTAAAGCAGATCTTCAACCTTTAGGGCACGTTAGGCTGACCTACCTTCTCCCCCTCCCTCTTTCACAAATAGGATATACAGTGGGTATAGAAAATCCCCCCCCCCCCTAAAATAACCACATTTTGTTGCTATGCAGCCTGAAATGAAGACAGACAGTTTTTGTTTATCAAGCTGTATTTACAAATGCAACATATAACATCCTAAAATATAAAGAAAGATATAACACCAACATGTCAGGAAAAAAAAAATTCAAAAACAGAATCACTGAGTTGGAAAAAGGATCACCCCTTTTATGTTAGTATTTTTTGGACCGCATTTTGCTTTAATTCCAACCTTTAGTGTGTTGGGATTTGTCTCTACTAACTTTGCACATCTAGACTTTGCAATATTTGCTGACTCTTCTTTGCAGAACTGCTCAAGTTCAGTTAAATTTGATGGTGACCATTTGTGGACTGCAGTCTTCAAGTCATTTCACAGATTTTCAATGGGGTTTAAGTCTGGGCTCTGACTAAGCCAAGCAAGTACATTTACCTTCTTCTCCTTCAACCACTGTGTGTTCATGTTTGCTGTGTGCTTTGGGTCATTGTCATGTTGGAAGGTAAACCTTCTTCCCATTGACGACTTTCTGGCAGAGGGCAGCAGAGTTTCCTCAAGAATTTGATGGAATTTTGCCCCATCCATTTTCTTCTATCCTGACAAGTGCTCCAGAGAACCCCATTACCCCCCCCCCCCCCAATAACAGGATATTACCCCCTTCATGCTTTACTGTAGGAATGGGGTTATTGGTGTTGAGGCCAAATAATTCAATTATAGTCTCATCTGACCACCTTTAATGCACCTTAAGGGTCCTTGCTCCTCTGCTCAGCGGGGATCCGTCCGTTTATCCCTGCTGAGCTGGCGGATGACAGGACAGACTCTGCACTCCGAGCAGAGACTGTCCTGTCGCAGCTCCATTCTCCTCTATGGAGAATCGGATGAACACGGACCGCCTGTCCGTGTTCATCCGATCCAATCTGCCAGATGGATGGAAAATAGGGTTTCCATCCATCTGTTTTTGGCGGATCGGTGTCAGCGGACATGTCACCGCTGACATCCGTCGCTCCATAGAGCAATGGAGTGTCCGTTCGGGTCCACCTGAAGAACTGACAGGCGGACCCGAATGATCCGACCGTGTGAAAGGGGCCTAAAGTTTCTGAGGCCAATGGAAAAAGGTACTATGGTCAGATGAGACTAAAATGGAATTATGTGGCCTCAAAATCAAATTATATGTATGGCGGAAATCCAGTACAGCTCACTACCCACTGTATGTATTTTTTAAAAAGCTTTCTTTGTGCTGAATTTCCACTTCCAGAATTCTCGCCTAGGCAAGATGTCTATCCGCCCCTGAGCGTGAGCAGATGTGCTGCAGGGCTTGGATACAGAGAGCCTTGTGGTATATATGCGCATGCTCTGGGCATCTGAGCATGCACTTTTTTCATGCACACGCAAAGACTGTGGCCAAGAAAGTCTTTGCACATGTGCGGTAAATCACTTGTGTGTGTTTGTGCAAATGTGCCATTGATCTCTGCTAGGACCCAAAGAGCTTGTGGGTACATCTGTGCATCCATAATGGTAGCTTATGAGGGGGTGGAACTACCTGAGAGGCAGACTTTGCTTCCGACGAAGTTCTGTTTAAGCTACAATCTCAATATGCAAAGACATACTTACATCCTACAGGAAATAGTGTCTGCAATCAAGAGATTTATGATGGGAATGGATAACATCTATGAATAATGTATAACATTCATTTAAAGGCTAAGTTCACCTTTTAAAAAAATAATAAATACATTTGTACTTGCAGGAAAAAATGTGCATGTATTATTTTATTCCTTAACAGCATGTAACGCATTGCACCAATTATCAGTGGATTGTGGGTGCAATTCCAGGCTTCCTGAAGACTCTCCCTCCAGCTTTCTTCCAGTACCAAGGTACAGGCTTTCAGTTGGAAATCTGGAGGTGTTGGTGGACTACCAGTGTGGTGATTACTGCACTCGTGCTCCATTGTGAACTGCAAAGCCATCTGCTGTGATGGGAAATGGATCTTGGTGAATGAATGATGTGGCTGTGCAGGAGGTCCATGCAGAGCTCTGCTTATTTCAAATCTGACAGTCAAAACTGCGACTGGCTAGTGAAGGTTTTGCAGCTCACTAATCAGGTCTTCTATGTCCTCTCTTCTCCAACAAGCTCCATTAATTCAGTTCAAGGAACTGTGATATGCAGTAAGGCCTAATTGACTAATCTCCTCTCTCCTAGTCTGATTACTAAAATTCATGGGCTCATGGAGGGCTAATACAAACATGCTGGTACTACTTGCAATGCATACAACATTAAACTGGGCTAAATGAGGGTCTTTTGTACCAGCCTACACTTACATTTCCAAGTAAGCCTGTATTTTGCCCATTCAGGCCAACACAACAGTGCAAAAGTGAATTAGGAGACACAACACTTTGCTATGTATTTATAATTGGCAGGGGTTCCCAGAAATATCACTCAGTGCACTGCAAATGTAAGATTTATTTCTGCTCTGTATGAGAAGCATAGGACTCACACTCCTTCTTCCCATGATGCAGTGCTGGGTGCCTGAGCAGCCAATCACCAGACAGTTGTGCTGTCACATAGAGGTAGATAGAAAATCCTGACCAGAGTGGCCAGGATGTTATAGGGCAGAAACAAGTGAAACAAAATACAAGCAGTGTGCAAGACTTGCATATAAAGCTGAACCCTAAGCGTCCAGCTAAATTCACAGTTAAAATATATATGTTGTGTAGCGGTATTAGCCAAGGACCAGACACACAGTTATGTTTACTTGACTTTTACTGACTGTATGGAGAGAAAGGTACAAAGAGGTACAACCGGTATTAAAAAGTAGTTATCCAGAGCAACAGGGATACCAGCGGCAATTCTTACATTTGCCCACTAGGTGACGATTCAGCCTATCAATAATGGCAGCAGGAAATAGTGACTGGCAAACAATGTGGAACATGAATTGATAAGCATAGCTCTCAAATGTTCCTGATTTTGAGGGACTGTCCCTGATTTGGAACAAAGTCCCTCTGTCTTTCCTCCTCATTTGTCCCTTATTTTGGTCTGATCTATATAATTGTATATATAAAATACACTACTTATTTATCAAAAAAGTGTTTCCCAGTGCTAAACCTTTCATCCATTTTTTTAAAATTGCTGCATCTGTAAATCTCAAACTAGTATTAAAAGTAGTAGTGTTAAAAAAGGACTTGTGGGTTTAACTAATCTTTTTTTTTTGTATAATTCTCCTCAAGGGGGCATGTCATGGGGTGTTCTCTATGGCTACATACTTATGCTAATAGGTGTCATTCCCATTTCTAAAAGTTGGGAGGTATGGATAAGGCAAATATTTGCAATGCCCTAGAAACAAGTACCGTCCCTCAGTTGTTAGAGACCTGGTTGCAGAGGATAGCCCAGGTAGTTGAGGACAGGGATCCCACGGCAGGCTACACACGGCTGAAGAAGTCTGGTAAAGCAGTCCAGGTGCATGTGAGAAATACATCTGCACATGAATGGCTGTACTGGGGAATCTGTCCAGAATATATCCACCAATGTGACTGGGATTTAGGTTTGTGCTGCATGCTCATATCCCCATCAGTGGCTCCCACAATCATTCTAACATGGGGGGTACTCTGTTACATATATGTTGTGCTACTACCATAGAAGCCGCTGGCATTATGCCCAGGTCTTCCCCCTTTTTACACCACAGCCAAGCACAAGGCAGATTCACACAGCCAGTTGCACACACGCTTCCACCTGTTGTCGTCAATAACCAGTTTAGGGTTTTGTTTTTGTTGTTTTATTTTTGGAGAACTTGGATAGGGAAGGGGATTTACTGGATACTCCAACAAATAGAACTATTTACAATTGAGGACATCTAACTGATCTCTATGTTAAGCCCCAATGAAGTCCTTGCTGTTAGCAGATAGCGGACTTCTCCTTGAAAGTCGCACAAAGTAGTTTCAGGAGTGAACAAAGTCACTCAGTAGTAGTAATAGTAGCAGGGCAAGCTCCACAGGTACAAGCCAATTATGGCAGACTGCTTGGCAGTCCAAAAGTAGCAGAACTAATCAAAGTCGCATTCAGTAGCAACAGTTGGCCAAGCTCTTTGGAACACTAGCCAGCATTTCCTTGTACAGACCCTCAGTTGACTCTATAGCTCACCAGAAGGGGTACAAAGCACAAGTCTATAGATAATTTAGGTTGTCTGACCTCACAAAATGTCCAGGGACAGCTGGTAGCCTCCTTTCAACTTGCAAGCGACACTCTATACCAGTGATACCAGGTCAGATCTTGAACCTAGGGCCACCTGAGACCACATGGCAGCAGGTGCCAGGGGGGCAGCAGCCACTTCCCTAGCTAGTGCAATCCACTCATGGGAGAGACCCAGAACTCAGCATGCTCTGTGAATAAATTCCCTCTCCCAGTATCCTACAGGCCCGACGCACCTAGGATTGGCTGGAGCGGCATTAAAGTGGATGTAAACCTGATTCATGAAATTTGAGCATATCTATCTATCTGCAGTGTTTTCTTATCTCTCTTCAAAGAGCTATATCCCGTAGCTGTCTCTTCCTCCATAGTTCTGTTATCAGCCTGATAAGTTCTCACACATTCTGGGAGACGGGACATAGAATTTAGAGACGGAGGAGGTTGCTAAAAATAAATTAGCAGCCAGCTAAACAATACACAGACACAGCTCTGCATGTATGGGAAGGGGGTGTGTGCCTTTCCTCCAATCAGCTTTCACACAGTCTCTCACAGCGTCAAGCAATCATCTCCACCTACAAAGGACGAGGAAATGAAAAATGTAACAGAACGTACATTTTCTAAACAGTATATCAAGCTGAAGAGAGCATATATACATGTAAGACTTATACAGGGAGCTTTGTTTCATCCCTGTGTATCATCTGAGGCTGTTCGCTTCACTGGATATATGAAGGGTTTACATCCACTTTAATATTCTTGCTGTGTTTTGCATAGTATCCACCTATACATCGAAAACCTTCCTTGATTGCTTGAATACAGGGGAGCCCAGAGGAAGAACCAAACAGCAGCTGAGCACACTGAGCAGGCTACACTAGCTGATCACAGCTCTCTGTTAAGCAGACAGCCATTAAATTTACCTAGCATTTCCACTGTTAAGCAGAAAAAACAAAAACTATTCTACATTAATCCTAGCACATTTACCCCCATCAAAAATAGGCCATGTCCTCATTGGACTGGGCTGCCACCACTTCAAAACTTTTTACAAAGATCCTAGTGGAGTATCCCACAAACTTGGAAGGGGGAAAAGGGTGTTAACAACTGAACAGGGCCAATGTGGTATTCAACATATGCGGCCAGTATATAAAAATAAATTAGAAGTGCAAAAATATAAAGCGTCTGCTGTAAAAAATTAATACACAGGTGAAGGTAGAGCCCTACCAAGTGTATTTTTGTTTGTGCACCCCCTCACCAAAAATGTAAATGATTGGTGGGGTGTAAGAAACAAGTACATACCTAACTAGTCCCAAACTATCTAACATACAGTCAGGTCCATAAATATTGGGACATCGACACAATTCTAATCTTTTTGGCTTTATACACCACCACAATGGATTTGAAATGAAACGAACAAGATGTGCTTTAACTGCTGAACAAAGAATGTGGGGTGGTTAGTAAATGTAAAAACCACTCCCCCACGTGTTTGTTTTTATGTGAACCATCCCGAGATGGAAGTGGACACATAATTAAAAAATGTCGTCTGCGAAATATAAAAACGTGAAGATTAAATAAAAATATATGACCGGCGTATACAACTTATGGTGTAACCGGGACAAGTCAACAATTGTGGGAAAAGGGGGAAGGTTCAAACACCCTATGAGGTGATCCTAGAAACATTTTTCAAAACTTCACCACCGTCGGGTCAGGTTACTCCTGTACCGGATAAAAACTACCCCCATTTACACGATCCTAATTACATCTTATCA
>BLSH010305021.1:11145-40656 GCA_018402905.1 Glandirana rugosa | reverse complement strand
CTGTTCCTTTATATTTTCCAAGGCAGCAAACCAGCTGCCATCTCTTGTTCTATGCTTCTGAGTTCAGATTAGGTTGGCTTGCATTTATTCTTCCACACAAGTTGAGGCTTGGCATAAGCATGGTAAAAGCAATTACAATGCATCTCAAACACTTTTGCACACTAGTCCTTAAAGTGGTTGTCAACCCGTGACAACCACTTTAACCTACAGGTAAGCCTATAATAAGGCTCACCTGTAGGTTCCCTGCATATCTTCCAAACCTGCACGGTTTAGGAGATACAGAATCCTGCATTACAGAACGATCTGATTCTGGACTAGGTAGAGATTACTATTACTGCTTTGAGGGACAGATTGCAGATCTCATCCTGCATTACAGAACGATCTGATTCTGGACTAGGTAGAGATTACTACTACTACTGCTTTGAGGGACAGATTGCAGATCTCATCCTGCATTACAGAACGATCTGATTCTGGACTAGGTAGAGTCTACTGCTTTGAGGGATAGATTATTGTTCTAAAATCATCTCCTAGTTCTATAGGGTCAGGTTCCTGCTGTTGCTGTAAGGGACAGATTATTGTTCTAAAATCATCACCTACACTGCCACGGTCATGGCCTAGTCAACCTCTAGGCTCCTACTCCACATCCACCCCCCCATTCCCATTTTTATTTTTTTATTTGATTTTAAGTTATTTTCCCTCTTCCCATTTTTTTATAGGGCACTTGTCCTACTCTTACCCCCATTTTACTTCCTTTTGCAGCCCTCTAGCACTTGCCAGGACTTTTTTACAGCCATTTTTGTGCCGAAAAGTTCAGGTCCCCATTGACTTCAATGGCGTTCGGGGTCAAGTTCGGTACCGAACCCGAACTTTTTCGCGAAGTTCGGCCGAACCCGAACATCCAGGTGTCCGCTCAACTCTAAAAATAACATAACGACATAATTAATGATCCAAATTGATTCAGATCTATGCGTTTTCATTCTAGTGAGCGTAGCGGGAATATTCTAATAAGATTCTTTTTGTATTGAATTGACCTTGAAAGACCATTTGTTTATTGTGAAATAAGATGATTCCTAGTTATTGTGTTCGGGTTGGGTGGAGGTGGATCCATCAGAATCTTGGAATCATAACATAACAAATGAATCAGAAATTAATTTCATTCCATTTGTTACTTTCATTCTGTTTTTTTTTGTAGGTTAGACTAGCAGGGTTGATTCAGAGTGCATAGGTAATCTCCCGAAATAATGAATTAACATGACTAGGGTATAAATTATGGCCTAGCTATTTTCCTGTACCGCTATGACCAAACCCTTCCCCTTCAAATTACACTCCACACCAATAATGGGTTTAATGGCCACAGCGGCCTTTTATTAAACAAACAACAATAAATAACATTGAAATATAAACAGTAGAATCAAATATCTATATACTGCTGGAGCTGCAAGGTCCCTAAAGTATTACCATCACAACACAATGGAATTCTGCATGTCTCGTTCAGGCCTCAAGCCGCAAACCACCGACTCAGAGACAACACACAGAAAACCTCAACAATTTGGGAGCTGTACCCAGACGGGTCTTTACCCATTGCCCTGTTCGAGGGCCATCACCTACCAAGGGAACCTAGCACTCCGCCATTACCAACCACTAAAACCAATATTTTCGGGCGGGAGGGTGGGAATCTCTTCCACTGCTCCCAACCTTCTTACACTGCTTCCTCTTCCTGCCCTGCCCCCAGCTATATATTATACCTTTCTAAACTAGCACTGCCCCCTGACCTGAGGCTAACCTCCCTATACCAACCCAGCTACGGCCCTTTTAACCCCTGTCATGCCGGCCCTTCGCTATTTTCTCTCCGGGCCTCTCTTGACTAGGGTATAAATTATGGCCTAGCTATTTTCCTGTACCGCTATGACCAAACCCTTCCCCTTCAAATCACACTCCACACCAATAATGGGTTTAATGGCCACAGCGGCCTTTTATTAAACAAACAACAATAAATAACATTGAAATATAAACAGTAGAATCAAATATCTATATACTGCTGGAGCTGCAAGGTCCCTAAAGTATTACCATCACAACACTATGGAATTCTGCATGTCTCGTTCAGGCCTCAAGCCGCAAACCACCGACTCAGAGACAACACACAGAAAACCTCAACAATTTGGGAGCCGTACCCAGACGGGTCCCTACCCATTGCCCTGTTCGAGGGCCATCACCTACCAAGGGAACCTAGCACTCCGCCACCACCTCGCAAACCTAACACCTTAGGTTTGGGAGGACCTCCACACCTGCAAGGCCCGCTGGATACCGTCCTGAAGACCGAGGCACCACATATCAATTCCGACCGCATTAAGATGTACCCCATCCCCCCGTAAATAAAGCCAGGTATTCTGCTCCAACTCATGATGTCTCACCACCAAACCTCCATTCCTTAACACAAATTTAGACACCTCCCGGTTGACCTTAACCCTTGCCCTATTAATACTGACCACCGAACGGGCCGCACACCAATGCGTACGCGCTACCATATCAGACCAGACCAGCAATGTGTCTGGGTAAGCCACCCGCAGCCTTAGGAAGTCGTATTTGATGTCCCTGCACAACTCCCGCATCTCCCGCAGACCCAAATCATTGCCACCCGCATGAATCAACAAAACCTCCGGGGGCCTATGCAACCTAACCCACCGCTCCACTTCCGGAACCACCCTACTCCACAGGAGACCCGGGACCCCGATCCAACGAACCACCGCTTCCTCCCGTGAAATGCCCAACTGACGGCCGTTAGGCCGAACATCCACTCTCCTGGACCCCCAATATACATAAGAATGTCCAAGGATCCATACTAATCCCGGGGGTCCACCTGCAAAAGAAGAAAAAACAGAACACCAACTACAAACAACTCATAACTGTCAACCCAATCCAATCACACCCATACATACCACCCCACTCCAGAATGTTACAAAAGGTGAGGACGGACATACAGGCGATATCGCCGCGATTCCCACCTGCCAATACGCCTTAAAGCCCCCTCATCCACTCCCCACCGAGCCGCCTCGGTGGCCGCTCCTATACGAAAGGAATGAGATGCATATTCCTTAACAGACAAACCCAGTACTCCCAAACATTTCCGAAAAACCGCCACAAACTGATAACGGGACAGGGCCGATCCATCGGCATGTACCAACGACGGTCCTCCCCACTCCGGCCGCAGTGCCAAAAAACCACTCACCGCCCTAATAGGGCACGCAATCGAACCCTCCACTGGAAACAGCTCGACCTTCACTCCCCTACCCAACTGATCCGTCTTGGACCTGCGAATCCAAAATACCAAAGACTCCCGACTACACCTCACATCCCCAATCTGCAGGCCATCGATCCCCCGCTTGGACGAGCACACCAGCTCGCCAATCCGTAAAGCCCCAAAGAATGCTAAAGCGAACGCCGCTTGAAACAAAACCACCCCTGACAGGACCCCGAACAGCGAAACCAACAATTGGAAAGAAACCGGCCTGCGACCATCCCGAACCCTGCGACCCTTCCGGAAGCCCTTCATTGCCTGGCGTACCAAAAATTCCTTAGTAAAATCCCTCAGCCTCATTAACTTAAACAAAAAAGCTAACCCAGCCAACTTACGATTCAATGCCGACACAGAAACCCCCATTTCTACATTACGCCCGATAAAGTACAAAACCAGAAACCGGTATTCCTCCTCCTTGACGGACAGTCCGACCGCCCGCAGCAAGCCAAACCACTCCTCCCAAACCTTGGAATAAACAGCCCAAATGGCCTGACTCACCGAACGCCGGATGAGGGGCATGATCACCTCAATGCAACCCGCCACAGCCAGTCCGGACAGGGAACCCCCGATTGCGCCGCCTCCGGGGCCAATCTTCGGAATCTGTCCCACTGAAAGCGAGATAGGGCATCAGCAACACAATTGGTACAACCTGGCACATGTACAGCATAAACAAAAGTATTTACCCGCAAACATGCCAGCACCAAATGGCGCAACAACCGCACCACCGGGGGGGACGAAGCGGACACGCTGTTAATTGCCATTACCACGCCCATATTGTCACAATTAAAACAAATCTTCCGATCCCTAAACTGTGACCCCCACAACTCAACCGACAACACTATAGGGAACAACTCCAACAACACTAAATTTTTTGTGAAGCCTTCCTCCACCCATTCAACGGGCCAAGGGGCCGCGCTCCAGTGTCCCCCAAAATACGCCCCATAACCCGCCGAACCCGCCGCGTCCGTGTACAGCTCCAAATCAAAACTCAAGAAAGCATCCGACATCCAAACCGACCTACCGTTGTAAGAGCCTAAAAAGGACTCCCAGACCAGCAGATCAGCCTTTAACTCCCGCGTCATCCGTATGCGGTGGCCGGGCGACTTAACGCCCGCAGGAGCCGCCGACAACCGCCTGTTGAACACGCGACCCATCGGCAAGATCCTGCAAGCAAAGTTCAACTTGCCAACAGCGACTGCAACTGCCGCAACGTCAACTTATCAGACTCCCTAGCCAATGCTACCAACCTCCTCAAATCCCCCAGTTTGTCTTCCGGGAGGCGACACTCCATTTTTTCGGTATCTATGTGAATACCCAAGAAACTAATCGCCGTGGAAGGCCCCTCCGTTTTTTCAGCAGCCAACGGAACACCGAAGCGTTCCGCCAAATGCTGGATGGTTGTCAGCAGTATACGACAAACATTAGAATCCGCCGGTCCGATACACAGGAAATCATCCAAATAGTGGATGACTGACGCGGTTCCCGCCACCTCCCGTACCGCCCATTCAAAAAATTTGCTAAACCTTTCAAATAGCGAACACGAAATCGAACACCCCATGGGGAGACAACGGTCTACAAAAAACCCCCCCTGCCACTGGCAACCTAACAAATGAAAACTCCCCGGGTGAACTGGAAGCAACCGGAAGGCCGACTCAACGTCCGTCTTTGCGAGCAGCGCACCTCTCCCATACTTTTTTACCCATCGCACAGCCGCATCAAACGAGGTATACGACACAGAACACAACTCTGGGTCAATATGCTCGTTCACCGACGTCCCCTTAGGATAAGAAAGATGATGAATCAGTCGATATTTGTTGGGTTCCTTTTTGGGGACTACCCCCAACGGGGAAACCACCAAATTATCCAGAGGAGGCTCCGGGAAAGGGCCAGCCATGCGCCTCAATGACACCTCCTTGGCCAGCTTCTCCGAAACCACCTCCGGATGCGCCGACGCTGATCTCAAATTATCTGCAAATGGGGGGTGCCTAGATAGACTACATGGAATCCGAAAACCCTCCGTAAAACCACGCTCCAACAACTCTGCCGCCGCCCTGTCCGGATACCTACTTAGGAATGGGCGCATCCTTGCTACGCTCACCGGAGTCCTCCCTTTTTCCTGCAGCATCCCCAAGCCTACCCCTGCCTTTCTGCACGCACTTCGACAGGGGATGGGAGCCTCCGCAACCAGAGCACTCGTGCTTGTAGCGGCATGACGCGCCAAACTTGCACGTTCCATCATTGAACGCCCAACAGAATCCCCGCTTTTTATAGGCCGACTGACCCGAGGATAAGGGTCCGACGGCCCCCGACTGAAAAAACTGACTCCCCGCCCGCGCCGACGTCATGAGTCGCATCCAAAGACTAATGTCCTTGTGATCCCAACGCAGCGACGGCCTAATTGCCTTACGTTGCCTAAACTGCTCGTCATACCTGAGCCACGCCACGCCGCCATACACCCGATGAGCTTCGCCGATCGCGTCCAAATAACCAAACAGTGCCGAACAATTCTCCGGCGCCCGTTCCCCTATCACGCTCGCTAGGATAGCAAATGCCTGCAACCAGTTATTGAACGTACGGGGAATAATTCTAACCCTCCTCCTCTCCTCATCTTCCCTCTTGGCTTCCTCCAACTTACCTCTATCCAAATTAAAACGCTCCAACGGAAGCAGCGAGAATATGTCCACATACTCACCCTTCCAGATACGTTCTCTAACCTCCTGTTTTAGGTGAGCTCCCAGGGGACCCTCAAAACACACGTACACCTCCCCCCTAGCCGAATCCGAGAGGGGGGCTCCCTCCTGTCCACTAACCCAACTGCACCTTCACCAACCCCCCCCCACGGGTGTGAGAGCACCCCCGGGACCCACGGGCCCGTCCAGCCCCAGTGGCGCCTGCACCGGACCCACACTAAGCGAGGCCGGCTGGGCCCACGCCGCCGTTGGCCGTCCCTGCGCAGATTCCAACCGGCCGACCACCTCCCGCAAACCCACTAAGAGCTGCGCCAAACCCACCTGTCCTGCTGTCCCTCCCCGAAACAAATCGGCCCTGGCCCCAGAACCCCCCAGCCCACACTCAGACACCCCGTCATGCATACCAGAAGAGGAATAAGAATGGCCCACAAGCCTCTTACCAGGCTGCCGCGGAATCTCCGGTCCACCAGCCGTCGCACGACCCTCCACCGCTGCGTCCTCACCGGCCGACTCCTCATCTTCCTCCAGCTCCCCCTCCGACAGGCTGAGGGGGTCTTCCGTGCCCGGCGACGCCAAGCCCTGGCCTGCAGCACCCCGAGCTCCCCGACCCTGAGGCCAGACGCCCGCCTGTTCCCACGCCTGGCTCAGTCCACTAGGCCCAGGCTGAGACTCCAGTTCCTCCCGCCGGGCGCACTCCCTGCCACGACCAGCAGGGGTCGCCGTTCCCGCAGCCGCGGCGGACTGACCGCTCCAAGCCACGCTGCCTCCTTCCGCTCTCAGAGCCGCTCCCATGTGCCTCTGCCTGGATGGCCGATGCTTTACAGGGACACCGGCCGCACCAGGGGACAGGCCGGTTCCCGCCGTCGCGCTCACCTCCCGCCGAGCCACCCGTCTACCACCAGAGGGCGCCGGATCTACCATACCTTCCCTCGCTGGGGACCGAACGGCTCCACGAACGGATGACAGAGCCGCCGTCCCGCGATCCCGCCGGAGCCGAGGATTCCTCCCGGGGGTTCCAGCGCGCCCTGCAGACCGGCGCTTGCGCTCCGCCCCCGGAGGGTCCCTGGAAGCACTATCCGAGGGGCTCCTGAGGCGGCGCTGGATCCTCCTATTGTCCTCCGGGCTCAGCCGCTCCGGAGGACGGGACCTCCGTGCACGTGTGACTGCAGGGGGTGGGCAGACTCGGCAGGCCCCTGCCCCGCACCACGTATCAGCTCCATCAGTTGCTCCTGAAGCCATCCTGGTCCCCTCGTCGCCGCTGCCTCACGCAGTTGCGACAACAGGCCCTCCACCTCACCCGTCTCTGCTGAAGAGGCCGCAGACATGGCAATTGGATCTGCTGCAATCTCTTAATCTCTTCCACTGCTCCCAACCTTCTTACACTGCTTCCTCTTCCTGCTCTGCCCCCAGCTATATATTATACCCTTCTAAACTAGCACTGCCCCCTGACCTGAGGCTAACCTCCCTATACCAACCCAGCTACGGCCCTTTTAACCCCTGTCATGCCGGCCCTTCGCTATTTTCTCTCCGGGCCTCTCTTTAAAGCGAATATAGCCAATCTTCCAAAATAACTCTCAAAAATACGAATCGATTCAGAACAACGAATATATTATTATTATTATACAGGATTTATATAGCACCTACAGTTTCCGTGGCGCTTTACAACATTAGGGCAGACAGTACAATTACAATACACTTCAATACAGGAGGAATCAGATATGGAACGAATACGAAATTACGAAATGAATTCCAAAAACCGATCATTCTAATATAATGAATATTTTTATTATAATATAATAAATAACTTTTTATTAGAGTTATTAAGAACGGTATACAGTACATGTTACAGTAGTACAATCTGGGTTACAATGTAAAGTCCAAAACATATTCGATATTGACAGGGTAAGATGACTTTGAAAGAAGTCTATCCAAGTTTGAGAAAGTAAGAGAACCACCAATTTGAAGGAGGGAAAGATAGAAGAGGGTAAAAGTTAAAGATACAGCAGGGGGGCGGGGGAGATGAAGGATGTTAATCTGCCCGGGAGGAACCTATATTAGAAGAAAGGCATTAGGCAACATTATGAGATATCACACGGGTTGGGACATCAAATCAGCATATTCTGGAAAGAGTTGAGCGAACCCAAACTGTAAAGTTCGGGTTCGTACCGGACTTTGGGGTGTCCGTGTCCCGAACCTGGACATTTGAGAAAAAGTCCGGGTTCTGGTTCGGGTATTTTTCGCGCCCTTTCAATAGCTGCAGGGCAGCCAATCAACAAGCGTTTCACTCGTTTGCCCTTAGAAGCCATCACAGCCATGCCTACTAATGGCATGGCTGTGATTGGCCAGTGCATCATGTGACCCAGCCTCAATATGAGCTGGAGTCACGTAGCTAGCGCTGCATGTCACATGCTCTCAGACTAGTGTAGGGAGAGGATGGTGCCGCCGCTGTGAGGGAAAGATTAGCATTCTAAAATCATGTCATACTTAGTATAGGGAGAGGTTCCTTCCTGGTGCTGGTGTGAGGGATAGATTAGCATTTTAAAATCATCTCATACTGCTATAGGGAGAGGTTCCTGCTGCTGCTGTGAGGGATAGATTAGTGTTCTAAAATCATCTCATACTGCTATAGGGAGAGGTTCCTGCTGCTGCAGTGAGGGATAGATTAGTGTTCTAAAATCATATCATACTGCTATAGGGAGAGGTTCCTGCTGCTGCTGTGAGGGACAGATTAGTGTTCTAAAATCATATCATACTGGTATAGGGAGAGGTTTCTGCTGGTTTTAAAAAAAAAAGAATAATCATTTTTTTTTAAATTATATTAATACATAGCGCTACGTAGTACATTTGCACCTTGCTGTGCATTTCTTGCACAAAAAAAGTGAGTCTACATTGTTGTTTTTAAAAAAAAAAGATTAATAATTTATTATTCTTTTTTTTATTATTAATAAATAGTGCTACACAGTACATTTGCACCTTGCTGGACATTTCTTGCACAAAAATAAAAAGTGCGTCTACATTGTTGTTTTAAAAAAAAAAGATTAATAATTTATTATTCTTTTTTTTTTTTTAGTATTAATAAATAGTGCTACACAGTACATTTGCACCTTGCTATGCATGTCTTGCACAAAATGAAAAAGTGAGTCGACATTGCTGGTTTAAAAAAGAATCCAAATTTGTGCTAAATAGTACATTTGCGTCCAGAATGAGGAGAGCGTCAAATAAGGGACGTGGTCGTGGTGCTGCTGGTGTTGGTGGTGTTGGTGAAGCTCCTGTTGCAAGGAAAGGACGTGGTCTATCTGTGCCAGCTACACGCACAAGTGAAACACCTTCCTCAGGTGTGAGTAGCCGACAGAACCTTCAATGTTATATGGTAGGCCTGAATGCCGCTCAATGAATGGTGAGGCCAGAACAAGTACAGGCGATAGTAAATTGGGTGGCTGACAATGCCTCCAGTTCCTTCACATTGTCTCCCACCCGGTCCCTTGTTGAAAGCTCAGAGTTGGCACCTGAACCCCATGGCCATCTGTCTTTCACCTCAGCCCCTTGTAAATCAGCCAAGCAGTCTGAGCCCCAAGTCATGCAGCAGTGTCTTATGCTTTTTTATGACTCTGCTGGTGTGCATTCCGTGGGCCATCCACATAGCCCTGCCGCAGAAGTGGAAGACATTGAGTGCACCGATGCCCAACCACTTCTGTTGCAGGATGAGGACATGGAAACACCACCGCAGCACGTCTCTGATGATGATGAAACACAGGTGACAACTGCTGCGGCTTTGTACAGTGTGCAGACTGACAAGGAGGGCAGTGGTGAAGAGTGGGTGGAAGATGATGTGGAGGATGATGAGGTCCTAGACCCCACATGGAATGAAGATCATGCGAGTAACGTGTGCAGTTTGGAGAAAGAGGTGGTGGTCGCACAGAGACACCAGCACAGCAAAAGAGGAAGCAGGTTGCAAAAGTGGAGCGACCGTCCCCTAGACAGTACGCCTGCTACTACCCACCGCACCCAGGGACCTAGCACACCAAAGGCAGCTCAAAGGCGTTCCCGGGCATGGCAGTTCTTCAGACAATGTGCTGACGACAAGACACAAGTGGTTTGCACACTGTGCAATGAGAGCCTGGAGCGAGGCATAAAGGTTCTAAACCTGAGCACAACCTGCATGACCAGGCATCTAAATGCAAAGCACAAGCTGCAGTGGAATAAGTACCTCAAAATCCAAGAAAGGTCTCAGGCTCCTCCTGCTTCCTCTTCTGATGCTGCATCGGCTCTTCCTCCACCTCTACAGTGCCAGTGTCACTTGCCACCCAGCAAACAGAAGATGTGACAGCAACGCCACCATATCCGCCACGTCCCCAAGCATTTCCACACGGTCCCATGGAAGCTTACAGCTCTCCATCTCCCAAACACTGGAAAGAAAGAGGAAGTACCCCCCTACCCACTCGCGATTCCTGGCCCTGAATGCCAGCATTTCAAAATTCCTGGCCTTTGAAATGCTGTCATTCTGTCTGGTGGATACGGGCAGTTTTAAAAACCTGATGGCGGTGGCTGTCCCACAGTACGTGGTTCCCAGCCGCCACTACTTCTCCAGGCGAGCCATCCCTTCCCTGCACAAACAAGTCGGGGGCAAGATCAAGAGTGCACTGTGCAACGCCATCTATGGCAAGGTCCACATAACCACTGATACATGGATTAGTAAGCACGGGCAGGGATGCTATATCTCGCTAACTGCACACTGGGCAAATGTAGTGGCGGGTGGGCATGAGACGACTAGCAGTTTGGCGCATGTCCTTCCGCCACCCAGGATTGCAGGGCATTTCTCTTTGCCTCCTGTTGCCTCCTCCTCCTACTCTGCTTCCTCCTCTTCTACCACCTTCTCATCCGGTCAGCGTAACACCTTCACCACCAACTTCAGCACATCCAGGGAGAAACGACAGCAGGCTGTTTTAAAACTGATATGTTTGGGGGATAAACCCCACACTGCGCAGGAGCTGTGGACGGGCATTGAACAACAGACCGATGAGTGGCCACTGAGCCTCAAGCCCGGCCTGGTGGTGTGCGATAATGGGCAAAATCTCATAGCAGCTCTGGGCCTAGCCAGTTTGATGCACAACCCTTGCCTGGCGCATGTGCTGAATTTGGTGGTGCAGAAAAACTAAAAAACTACCCGGATATGTCAGTGCTTCTGCACAAAGTGCGGGCTGTCTGTGCATGCTTTTGGCGTTCTCACCCTGCTGCTGCTCGCCTGTCTGCGCTGCAACTTCGGCCTTCCCGCTCACCGCCTCCTATGCGACATGCCCACAAGGTGGAACTCCACCTTACACATGCTGGAGAGACTGTGCGAGCAGCAGCAGGCAATAGTGGAGTTTCAGCTGCAGCATGCACGGGTCAGCAGCTCTGCGGAACAGCACCACTTCACCACCAACGAGTGGGCCTCCGTGCGAGACCTGTGTACCATATTGCGGTGTTTCGAGTACTCCACCAACATGGCCAGTGCCGATGACGCTGTTCTCAGCGTTACTATCCCACTTCTATGTCTCCTTGAAAAAACAGTTCGGGCGATGATAGAAGAGGGTGTGGTACAGGAGGAAGAGGAGGAGGAAGAGGGGTCATTTCCACGGTTATCAGGCCAGTCATTCACAAGTGGCTCGAAGGGTGGGTTCCTGCACCAGCATAGGCCAGGTAAAAAAATTTCAAGCCAGGGCACAGTTCTGGAGGATGAGGAGGACAAGGATGATGATGATGAGGAGGAGGAGGAGGAGGAACCGTGTTCACAGCAGGGTGGCACCCAACGCAGCTCGTGGGCATCACTGGAGCGTGGTTGGGGGGATACGGAGGACACAGATGATACACTTCCCACAGAGGACAGCTTGTATTTGCCTCTGGGCAGCCTGGCACACATGAGCGACTACATGCTGCAGTGCATGTGCAACGACAGCCGAGTTGCCCACATTGTAACTGATTACTGGCTGGCCACCCTGCTGGATCCCCATTACAAAGACAACATGCCGTCCTTAATTCCCTCACTGGAGCGTGATCGGGAGATGCGCGACTACAAGCGCACGCTGGTAGACGCGCTGCTGAGGGCATTCCCAAATGACACCGGGGGTTCAGTGGAAGCACAAGGCGAAGGCAAAGGAGGAGGAAAAGGTCGCCAACGCAGCTTTGGCACCACCAGCACCTCAGAAGGCAGGGTTAGCATGGCCGAAATGTGGCAAAGCTTTGTCAGCAGCCCGCCACAACAAACAGCACCACCAGCTGATAGGCAACGTGTTAGCAGGAGGCAGCATTTCAGCAACATGGTGGAACAGTATGCGTGCACACACCTACACGTACTGACTGATGGGTCTGCCCCATTCAACTTCTGGGTCTCCAAATTGGGCACATGGCCTGAGCTTGCCCTTTATGCCTTGGAGGTGCTGGCCTGCCCTGCAGCCAGTGTATTGTCTGAACGTGTGTTTAGCACGGAAGGGGGCGTTATCACAGACAAGCGCAGCCGCCTGTCCACAGCCAACGTGGACAAGTTAACGTTTATTAAAATGAACCAGGCATGGATCCCACAAGACTTGTCTGTACCTTGTGCAGAATAGACATTTATACCGACCTCACACAGCCATTGGTATACTTCAGTGAACTTATTCCTTTTTTTTTAATATGTCTCATAGTACGCCTGGGGAAGTCTATGAGTTTGTATTCTCTTTGAAGTAGAGAGAGAGGTCATTCTAAATCTGCTTTCTATCTAATTCATCATTAAGAAGGGAATCGCTCATTTTCCAGTTAGAATTTTTAATAGGTAAGGAAGGGATTCTTAGTTTAAGACAGACTAGGGCATGGTCCGAGACCGTTGAGGTTTTAATTTTGGCACTAAGGATATGGTCTAAATGGTGGTGGTCTAGGTAAGTGTAGTTGATTCTAGAATAGGAGCAATAGAAGTGGGAGTAATGGGTATAGCCACGTACGTTCGGGTGCATTATCCTCCACGTATCAATTAGTTGTGCATCATGGAAATGCTTACGAATATGAGCTAGGCGTTTGTGGGAAATGCAAGATTTGCTTTGTGAAGTGACAATTTTGGGTTCAAGGGGAGTATTAAGGTCCCCAGCTAGAACAGTACATCCCTGTGCAAAATCCCTAAGTTTGGTAATCATAGAAGATATGAACCCCACTTGAATATGATTGGGGGCATATATGTTTGCCAATGTTCACAGCATATTTCTCAGACTACCTCTTAAAAACAGATATCTACCACAGTCATCTGATAAAACTTTTTCAAGTGTGAAGGAGGTGTCCCTTCTAAACCCAATGGCGACTCCCTTGGCTTTCTGAGAGGCTATAATACCAAGTTGGGTAATCAGGAGAATATAGTTTAACTGAAGTAGTATGTGTGAGGTGGGTTTCTTGCAGGTAAATTATATCACCCTGCAAGTGCTTTAGTTCTCTGTATAAGTTATGCCATTTACCCAGTGTGTGCAAGCCTCTGAAATTGAATGATATCAAATTAACATTCACCATTGGATCTGAAGGAGAACCCTCTCTTCCGTTAACATGACCAACATCCTACTCCAGGGCAGGGATGGAGGGGAGGGGGTGGTAGGGTGAGTAGGAGGGAAAGAGGGAGGGGGGGTGAAAATGGATATAAGAAAGAAGATTACCAGGTTTAGAGAATAGCATAAGAGGCAAAAAAAAAATCTGAGGTACGAAGCTACCCGGCCCCCTTCGTGGAAGGGGGAGAATCGGAGACCAGTCCATGTAACAAAAAGAAAGAAAAGAGGTGCAGGTTAACTGGGAGCTTCAGTCTGGGTACTGTGTTTAGACTCTGGATAGCAGATGTCACTAAAAACAATATCAAACCAACATAATCTTAACAAAATAATCGGGTGCAATAGGAAGGCACTTATACTAACTTTAAACCTCATGTTCCGATGAGACTAATCATTGTGAGTCATCCTCATAGAAAGTTAGAAATAACACTGCAAAAGACTGAAGTCTCTAGGCTGCTCACCATTAACAGTGGAACTCGCGTGTAACTTTTGTATAAGCCTTTAACCTTTAAAGCAAAGATGGATGTCTCTGGAACAGGGTGCATCCGGTTATAGGAAATTCCTACAGCAGGTTGATGGTTACCTTGCTAGGTATTTAAGCTACGTGTATCCGATTGTCGTGTATGGGAAACCTTCTGCCATTGCTCACTGGGTACAAAAGGTAGAGCTGGAATATCTTCTTGCCAGCCAGGTAGATCCGGTGGGTTGATAGAGAGACAGAAGTTTTCCAGATCTTGGAAGCGAAGAATGCGATTAAGCAGGCCAGGAAAACCCATCTGTATTTGATAGCGTTAGCCTGAAGCTTATCTCTCAGGGGCTTCAGTGTCCGGCGCTGATCCAGTGTCTCTTCAGCTAGGTCAGGGAAGAATTAGAGATGCACTCCATCGAACTCCAGTGTGGTGGCTTCTCTGGCCTTCTGCATAATAATTTTTTTCTCTTCAAAATAGTCAGATCTGAAGATGATGTCCCTGGGTTTCTCAGAAGATATGTTTCGTGGGCGCAGAGCGCGGTGCACACGGTTTCATTTGAGAGGGTGGTCAGCGGGATTGCACAGCAGGGTGTTAAAAAAAGCTGTAAACAGAGGCCTGGAGGTCATCATCCTTGGTGGCCTCTAGTAGACCCCGGATCCTGATGTTGTTCCTCCGGTTGTGGTTTTCCTGATCCTCGATTTTGTAGAGGGAAATTCTGTGTGCGATAGAAAGGCTGTGCGTGTGGGTCTGGAGGTCTCTAATGGCTGCCGTGTGTCTGTCTAGGCAAAGTTCCAACTCCTCTACCCTACTTAACACTTGTGCGAGATTGTACGGACTGCTGAGACCTCTTTCTTTATCACCCTTTCCGGGCCATGGAGCATCAAGGCCAATTTAGACTTGGTGGGGAGACCGCTCATCAGCGCTGCCACCTCTGAGCGTCAAAAAGACGCCTCTGCTCTGTCTGAGCTGATAGACGAGGCCGAGGACTGGTGTCTAGTCGAAGGCTGAAGGCGAGGGGCGGGGCCAGCTCCTCAAAATCGCTTTATAGAGCTGGTGGATGTGTCTTTCGTGTGCAGGGACTTTCCCTCCATTTCCCCATGATAATAGCAGTTGATTTTCCATTGCAGGTTGCGCAAATGTAGTTGATGATCAGTACCAGTGACAGAGCTCACTGAGAAGACGTCCTCACAGCTCCATGCGGAAACCACGCCACCCCAATATACTGAATATGACACAACAAAATTATTTACTTAACAAGTTAATTTGAAATGAAACAAAACAATTTTTCCTGTTTTCCACATTTCTAGTGCTTACTCTGCTGTTGATTACACAGCACTTGTGGTAAAGTGCTCCAAAATCCACCTTGTTAAAGAAGATGATGTTTCCTTTCTTTCCAGTGGCACATACACTATATTACCAAAAGTATTGGGACACCTGCCTTTACACGCACATGAACTTTAATGGCATTCCAGTCTTAGTCCATAGGGTTCAGCATTGAGTTAGCCCACCGTTTGCAGCTATAACAGCTTCAACTCTTCTGGGAAGGCTGTCCACAAGGTTTAGGAGTGTCTCTGGGGTGGAGGAACTTGACTGGCCTGCACAGAGTCCTGACCTCAACCCGATAAAACACCTTTGGGATAAATTAGAGTGGAGACTGTGAGCCAGGCCTTCTCATCCAACATCAGTGCCTCACAAATGCTCCTCTGGTAGAATGGTCAAACATTCCCATAGACACACTCCTAAACCTTGTGGACAGCCTTCCCAGAAGTGTTAGAGCTGTTATAGTGGGAAAGGGTGGACCAAATCAATATTAAACCCTGAAGACTAAAACTGGGATGTCATTAAAGTTGTTGTGCATGTAAGGCAGGCGTCCCAATATTTTTGACAATATAGTGTATCTTAAAAAAATATTAGGGGCATTTATAAAGAGTGCCTATGACACTTTAGAATTCTGACATGCCTCCCAATGGCAAATGTTGGGCAAATTTGCCCTCAGTTGTGCTTTCTCTCTGCCGTGGCAACTGGCACACAGAAAGCGCAGCAGCAGGTAGTTTTGCACCTGGAGGGTGGAACCTGAGGAGATTCACAGACAGTTCACCATCAGGTCTGCTCTCTCCTTGAGATTGACAGCAGGCAGTGGACAGATATTTAGCCAATAGACAACCTGCCCTTGTCTAAAGAATCCGCCCACTTCCTGTTGTTACAAGGAGAGAGCTGACCTGATGGTGAACTAGTGTGTCAGCTTCCCCGTGAGGCTCCGCCCACGTTAGCATATTAGGAGGCTGTCAGCCAGTGACAGGTGGGGTGGAGAAAAGGTGGCAGCAGCAAACATGCCACCTGTTATACGGAGTACAGAGACAGGCATTTTGCCTGTCTCTGTACATATGTTAGGGAAATAACCCTTTCTGGCCGTTTTTGGCCCTCCGTGTGCGTTTGCATGGGCCCGCGCGTGCTAATGGCGCCAATAGCGGCCATTTAAGCGGACAGCACCAGGAAACAAGTGCTGTCCATTCTACAGCGTGTTAGTGTGTTCCAGTGACCTGTTTTCCCAATCTTCCTGTATCTGTGACCCAGCTTGCCTGACTTCTGATTGAACTATGCCTGTCCACAGCCACTTCTCTGCCTAAACCTCTTGTACCTCTTGTACCTTGTACCTGCCTGTTTATGACCCTGCCTGCACCCGACGACCCGCTTGCCTGCTCCCTTGTACAGCACTAGCCTGCCTAATACCGACCCGGCCTGCATCACCACTCTTCTGTCTGCACGAGCTCCTGGAGGATCCTCACAACACCATCTGCATCTGCACCAGCCCTTGTGCCCCCCTGTGCTCCGGAATCTCCTGTCTCCTCTATCAGGGGTTCCCGAACCAGGGCCGTAAGAGAGGTTGCCCTCTGCACAATCAGACTCCACCCCCAGGTACGTGACAAGTGTACATTGACTTAGAGTTGGTCTTAATTGCCTCCAATTTCTTTATCTTTGAACTGAAGGTAATTCTTTTTTAATTACTGTATTAACCACTTGCCGACCGCCAATCGGCATCTGACGGCGGCAAAGTGGCTCGTTCCCGCAAAACGCCGTCATACGACGGCGGCTGCGGGAACGAGTTTAGTGAGCGCGCGCGCCGCCGGAGGAGCGCCCGCACGCTCACTGTGTTCAGGGAGGGCCAGGGAGCGGGTGCGGCGGCTTCGATTGCCGCCGGCTACCCGCGATGGCCCCCCCGGAGCGAAGGAGCGGAGGTCCGTGTATGTAAACACGGACCTCCGCTCTGTGTGAGGGGGAAGGGCTGTGATCACAGCCTTCCTGTACGTGAAGGCTGTGACCACTTCCCTTCCCCTGTTAGGGCAGTCCCCATACAGTTAGAACACGCCCAGGGAACATAGTTAACCCTTAGAGCGCCCCCTGCAGGTTAACCCCTTCACTGCCAATGGCATTTACACAGTAATCAGTGCATTTTTATAGCACTGATCGCTGTATAAATGCCAATGGTCCCAAAAAAGTGTCAAAATGGTCCGACATGTCCGCTGAAATATCGCAGTACCGCAAAAAATCGCAGATCGCCGCCATTATTAGTAAAAAATTAAAAAAACCAAAAAAACCCAAAAATGAATTCTCATCATCCGTAAACGCGACCACTTTTGCGCAAACCAATCAATAAACGCCGATTGCGATTTTTTTTATCGCAAATATGAGGAAGAATATAAATCGGCCAAAAAAGGTGAAAAAAAATGTTTTTTTATATTTTTTTTTTGGATTTGTATTTTAGGAAAAAGTAAGAAATTTGGGTTTTTTTGCAAAATTGTTGCTCTTCTTTTGTTTATAGCGGCGATCAGAAATGACACAGAGGTGATCAAATACCACCAAAAGAAAGCTCTATTTGTGGGAAAATAAGGACGCAAATTTAGTTTGGGTACAACGTTGCACGACCGCGCAATTGTCAGTTAAAGCGACGCAGCGCCGAATCGCAAAAAGGGCTCCGGTCCTAAAGCTGGAAATCCTTCCGGGGCTGAAGTGGTTAATAGTGCCACTTTGTAAGGTCTTGTTTACACGGGTGTACTACAGTGCGCGGGGGCACAGCTCCGAATGCACACTGTTGAAATTCGGGGCCTTGCACCCGCACCCACACCGATTTCAAACTGGGAGCAGCAGCTGTGTCCACACAATCACTGAATTCCAATAGATGTCAATGGGGCTGCCTCCATGGGTATGCATGGAACACTTGTGCATCACTGTGCAGATAAACACGGCCCTCGCATAGGTGTATGTTGTAGTACGCCCATATAAATGAGGTCTTAGCCCTTGTTCATACTGAGCACGGCTTTGAAATCGTGTGACTTTATCTGAACTCGCACAATTTCAAAGTTTCAGTCCGACTTCAGGGGTGACTTGAAAGACATCTGTGTGGGCTCATGCACAGATGTCTTTTGAAATGGCCCCCGAAGTCGCCAAAAGTAGTGCAGGATTTACTTTTGGAAATCGGTGCGGCGGCGCAAAGTCAGCGTTGCACCGATTGGTGCGCTCCTATTGCCGGCAATAGGCTCCGATTTGACATGCAATTTCACCTGTCAAATTGCATGTCAAAACGCGCCAAAGTGAACGGGGCTAAACGTGGTGCAATTAAGAACTATAGTACCTCAATCTGTCGCAGGTGTCAGTAAATCTACCGAAACAGGTGTCAGGGATATTTGAATCAGGTGCAGGCCATTTAAAGGGCCATAGTACTGGAAAAGTGTTGATAGGGATTAAGGGTACTGTCACACTGGGGCGGTGTGGGTGTCAGCTGTAAAGCGGCGCTCGTTTTAGTGGTGCTTTATTGCTGTTATAGCAGCGCTTTGGCATTGCTTTTTGGGCAGCAGCGGGGTGCTTTTAAAAAGGGGTTGAAAGCGCCCATGTTGCAGCGCTTCCGAAACGCTTTTCAGGCATTCATTGCATTCCAATGGGCAGGGGCGGGTTGGGAGCGATGTATACACCGCTCGCAAACCGCCCAAAAGATGCTGCTTGCAGGACTTTTTCTAATGTCCTGCAAGTGCACCGCCCACTCGGGCTTTCACACTGGGGCGGCATGGGAGGCACTAGGGTTGCCACCTCATCCCTTTAAAACCGAACACATACTAATTACACAGGTTCTGTGGCTGATTAAGGTGGTAATTAAACTCTTTTGGTGCCTTATATGCATTAAATTAGCCTCAGAACCTGTGTAATTCATATGTGTTCGGGTTTAAAGGGATGAGGTGGCAACCCTACATGGGAGGCAGTTTTCAGGCGCTTTGCAGGCACAATTTTTTGCGCTAAACGCCTGAAAACTGCCTCAGTGTGAAAGGGTCTTACTGAATTCCTCTGAGTGTGTTGCTGATCTCCTGCCAGAGCAGATATTGGACACATCCTTGTGTAAGCCCCCGTTCACACCGGTATGATTTCAAAGCCACAGATCAGTGCGATTTGCACCTAAAATTTCATTGCAGCTTGCAACTTCATTTAACAGAAGTCTATGCAAGTTGCAAAGAAATCGGCAAAAAATAGTGCAGGAAACTTTTTCAAAGTTGCTGCAACATGAGTCATGGCAATTTGAACAGCACCATTGCCAACAATGGGGTGTGACTTGTCATGTGATTTGGAACTGATTTCTTTGCAACTTGCATAGACTTCTGTTAAATGAAGTTGCAAGCTGCAATGAAATTTTAGGTGCAAATCGCACTGATCTGTGGCTTTGAAATCACACTGACGTAGCAGGATTTCAAAGCCGCACCAGTGTGAAACAGGGCTGAAAGATTTCCTTTGCAAGCTGGAAGCAGTGTACTGGGAAATTGCATGCACCTGTGATGACTTGCTCCTACTATTTTTTCAGATTATAAATGAATGCGCACGCAAATGTAAACGCGTGTTCAAACCACACATGTGAGGTATCGCCCCGATCGTTAGAGCGAGAACGATCATTCCAGTACTAGACATCCGTTCTTAACTGGTAACCGTTAACATTTTTTAAATTGCCGCCTATGGAGATTTTTAAGTACCGTAGTTTGTCACCATTCCGTGAGCATGTGCAATTTTAAAGCATGACATGTTAGGTATCTATTTACTTGGCGTAACATCAGCTTTCACATTACTGTATACAAAAAAAATTGGGCTAGCTTTACTTTTTTGTTTTTTTAATTCATTAAAGTGTATTTTGTTCCCAGAAAATTGTGTTTGATAGACCGCTGCACAAATACGGCGTGACATCAAATATTGCAGCGACCGCCTTTTTTTTCTCTAGGGTCTCTGCTAAAAATATGTATATAATGTTTTGGGGTTCTAAGTCATTTTTTTTAGCAAAATATACTGATTTTAACTTGTAAGCAACAAATGTCAGAAAAAGGCTTAGTCTTCAAATGCTTAAAGGAGAAAAAAACGGTTGGTTAAACGCATGAGTGCTTTTACCACTATTATATATAGTATATAGTATATATATAGTATAGTATATATATATATATAGTGTATATATATACTGGCTTTTGGAATTTACAAATGCAGAAATTTAGAAATTGGATGACAAGTTTAGCTCTGGGAAACACTTTTTGATAGATAAGTCGTGCATTTTATATACAACTATACAGATCAGACTAAAATGAGGGACATATGAGGAGAAAAGAGGGACAGAGGGATTTTGTACCAAATCAGGGACAGCTAGGAGCTATGGCAGTGAGGACGGTGCACACAGCCTTTTCTCTTCTCCCACTACCTTCCCTGCTCCTTTCCCTCTAGCCAGACAGTCAGCATTCCTGTCCTCTGCAGATAGTGGTTACAATCCCTACACTTGGAACACAGCAAATGCTCTGGGTAGAGGAAAGCAAGAATGCCCTTGTCTCCGCAGGGTCAGTTTATTGTAACTTTACTAAATAAGGGAACCTGCATTAGTTCCACAAATATTTTTTTTTTTTCTATGTTCCCTATAGCCTTTCAGGACCATGCTATATCTACTGTATATTTATATTATGAGATAAAACAAGCAGATTTCTTTTACCCAGATACAAATTTTGTTTACCATGAACTAACACTAGATGGCAGGCAAGCTCCAGTTTTCACTAAATCTGTTCTACTATATATCCTTGTGTAGCTAACATGACTGTCAGCAGACTGTCCACACTCACTGCAGGAGCATCAGCTGTTCAAATTATTCACACAGAACATGTGAACTCCTCTGTCTGAAAGTACTCAGATTGGGTAACTGGTAAAATAAGTATTAAAAGAAAAAGTCCTGGTGAGAAGTACAGTAGCCAATCAGCTTCCAGGTTTTATTGTCAAAGCTTAATTGAACAAGCTGAGGTTAGAATCTGATTTGCTACCATGCAGAGCTGCACCAGATTTTGTACTGTCCAGCTTTACTAAATCAACCCCTAAGTGACACTTTTGAAATTTATTTGGGGAGCAGTGACACCAATACAGTGATCAGTGCTAAATAATATGCACTGTCACTGTACTAATGACACTGGCAGGGAAGGGGTTAACATCAGGGGCAATCAAAGGGTTAAATGTGTCCCTAGGGGGTGCTTTCTAACTGTGGGAGGTGCTTGTACTGTAAGAAGTCAGAGATCTGTGTTCCTGCTTAGCAGAAACACAGGATCTTTGTCTTCTCCTGTCACAGAACGGCGATTTGCCTTGTTTACATAGGCAGACCGCCATTCTGTCTGCCTTGGGAATGATCAGCGGGTCCCAGTGGACTTAGGATCAGCTGGACCCACTCTTTGGCTCCTGCTGTATCTAATTACAGCTGGTCGCCGGCAGTGCGTGCACACGCCCTGGATCGGGAGGGTCAAAATCACATACAATTATATGATTTTGTCCAGAGAGGCCGTCTCGCTGCAGTAAATGTATGTGGGACTGTGTCTAAGCGGTTAAAGAAGAATTCCAGGAATGGATATTTTTATATAATTACATTGATCTAGCTTGGACCAATGTAACTAAGGTAGCACTGATGCCGAAACGAAGCATTTGCATGAGTACTTGTACATATTCTCTGATACCTAAACCAACATCTTTAATCCACAGAGACTGTTTTAGTATCCATCTAAACCATGTGGGGAAGCACCAATGTGTCTTTTTGCTCTTGGGAGCGTGTCAGCCTGGTCTTTTGTCACTTTACACCAGTGCTGCAGGGGTTAAGGAAGACTTCAGAAGAGTTTTGGCGCGCTGCTGGAGGAAAGAGGCAGACGCTGAAGTTTCTGAAGAGCATGTGAAGCAATCCCTTGGCAGGGGGAGGAGTCGTCGCTCTGCAGAGGAGGAGAAGGAGACGCTGTTGTGTGCACCACCATTGCTAGCCCACATGTTGCAATACTGCTACTCAGTGGAGGAGATGGCGCAAATTGCCGTTTCCATGGTGGATTGGAAACTTTATGTTCCGGGCATCGGTCCTAGCCTGAGTGGACAGGAAGGTGTCCTTGAAGATACCAGAGGTAGCCTCACCCTTTACACAGCGGGAGGCTATGAAGTGATCAGTCTGTTGTATGCAAAGTGTTGCTATGAATGTTCGGCCCTGGATTGCTTGCGGGCACTGCAGAGAATCACTATTAGAGGTAATTTCGCCAGCCCTACCCCCACGGGCACTACAGGTAAATTGGGACAAGTGTGTCGCCATTCCAGCTCAGGAAGCTCCTGAGAACCCTGCTTCTGTTGCTTGGCTTACCGAAATGGCTGCTCCTTCAACTACTGTAGCTACTCCAAAGTCAGATATCCCAGTTATCTCCCAGGGCCGCGGTCGGGCCCACCTGCATTCTCTGATGATGTAACCTGCTGGGGAGAGGACAACCGATCCTGGTAAGCTTGATGTGAGTGAGGGCAGTGTGCCTGTGGGGACTGTGAAACTGATGGCCACTAAGGGAACAGAGTTTGGGGAGTCTGCTACAACCTGTTTAAGACGTAATCTGCTCCTGGCCGAAGAATGTTGCACAGAATCAGATTGCAATATCTTGTCCGATTGGATATTTGAACTATTTTCGGATACTTCATCATGGCCTGAGAGGTGGTCTGAAAGCAATACTGAGCAACAGGATGAGCCTGCAGAGGAGGGCGTTATCTTTGCTATCAAAACTTCCAGTATCAAACCTGAAGAGTCAGCCACTGCATTGCCTGTTCTATGTCTTGCAAATTCTTTGGAAGAAGAGCGGTGAGCATATTGGGTGGAAACCCCTAAAGTGTAGCTGCTGACTTTTAATAAGCACCTGTCCCACGCTCCAGCGATGCGGCAGCTGTCTACCTCACTCCTCTCTCTGTGCGGTGCCGGCATAGCAAGTGTGGGCGCCCAGCTTTGGCTTCAAAGCCGGGTGCGCATTACGCATGCGCAAGCTGCGCTGCTCGCTATGAATGGCCGGTGTATCTTGTGACATGTCCCGGAAGATCGCCAGAAGGGAGGGGGGTCAGATGAACTTCCTTTCGGCTCCACGGAGGCAGGAGAGGAAGTGGGAGCTGGATATCTGTAAAAAACAGGTATCTGCCCCCCCCCCCAAAAAAAAAATGACATACCAACATACCAACTGTGTCATGTCAGGGGGTCACCTTCTCTTAAAGTGGAAGTTCCACTTTTGGGTGGAACTCCGCTTTCAGTTTTGCTCTATTATGTATAACCATAGGTTGCTAAGTGAGATTTCTTATCTAGAATTGCTATGGGAAAAAGGTGTCACTCTTGAGGGAGTAGACCAGTTTTCAACTGTAAATATGTCTATGTATATATGTAGGCTAAGATATATCTCTGTGTTTATTTTGCACCCTTTTGGATGCTCTTGGCTGAGAGTCAACAAAAGTTCACCAATGTACACATGGTTCATCCTGCACTAGTATTGCTATAATAGTAGATTGTGCTCTTTCTATGTTGTCTCGCTTATTCTCTTTCAGGTGTTCCTGCATCCCTCTCACATCTTCCTTGGCTAAGGAGAGACGATGTCTTTGATTTGTATAATAATGATAATCTTTGTATCCTCTATTGTGTGAATATTAGATAGTTAGGATAAGGTTATTGCTTATTGCAGTTTTTTATTTGTTTACGGGTGGTACGCCACATGCAAATTGTACATAATGTCTTATATTTATATGCCCTTGTGTGTGTAGCCATGCCCCCGACCCCTAGAGGCTTAAAGGTGACCTCCAGAGTCAGGGAAAACTGATATCCATCTTCATAGTGTGGGTTACTAGACATGGTGGGTGCAGATAGAAGAATTGAGTTGGGTGCCAGACACTTTGATGATGCCGAACAAAAGATATTTATTTTCTCTTAAAGAACTGATGAGAGAGGGTTAGGGCAAGGACACCCTTTGGGTGGGTGCAAATGCACTTAGCCGACTCCGAGACTCGCAATATTTGGACAATAAGGTAGTATAGTCCAACAGGCCTTAAAGCTGAACTGTGCCTGAAAAGAGCTATTTCCTTTCATACTGAACTGGTATTTTTGACTACAACACAGATCTGTACACATACCAAACTCAGTATCCCCGTTGTGTAGTCCTGGCCTCCACCTCACAGCCTCTTGCTGCAGCTTCATTAACTTGAACTCACAGTCCCTTAAAAGACTCCTTGGACTCCCACTGCCACTGGGTCCCTTGAACTTCACACAGCCAACTGCTGTATCTTCCAAGTGCCACCCACACTGAATTACTGGGTCCCTTACTTGGCTTTTCAGCCCAACTGCTGAACTCTTTTGCAAGCGTCACCCCTGCTGACCTGCTGGGTCACTAGCTTGACTTCTGCTGAGACTTTCCCAACTTCTTCACTGTCCCTGGTTAGTGAAAAAGGCTGCTCTGGTACTCTCTCAGTCTCTGAACTCTGCCTCTGATAACAGGAGTGTTGTCCCTTGAGGGCAGCAGTTTCCCCTTTACCTCTGACCCTAGTTCACGCTTTGCCTCTGGCAACAGAAATGGTTGTCCTCCATTAGCAACTCTGTACCTTCACCTCCAACAAAGAGGGGTTCTCCGGCCGGCAGAACCCGTGCAACTTGGTTAGGCTTCCGACATGAAGCCCCAACCCTTCGCTGCTTCTTCTTGTCCTGGGTAGGCCTCAGACTGCCTATCGACCAGGCGCTCCCGGATAGGCCCCAGGCCTAGCAGCTGGGAGTTTTCAACACACATCCACCCAGACAGCAGTCCGGGTGGCACAGAACTCCCGATCACCTGACTCCTCCCAAATACATAGGCTCTCCCAGCAGGCTATGGGGCCCAAGAAAACCCCTGTCAATTGGCTAGAGCAACATATCCATTCATATTCCAAGTTCATATGCACCTTATCATTCCAATGCCATAAGTAGCAGTGCCACCCAGTGGCAGAGGAGAGATCTTCATCAAACTTAGAGTTAGGAAAAGAATCAGGAGGTCCCTTAACAATTGGCTAAACTAGCTACCACCTAGCAAATTAGATTTGACAGCATGTTCAAGACCAGGGTGCTACATAGCTACATATGAAATGCCACTTGTCCCTGTACATAAGATATGTTCACTTATTTTTGTGTGGTACACCACACATTTTTGTTATAACTGTTCTTCGTTCCTAAACCACTTTCTGCCAGGACATTCATTCTCAGGATTGAGAGTACCTGTTTTTTATGCATACTCTGAGACATAGTTTCCTTGGCAGGGGGAGATTGTAGCACCCTGGTCCTAAACAGGGCTGCTAAGAAATTTAGTTGTGCTAGGTGGTAACTAGACTGGCTAATTGGTAGTTGGATCCACTGACTTTTGTCCTAAGCCTGAGTTTGGTGTGTAGTCCCTCTCTTCTGTCACTGGGTGGTAGGGCTGCATCTGACATTAGAATGATGGATCACAGCGAATATAGATTATGAATAGATATGTTGTCCCAGCCATTCAGCAGGAGTTTATTTTTGCCACTGAGCATGCTGGGATTGTCTATTTATTTGGGAGGAGTGAGGTTATCTGGGTTCTTGGCCCCAGGCAGCTGCCTAGGTGGACGTGTGTCGCATGGCTCCGGGTGGCTAGGCCGGAAGCCTGAGGCCTATCCCGGGAACACCTGGCTGCTAGGCCTGTCTGAGGCCTATCCATGAATCCAGCAGCAGCATTGAGCTAGGTTTCTAGTCAGAGGCTTAATCAAGTTGAGGAGGTTCTGCCTGAGGGAGAACTGGATCGGTGACAGCGGTAAAGGAGAAGCAGTTGCCACAAAGGGACGACCACTCCTGTTACCAGAGGCAGGTGTAGAGAGGATGGAGGTCTGAAGAAATACCAGAGCAGCCTTTTTCACTAGCCGCGGACGGTGAAGAAGTGGGGAAGATTCAGTAGTCTCATCCAGGAACCCAGGAGGTGGCGTGGGTGCACCTTGAAGATAAGTACAGCAGGTAGCTGTGAGTCAAGTCAGGGACCCGGTGGGATAGCGTGGGTGAGGCTTGAGTGATCTACAGTGGGATACTGTGAGATGTGAGTGAAGATCTACAGCGGGATACTGTGAGTTAGGTGTGCAGATCTACAGTGAGATATCGAGAGTGAAGTGTTGCTATAGGAGATAGCAGTTGTTACAAAAATACAGATTGCTGATTCAGCTTAAAGACCCTTTTTCTGCATTGTTGTCGGCCCACGCTTATTTTTGTCTGTGGAGTATGCCTGTTTGCATATTTCATTTGCCTAAGGGTATCCTGGCCCTAATCCTCTCTCTCCCCCCCCCCCCCCAGTTCTTGTTAAGAGACAATAAATCTCTCTTTGTTCATTTTAAATGTGACTGGTGACCAATCATTCCACCTTGCACTACACCCATCATGCCTAGTAACCTGCACCCTGAGGAGGAATGTCAGCTGCCCCTGACTCTGGAGGTCACCACTAGGCCTCTGGAGGTCGGGGACATCGCTGCACTCTCACAGCAGTCTGTACTCACGAATGTCAAGGAGTCAAGTTGGCTGCCTCCTTCTAACATCCATGCGACACCTTGCTCCATTGATACCAGACTAGCTCTTCAGCAGACAGCCCCTTAGCTCTCTGCAGCTTCAGAATCCAGGCCCCCAGGTAACCCACCTGAGGCCTGAAGAGCAGAAAGCACATGACAGGTCTGTCCTGAAGGGCAGCAACCCTCCAGGTTTTGTTCTTCTGAAAGAAAAGAAGAGGCTGCTCTGTGTCTCAGAGTATTTTTACAGACTCCCAGCAGCCTTCAGGGCTATCCTCCCTGGAATTGGCCAGGGCTGTAAAAAGATTAATTCTGCATTACTCCACACATATGTTCCAGAGGATTCTACTGTTTTTTTTTTGACTCAATAAAGATTTATTGAAAAGTTTCACATGTCATACAAGGAAATTACATTATGTATGATTCATGAACAATTAACAGTTTTACTTTATGAACATGACATAGGTATGTAGTATAAGGCGATAAATACAAAATCGTTCATGGATTAGCTCAATTATAAAGAAGTTACTTGCCGTGAGTTACACATAGGTAAGGAATCCAGATTATAATATTGTCACCAATAAAACCATCTAGTGCATCATATATATTTTATTAAGAGAAATTGGCATAAGGTGTATGAAATATGGACTTGGTGTAGTGACTCTCGGTGCATACATATGTATACATTCATCTCTATATGTCATATAGGTAACTGTATCCATATCAGCAGTAGCAAGGTCCTAGTAGCGGTGACTACAATTCATTTGTCATTTGGTGAAGTAGATAGTACCTAGGGGAAAGGGGGGGGTTGTTAAATAACCTAAGTCTATTGGATTAGATTAGCGTATTCCTCAGAAAACTTAAGGAAGGAACATGGTCTCCACGTCTTGTGGAATTGGGTTGTGTTATCCATTGCAGAATTTTATTTGTTTAGCACGTAACGTGTGCAAGTCGTACGAGTCAATAAAGTATATATCTCACAAGGCATACCATTAGAGCGTATATATTATGTTCAGTATAGAGGTTAGTAGGATTCTACTGTTATCTGCAAAGCAGAGGAAGCAATGAAACCAGCAGCAGTTGAAACACTGAGCAGACCTAACTGATCACATTGAGCTGCACTGAATATAGTGAGCACAAGTAAATTTACCTAACACAGCAACTATAGCCACACTGGTTACAATGGAACACTCTAAATTTACCAAACAACAAAAAAATGCAGCTCCACTGAACACAGTGAGCCAGAACTAAATCAAACTAATCCTAGCACCTATCTACAGTAAGAGGGTGCACAAGTGACCTCTGATTAATGTGACATCATCACTCCACCTCTCCACTTCATCCAATCAGAGAACGCTTTTATACATTAACTTCTTGCCGACCGCAGACCGCAGTCTGACGGCGACAGAGTGGCTCAATATCGCAAACCACCATCATATGCTGCGATATCCCTCACTGTGAGCACGCGCCGCCGGAGGTACGCTTGCGTGCTCACTGTGTTGGGGGGGACAGGGAGTGGGTACGGCGGACTCGATCGCCACCGGCTACCCTCGATGCCCCCCCCCGCAGTGAAAGAAGGGAGGTCCGTGTAAGTAAACACGGATCTCCATTCTGTTAGAGGGGGAAGGGCTGTGATCACAGTCTTCCTGTATATGGAAGCTGTGATCACTCCCTTCCCCCAGCCAGGCCAGCCCTCATACAGTTAGAACAGTTAACCCTTAGAGCGCCCCCTGCAGGTTAACCCCTTCACTGCCAATGGCATTTACACAGTAATCAGTGCATTTTTATAGCACTGATCGCTGTATAAATGCCAATGGTCCCAAAAAAGTGTCAAAATGGTCCAACATGTCCGCCGCAATATCACAGTACCCCTAAAAATCGCAGATCGCCGCCATTACTAGTAAAAAATAAAAAAAAATAAAAACCCCAGAAATTAATTCTCATCATCCATAAACGCGGCAACTTTTGCGCAAACCGGTCAATAAGCGCTGATTGCAAGTTTTTTTCGCCAAAAATATGAGGAAGAATATAAATCGGCCAAAACCGATCGAAAAAAAAAAATTTATATATTTTTTTTGGGTTTGTATTTTAGCAAAAAGTAAGAAATTTGTTTTTTTTTTTTTTGCAAAATTGTCGCTCTTCTTTTGTTTATAGCGGCGATCAGAAATTACGCAGGGGGATAAAATACCACCAAAAGAAAGCTCTATCTGTGGGAAAAAAAGGACGCAAATTTAGTTTGGGTACAACGCCGCACGGCCGCGCAATTGTCAGTTAACCACTTCCGGACCGCCGTACGTCGTTTGACGGCGGCCACTTTGAAGTGGAATACCGTTGTTATGGTAGCAGATAGCTACCATAACCCCGGTATCATTTTTTTCTGTAGGCGATTCCCTGCAAGATAAAAGTGATCTTAGCGGCGGATTCGCCGCGAGATCACTTTTATCAGCGGCGGGAGAGGTGCCCCCTCCCTCCCGCCGCTTTCCGGTCATCTCCGCCGCTTACCGGACCCGCCGGCAGCGGCGGAGATGATCGGGTCCTATCCCTGCAGTGTCCATGTGCCGAGTGAGCGGCTGAAGCAACGATTTTATGTTTGGGTTTTTTTTATATATTTAAAAAAAAAAAGCTAGCCAAAACCGGCTAAATATAAGAAGGAGTATAAAAACCGCTTTTTTTGAACGTTA
>BLSH010305021.1:0-11135 GCA_018402905.1 Glandirana rugosa | reverse complement strand
ATAATTCTAGCCCTAGACATCCTCTGTAACGCAAAAATGCTAACCTGTAGAATTTTTTAAACGTCGCCAATGGAGATTTTTATGTTGCAAAGTTTGTCGCCATTCCGCGAGCGGACGCAATTTTGAAGCATGACATGTTGGGTATCATTTTACTCGGCGTAACATTATCTTTCACAATATGAAAAAAAATTGACCTAACTTTACTGTTGTCTTATTTTTTAACTCAAAAAACTGAATTTTTTCAAAAAAAATCGCGCTTTTAAGACCGCTGCGCAAATACGGTGTGACATAAAGTTTTGCAATGGCCGCCATTTTATTCTCTAGGGTCTTAGAAAAAAAAAATATATAATGTTTGGGGGTTCTAAGTAATTTTATAGCAAAAAAACCTGTTTTTAGCTGATAACCTCCAAACTCCAAAATGAGGCTCGGTCTTAAAGTGGTTAAGTTGACGCAGTGCCGAATCACAAAAAGTGATCTGGTCCTAAAGTGGGAAATCCTTCCAGGGCTGAAGTGGTTAATTGAGAAAGTGCAAAGCAACTGACCTCTTGTGATCAAATTGTAGAAGGGTAGCCGCTCAGAAGCCAGTGGTTATCATTGGAGTAGCAGTGTGTACTTCAGTAATTTCCAGCTTCTGGGGGGGGGCACGTATGGTATATACATACCAGTGATAGTAGTAATCTGGACCGATGTAACTATGTATAATCTGTAACTAAAGAGGCAAGCATGGTCTTTTGGTGCCCTACTTGCCATACCCTAGATAACTCACAACTGGGGAGCACTCAGAAAATGGGATGCCTCCTCAACTTCACCTTCATAGGTCTGGCATACCACAAGGGGCAGTTTTCAAGCCAGTAGAAAAGCATGTCATCTTAAAATGGCATGCATGGGGCATTTCAGGGGTCAGAGCGAAAATGTGATCCATTCAGACCTCCCATAAGAAGGGTCCCACAGATTATGCTACTCACAACATGGGTAGATGAATGAAAGGTCCACTTCTTCCATTCATAGAATCCTTTTCATTGATGAATTGAGAAGGTGGATCGAAAGGGTGGGCAGTGGGGTATGGGAAGGGGGAGGGGGAGCAGAGGACTTTGGACTTCCATTAAGAGGCCAACAAGCAGCACAAGGGACAGTCCTCATTGAATATTTCCTATATTGTCAAAAGTATTGGGACACCTACCTTTACACACACATGAACTTTAACGGCATCCCAGTCTTAGTTCGTAGGGTGCAATATTGAGTTGGCCCCCCTTTGCAATTATAACAGCTTCAACTCTTCTGGGAAGGCTGACTACAAGGTTTAGGAGTGTGTCTATGAGAATGTTTGACCATTCTTATAGAAGCGCATTTGTGAGGTCAGGCTCTAATGTTGCACAAGAAGGCCTGGCTCGCAGTCTCCGCTCTAATTCATCTCAAAGGTGTTCTATTGGGTTGAGTTTAGGACTCTGTGCAGGCCAGTTAAGTTCCTCAACCCCAAATTCGCTCACCCATGTCTTTATAACTGCAAAGGGTGGGCCAACTCAATATTGAACCCTACAGACTAAGACTGAGATGCCATTAAAGATCATGTGCGTGTAAAGACAGGCGTCCCAATAATTTTGACAATATAGTGCCATCTGTGTCCCAATAGGGAGAGTTTACCTCGCTTCCTGTCCCATGGCCAAAACTGGAAGTGAGAGGAAATCCCTCCAAAATGAGGGAATTCCCTTGTTGTTACCAGGCTCACCAGAACCAATGTTCCCATTAGAAGATTTCCCCTTGATTCCTGTTCTGGGGACAATCCAAAATTTGGGATTGGGATTTTCTTTTACTTTCACTTTTGATGAAAATGGTAAACATGACAAACAGAAAGGGTCAATCCCCCTAACAGGGCACAGATAGCATAAAAACCTGACAGGGGTTCCAACCCCTCTCTATTATATCAAAAAATGCCTTTAGTTATATACATACAATTGTGCTCATAAATTTACATACCCTGGCAGAATTTATGATTTCTTGGTCATTTTTCAGAGAATATGAATGGTAACATGAAAACATTTCTTTCACTCATGGTTAGTGTTTGGCTGAGGCCATTTATTATCAATCAACTGTGTTTATTTTTTTTTAAATCATAATGACAACAGAAACTTCCCTGACCCTGAACAAAAGTTTACATACCCCAGTTCTTAATACCGTGTATCATCAATGAGAGCTTGAAGTATTTGGGATGAAGGAAGGATGAGGTTCTTTATCTTCTCAGATGGTAAAGCTGCCCATTCTTCTTGGCAAAAAGCCTCCAGTTCTTGGGCTGTCTTGCATGAACTGCACGTTTGAGATCTCCCCAGAGTAGCTCAATGATATTGAGGTCAGGAGACTGAGATGGCCACTCTAGTACCTTCACTTTATTCTGCTGTAGCCAAAGACAGGTTGACTTGGCCTTGTGTTTTGGATCATTGTCATGTTTAAATGTCCAAGTACGTCCCATGCGCAGCTTCCTGGCTGATGAATGCAAATGTTCCTCCAGTATTTTTGATAACATACTGCATTCATCTTGGCATCAATTTTGACCAAATTCCCTGTGCCTTTGTAGCTCACACATCCCCAAAACATCAATGATCCACCTCCGTGTTTCACAGGCCTTGTTGACTCCTCTCCAAATGTAACGTTTATGGTTGTGGCCAAAAAGCTCAATTTTGGTCTCATCACTCCAAATGATTTTGTGCCAGAAGGTTTGAGGCTTGTCTCTGTGCTGTTTGGTGTATTGTAAGCGGGATACTTTGTGGGATTTGCGTAGTAATGGCTTTCTTCAGGTGACTCGACCATGCAACCCATCTTTCTTCAAGTGCCTCCTTATTGTACATCTTGAAACAACCACACCACGTTTTCAGAGAGTCCTGTATTTCACCTGAATTTATTTGTGGGTTTTTCTTCCCAAACTATTTTCCTGGCAGTTGTGGCTGAAATTTTAGTTGGTCTACCTGACCGTGGTTTGGTTTCAACAGAACCCCTCATTTGCCACTTCTTGATTAGAGTTTGAACACTGCTGACTGACATTCTCAATTCCTTGGATATCTTTTTATATCCCTTTCCTGTTTTATACAGTTCAACTACCTTTTCCCGCAGATCCTTTGACAATTCTTTTGCTTACCCATGACTCAGAATCCAGAAACGTCAGTGCAGCACTGGATGAAAGATGCAAGGGTCTGTCAGGAGTCCAGAAACACACTGACCTTTTATACATGCACACTAATTACAAGCAAACAGATCACAGGTGAGGACGGTTACCTTTAATAGCAATTCAAACCCCTTTGTGTCAACTTGTGTACATGTTTTCAGGCCAAAATCACCAGGGTATGTAAACTTTTGATCAGGGTCATTTGAGCAGTTTCTGTTGTCATTATGATTTAAAAAGAGTAAATTACAGGGATGTGGACAAGAGGGTACACTTTATAATATATGGCAGCAATGTCCCAAAGTTTGGAGGTTCTGGATATGGGTTTATAATTTTATATACACCCTCACTCAAATTAACTTATCTAAATCTCTGCTACAGGCATTGGTAGGGGGTAAAATTGAACAGGCCTCCAAACACCAGAGACAACTTATCGGGTTCATATTTACATCAGCTAAAATAACGATTGCTAGAAATTGGAAATCAGCAGTCATACCATTCGATCAATTAAAATGTAAATTCTCTTGGCTTATGTTAAATGAGTGCTTGACAGCGATTCTACAAGATAAAATGAAGGCTTTTGAAAGGGTTTGGGACCCCTGGATCCAGTATCTGACGAATGATCCGCGGACTATTTCTAATTAAGTTGTATACGTATGGTCGAAGCTCGAAGGGTGGAGTCCTCTTCCTTCTTTATTTCCTTCTCTATTCTTTTTCCCCTTCCTTTCCTCTTAAACCCTTTTGATTTCTTCTCCTCTTTTTACTGGTTCTAGTATATTTTATTTACAATGATTTAAACTGGATTTTGTTATTGAAAGGTTTAATATGATGGTTTATATGGTATCTCATGGGCGGTGAGACTCCCCCCTTCGATGGTTGGGGGGGGGGGGTTGAGCATCAGTAGTGAAATAGACACATACCCTTGGTGAGATGGCATCGGAACACCAGGGGATCATACGTGGTTCTCAGATTACATAGGTGTATATGGGATCCACGCACAATTCGTTAGCTCATCGCTTTCTTAAATAGACAATTACCGTAGAGATCCTATGACAAGTAATACCAAAATGATCTCAAGGCCCTAAACAGGGAAGATAACCTTGCACAGGGACACACATAGCACCAATGTAACTGAGGGCTATACGAGGATTATCATTAATGTATGTTGGTTACTCCATATGTCTTATCCCAAATGTGCCTTTCTGATGCACGTATTATGTTCTTATTTTTCCTTTATTCAGAGTGTACCATTAATAATCAGTTGTAATTCTTGGCTGACAAAATCCTTCTTAATAAAAACATTGAAACATAAAAAGAGTAAATTAAATGTTTTTGTGGTACCATTCATATTCTCTGAAAAATGGCCAAGAAATCATACATTCTGCCAGGGTATGTAAACTTAGCTGTGTAGTAAAGGAATCATTCACCCAACATGCTTCATCCTTCAGATTAAAAGCCTGCAATGTATGGTTAGCAGTTCTGAAGAGGAAACAATTTGCTTTCCCCCATCCATTAATAAAATATATTGGTGATAAGTTTAGAATGCTGGGACAGAGTTTTCTCCAGTTATGTAATATAACTGTCTGCTGACACTTCCATTAATGTGTATGCTCAGTGCCTGGTAACTCTCTATGAGATCTATTAGCGGAGATTGGTTCAGGCTGGGAGCGATCCTGGTGGGTCTGCGTCTACACCACAATAAGCAGCTGAGACCATCTTATAATAACATCTGTGCATTGTGAGGATGGTACACATATGCAGATACCAGATTTCAGGAAGAATTCATCTGGACAGCTGACGTAAATCCACCACCGTATTCGTCTGATCATACATTTATTATGAGTCTCTTCCACATTCCCCGATTTATTTTTTATAAATCAGATCTAAGCTGTCACTGGAATACAACTCTGATTAGTTTCTATGTGGACGTATTTGTGAACAAATATATTGGATTTTATTTTACATTATATGTAGCTTGGTAATGATCCATCTTTACAGGCATATGCCAAATAATGGAGCAAGGAGCTGCAACGCCATACAGACCATAGTCAGGCCATTAAAGTGGTTCTAAAGTTAAAAGTTTTTTTTTTTTTATCTTAATGCATTCTATGTATTAAGATAAAAAAAAACCTTCTGTGTGCAGCAGCCCCCTCAGCTCTCCCCCCAATACTTACCTGAGCCCCATCTCGATCCAGCAATGTTGCACAAGAGTCTCAGCAGTCCGGGACTCTCCCTCCTCATTGGCTGAGACAGCAGCGAGGCGCCATTGGCTCCCGCTGCTGTCAATCAAAGTCATTGAGCCAATGAAGAGAGAGAGGGGCGGGGCAGTGTCTGAATTGACACACAGAGAAGCGGCTTGGCTCGGTTTCCCCCATAGCAAGCTGCTTGCTGTGGGTGCACTCGGCAGAAGGAAGGGGCAAGGAGCGCCAGAAGAGGAGGATCCGGGCTGCTCTGTGCAAAACCACTGCACAGAGGAGGTAAGTATAACATGTTTGTTATTTTTAAAGGAAACAAAATGAGACTTTAGTATCACATTAAAGTTGAATTCTGGGCACAAAAATATTCAAATGTTTTTCAGTAGCCACAAAGGCCATAAATCCACTTTGTGTGCATCAAATGGCATTTCAAACCCAGATATTACATTGTAAAGGTAGTAGTGACATCATCACTGTGCTGTACATAGTCTGTGCAAAAAGCAGAGCTGCGGGAGGGGCCCTGCAGGCTTCACCCACTACAGGCTGCCTGCAGAGAACTACAAGAGGGGGTGGAGACAAGACCAGTCACCCTGCACAAAGTGAGAGAGCAGCAATAATTGGTCTTTATTACAGGAAGCTCCTACACAGGGGGAAAGGTTTGTCTGTGAATTACTGCATATATCTGGCAAAGATTCACAAAGCACATCAAGATTCGAAGAATAATACACATGGCGAATGTATTTAGACAATATTTACTTATCTCGGAATTCAGTGTAACCAGGAGCTGGGTATACACACTCCCGGCAATGAGAAGACGTTTCTGCTATTAAATTTAATACAGATGTTTGTTGATTTGTGACTCTAATAATGACAAGAGAGAGATGCACTCTGGGAGTTGTAGCTTACATGTGAGATTTGTCCCCTGGCTGTAGCTGGAGAGAACTACATCTACCAACAGGCTGTGGGGAAGAGGAGGTTTTCTGGGAGAAGAGGTGCCTCATGGGAGAGACTATATAACTAGAGGCTTTGGGCCTAGTGCGCTCTCTCTGGACTGGCGTGGATCTGTATGCAGGGAATCTGTTGCTGAAAGTGGCGGAGTCGCGTCCTGCTTTCACAGACTCAACAATCCAGATACCCTGCAGGACTTCAGTGAGCAGCTTGTGAGTAAACCTGCCCTACAACCAGCGGGGCCCGTTCCTGTTCCATACACCCCGCATGGGCGACAGATCCGGGAAAGCCACGGTGAGGCGGTCGAGGCCGGAAATTATCCTAAGAGCCATAGACCGGAGAGACCATCATCGACGGTGTATACAGCATCTACATCCTCTGTTCCTGTGTGGTGAGCGGGTGAAAGCCTGTCCTAACAGATACTGTGCACAGATAGCCTGATTCTTCATATCTGTTAGCATATCTGATACTATGAGAGGTCTATTCATTCAGTTTGGGAGTGTAAACTAAACACAGGCATCCATACTTTGCATTGGGTTGTTGCTACTTGTAGTTCCACAGATTTAAGTCAGTGATCACTGTGAAGCTTTCATTGTTCAGAAAGAGTGCTATATAGAATTACATTACACTTCCTTGGATTTTGCTTTGTTCTATCAGCCTTCGTTTGGTATATACCATTTAATCTACAGAAAGCTAGCTGAAGATCAACTGAACTGTCAAGCAAGGAACATTAAACTACAACTACTCCTCATTCTTTCCCCCACTTAGTGAGCCTATGTTACTTTGCTAAAGTTTATTATACAGCTGCATTCACCAAAGAACTCTCTCCCTTCAGAGCAGGTTGAATATTGCTATATTTGCTATTCTGGTGTTATACTTGTTTATCTACTGTTTGCTAATGTTATACCTGTTTATCTACTGTCTGCTGGTGTCATGTGAGTGAGAAGTAGAGAGTGGTCTGGCACTTGCAAGAGTCATTCCCCTGCTCTCCTGTGCCCCGCTCTCATGCACAGTATATATATATATATATATATATATATTGTGACAGCTGGCGGGTAAAGACGCCGGGTTGCGTTTGTTTTTGTTTTGCTGTTTTCAACATTGAATGTAGTGAGAATAAACTACCTTTTTTTCATCTGAAACTGCTGTCTCGCTGTGCCTAACTTGTGTAGTGAACCCTTCCAGGGAGTCAAACACACCCACTGCCTAGCTAAATCCCTTACAATATATACATATATATATATATACATTGGTTGAGTTTACAAAATCGTAATAGACATAAAGTATCATTTACTGCTGTGTGACACTTGTCCAGTTGTGAAAACTATTTGATGTGCCTAATCTTACCCTGTTGGGTGAAAGTTCTTAATTTAACATATTCTTTGAGTAAACATTCCTTGTTTACCTCAATCTTGTGTATACTATTACTGTGTCTTTATTTAAAGGGAAACTAACACTATGAGTAAACCCAGTTTATCAGAGGTGGCAGAGGACTCACAGAGTCAGGGAAACCAGCGGGGTATTGAATTATCTTGCGACCCTCAAGAGGGCAGCGCTACATCAGCCTAAAGAGATTGCCATTGGTTGCTGAATTTTGTGTGTCATCTCATTAGGGGATAGGGCTCTATTTTGTCATAACGCTGCTCTAGGCACTGCATTACAGCTCCTTTTTGAACAAGCTCTGCCCCCTGTGATTATTTTAATAAAAACTACTAAATGTACTATTGGAAGCAATATGTGGTCTGCTTTTATATTCAGATGTACTTTTCAATTCTAGAGAGCCCCAAACAACAAAGGAGAGATGGTTTTATATTTTCTGAACTATAAAGTCTTATGAATATTTTTGACATACCCTGCATATCTTTCTGAATTTTGCTACAAATGTCCATAGGTGGATGATTGAGGGAATAAAATGGGGAAAATAAACATTACAATTAGTATGTTTTTGGACCTGGTCCCACCCCCTCTAGCCCTGCTGCCTTATGCACTGGCCGCAAGTGTCTTATGGTAATTAGAGTTCAGTGGTTAGGAGTTTCTGGGCTGTGCAAATCATCAGCAAACAAAAAGGCGGTCAGCCTTTCTCGCCGGTGAAGTGTTTTTTTTGGGCCCAGCGGTGTGACCCAAACCACCTTGTCCTTGTGTTGATGGGGACAAGGGCCTCTTCCCCACAACCTTGGCCAGTGGTTGTGGAGGTCTGCGGGCAGGAAGCTTATCGGAATCTGGGAGCCCCTTTTAACAAGGGGGCCCCCAGATCCTGTCCCCCCCATGTGAATGAGTATAGGGTACATTGTACCCCTACTTATTCACCAAAAAAAGTGTAAAAAATAAAGACATGAGCCAGTTTTTGCCAATTTCTTTATTAAACAAAAAATGAAAAATAGAAAAAATGTTCCCCCGATGTAGATCCATTGTCAATGGACCAACGGACCTCGAAAAAGAAATAAACGCTCCACCTCCGAGGAATTCTGACCACCGAATGCCTGCTTCTCCGTCAGACAGTTCTGAAATAGGTAAGGGGTGTGGCCCCTGCATACTTGGTGGGTGATGTCACAAGGGGGCGGGGTCTCCAGGTAGTCCCATCCCTTACTTATTTAAGAACTATCACTTGGCGGAGTAGGCATTCGGCAGTCAGCCTTCCTCATGGACGGGGCATTTTGTTTTCTTTTTTTTGGGTCGCGGTGCAGCGGGCATTGTGATTGATGATGGATCTACATCGGGAGACAATGTTTTATTTATTTTTTATCATTTTAATAAAGGAGTTGTCAAAAATTGGCTCATGTCTTCATTTGTTTTTGACACTTTTTTTCGGTGAATAAGTAGGGGTACAATGTTCACATGGGGGGGAGGGGCAGGTTTTGGGGGCCCTCTTGTTTAAGGGGGCTTCTAGATTGCGATAAGCTTCCTGCCCACAGACCCCCACAACCACCGTCTGGAAGAGGCCCTTGTCCCCATCAACATGGGGTCAAGGTGGTTTGGGGTGGAGGGGGGAGGGGCGCAAAGCATCAATCAAGTCAACCGGCTGCACTGCCGGACCCAAAAAAGGAAAAAAATCCATCCATCATCAATGCAGGATTGATATATTGTAAGGCTTGTTGCTGTCCCCTATCCCCACCACCAAAGGTGCTGACCCCATAAGTGCTAATTTAAATCCAGCCCTGATTTCTTGCATGTTCATGGTTTACGTCTGAGGTTTGCTTAGTGCAGATACACACTGGCATCTAAGATGTGTTTCCCAGTGAGACAGTTTCGGCTACATATGAGTTCAAATGATGCAAGTTATGGGTCACTGCTGAGAATTCATCTCTGTAATAACTGGTATGCACTATAGCATTTGACACGAAGAGAAAGCTCTGGGATATTTCATGTTCCATTCAATTTCACAGCAAGTTAAGGTGAATCATCTTTACAGTGGCCAACTGTGATAACAGTAACTAGAAACAGTGCTGGCATACCAAGAAATGTATTCTGATCACTAATGTGTGCTAACATGAAAGAAATGGAAAAATCAGGATATTGTCTTAAGAAAACTGTAACCAATACAACCTTTACCACATTTTTTTTCTGCAATTTGAAGTTCAGTTCTTGACCCCATCCTGTATGTTTTTGCATCCCCCCTCCATTACTTTGCACAGTGACAAAACAGTTAAAACAGAGCACAGCGCTGCATTGTCAAAACAGCATTTTTTTGTTCATTCCTGCTTGGCTAAACAGTTGGTCCTGGAAGGATACAAGGAGAACATTTGCCTGGTCCCTCCACCTCCTTTGAAAGACTCAGACCCCTGTCACACAGGTGCTTCCGCTAAGTGGAAACTGCTTGTTAAACAGGGGATCTCTCCGCTGACCCCCGCTGAGTAGGCGGATGACAGGTCCGCTCTCCTCTAAGTTGTTAAAACATGACAAAGTGCATCCTATAACCCCACACGTTTTGTGAATTTTACTTTACTTCTTCAGGAGTGGATACTACCATTATAAGATCTAGGAACTAAAAAACAAATTCATAAAATGTATTAAAGTGGATGTAAACCCCCACTCACCCAGTATAAACTAATGGCACAGTATTAAGGTAAATGTACATGCAAGCTTCCTGAATGTATCCCTACCTTGCAAACATCACCCTTTTCAGCTGTAGCAGACTTGAAAAACACTGGAATCAGTGGGTGTCTCTCTTTGCTGGGGCTCGGTGGGTGAAGTTGTGATGTCACAAGACTTCCCACCCAGCTCTATACTGAGAGCTGGAGAAGATGGGAGGAGGGAGTATGAGGCTTTTTTTGCTCCATGCAGGAGATAAGAAATTAACCTCTCAGTCACACAGAATGGGATGAAACGACTCCTATTTCTCCAGTAATTTTTTTTCCTACTGAAAAAAGATAAGGGCATCACTGAGAGTTGGTTTAACTCTTCATGGCAAAACTGGGCACAGATGACATATTCTCTCCTGTACAAGGTAGAAGTGCCAGTAATTTTTTTTTCGGGTTTACATCCACTTTAAGGCCCTCCCTAAAGATACAAGTTAAAAAACAGGCGAATTTTGGACTTTAAACAAGGCTGTTGACTTGATGACAAAAATACAGATGTGCTCATAAGTTTACCCTGGGAGAATTTATGATTTCTTGGCCATTTTTTAGAGACTATGAATGATAACACAAAAACTTTTCTTTCACTCATGGTTAGTGTTTGGCTGAAGCCATTTATTATCAATCAACTGTGTTTACTCTTTTTAAATAATAATAACAACAGAAACTACCCAAATGACCCTGATCAAAAGTTTACATACCCCAGTTCTTAATACTGTGTATTGCCCCCTTTAACATCAATGACAGCTTGAAGTCTTTTGTGGTATT
>BLSH010304961.1:18201-32764 GCA_018402905.1 Glandirana rugosa | reverse complement strand
CTCTGGTGAACACCCACTGGCTCTTAGATTCCGCGCCCTGGGAAAACCGATGCACTTGCTCCCTGAGTTTCAGTGTCCATGCTCTAGGGAGCCCTCTCCCCGCATCAGCCGGTACTACCTAGCAGCAGTCAGCCATAGGTTCACAACCTTGTGGTGCGCTACATTATTTTTGGTGCGATTCGCACTCCAGTGCTACGCACCTGTCACCAGACCCCATTGGAGTCGTGTGTTTTATTTATTTTTTTAAAAAAGATTGTTATTGTATTCTTAATAAACATTGTGAAAACAACAAACCGTCTTTGTTCATTGACTTGTTATATATATCAAAAGGTCTATTCCAAAAGTGCAAAAATTGTATATGTCACTTGTACATTTTATATCCAACCATTTATTTAATTTTTATTTTTTTTTTGTAATTCAAGTTTTTATTGGAAAAAGTAATAGAAATAAGTTGTGTACACGTGGTACAAGTAGAGAAAAAATACCACAAAGTCAGATCTCTTACAGTTGGTTACATCAAGAAAATATTGGCTATAAACATCAGCGAATCAAATTTCCTGAGCCACTGGCATAGGGGCCCATATGCAGATGTCTGATGAAGGCGCTCAGAGTCCAGAGGGTGTCCCCTCATATTCTCATGAGAAAACTGCACATGGGAGTTCCTTGGACTAGCTTTAAGGTACCTACAAAATAGCAATACATAAAAAGTCAATTCCAAGAGTGATATGTCCATGACAGCAGAGATTTACCATAAACAAAGTACATATGTAAAACCAACTGATGAGGTTGTATGTAGTATGACTTTGAGTTGGTGAGATGAAATATTAACCAAATACGGAGCCTATCAGCCTGCGGAGTATCTAATAAGTAAAAGTGTTTTCCATCGTTTAAAGTGGGTGTTAAGAGGGAGAGGAGGCGGGCAGGGGAACTTGGGCCTTTTGAAAGCCATACTCAGAGCGGTCCCAAGCCTCCCAGCATTTGTTAAATTGTATCAGAGTATCTTCGTTTAGCGACGTTAATTGTTCCATATCTCTAACCTCTCTAATACTAGCTATGAATTGGTCTCGAGTGGGAGTGATTGTAGACTTCCACTGCTTAGGGATTAGGCGTCTAGCTGCCGTTAGTATATGTCTGACCAAGACTCTATATGGCCTGGGAATCCCCTTGATAGGGAGGCCTAAGAGGAAGTGGAGTGGGTCTAGTAACACGTCCACTTCAAGCACGTGAAGCAACACCTCCTGAACCTCCGTCCAGAATTTGATAATTCCAGGACATTCCCAAAATATATGGTATAAAGAGCCCCGGTCAGAACGGCATCTCCAACATAAGTCTGATATGTCTGCATTCATAGCATGAAGAGTAGTAGGTGTTCTGTACCAAAACATTAATATTTTATAAATGTTTTCTTTATGAATTACACATCTAGATGTTTTCGAAGCATTATCCCATATGGACTGCCACATAATTGGTGGGATATGTCTGTCCAAGGCTTCTTCCCATTTACTCATATAGGCATGAGTCTTCTTATCTGGGATATTATTGGTTATCATAAGCTTGTATAGAGAAGATATCAATCGGGATTGCCCTGATCCCTGCATAGCTATTTGCTCAAAGATGGTAGGTCCGTCTAGAACCAGAGAAGGTCTTAGAGATTTAAAAAATGTCTAAACTGCACGTGGGTATAGAAATTTAAGGAGGGAGCAGTCGATTGCTGGTTCTGTAGCTGATCAAATGACCACAAGCTGCGGGAGGATGGGTTAATAAGGTGATGGAGCTGGAAAATACCCCAAAGGGCCCATGGTAGCATCTGGGCGTGGGAAAGGCTATCTGGGATATCTGGATTATACAATACGTTGATTAGATAGGAGCAATTTGGAGTCAATGAGTTCCCCGTATTACACTCTCTCCATATCTTTCTGGTGAAAGCTACTGGGTTGATTGGAGGGGCTTTAGGGTGAGACAATGAGGCGCCAGGCGCCGCCCATAGTGGGGTTGATAGGTGGGCTGGGTAAGTCCTACATGACTCAATCTCCGTCCATCTATTCCTGGCCATCAGGTCCAACCAGGACAAGGTCTGTCTGAGATGTGTTGCTAGATAGTATTTGGCCACATCTGGTACTCCCAGTCCCCCTCGCTCTCTAGGGGTCATAAGGACTGTACGCCCTATTCTAGGTTTTTTATTATTCCATATAAAGGTAAAAAAAAAAGGTTTTGTACCTTTTTCAGGTAAGATATTGGGATGTGAACAGGCAGGGTCTCAAATAGGTATAATAGTTTTGGCATGACTGTCATATTTAGAACATTTATTCTGCCCAAGAGACATCCACTGATGGATCGATGATCTAATAGTCTTCAGCAGTGGGACAAAATTAGTCGAGTATAGCAGTGAATATTGCGGAGTTATATATGTGCCTAAGTACTTGATGGCCTTGGTGCACCAATGGTAATTACAATTTTGTTTAAGTTGGGTTAGTTGTGTAGGAGGGATGTGTAGAGGTAGGGCCTCCATTTTGGAAGTGTTGATCTTATAACCGGATAAGTCACGGAAAGATCGTAGAGGACTATGTAAAACCGGTAGAGTAGTGTGAGGGTTTGTCAGTGTCAATAGAATGTCATCCGCAAATAACGAGAGTTTGAACTCTCTCCTTCCCACTTCCACCCCTCTGATATCTGGATGTGCCCGTATGGCTGCCGCCAGGGGCTCTAGGCAGATGACAAAAAGAAGGGGAGACAGGGGGCAGCCCTGTCTCGTACCTTTGTGCATACGGAAAGATTCTGACACGGAGTTGGGCATTTTCACTTGGGACGTAGGAGATGAATACAGTGCAGTTATAGCTCTGAAAAAGGGGCCTCTTATGCCTATGTATCGTAGAATCTCCAGCATGTATGACCAGCTTAGCCTATCAAATGCCTTCTGGGCATCGAGACTCAGCAAAAGGGCAGGAGTTTGGCCATAATTTATAACATCAACCAAATCTATTGTCCTCCTCGTATTATCTCCCGCTTGGCGGGCTTGGACAAAAAGCGCCTGGTCTTTATGTTTCAGTTTTGGGAGGATTTTTGCTAAGCGGTTAGCTAATATTTTTGTAAATATCTTATAGTCAGAATTGAGTAAGGCTATGGGTCTATAACTGGATGGAGAGGCCGGATCTTTCCCCTCCTTTGGTATCACTGTTATGAAGGTATGTTGAAAGTGCGAGTGTGGGATTTCCCCTTTCATTAAAGAAGCGTATAATTTCAAGAGGAAGGGGGCAAGCTGAGGAAAAAGTTGTTTAAAGTATGAGTATGTAAACCCATCTGGCCCCGGGGATTTATGGGAGGGGAGCGCTTTGACTACTTCCTCTAATTCCTCCAGTGTAACTGGGTCATTTAGGGACTAACGGGCCGACGCAGTCAGATGGGGGAGGGCCAAGTCTTGCATAAATTCTCCAAATTTTGTTCTGTCAAATGATGGGTGTTGGTCAGGGGTTAGACAGTTATAAAGTTTACTGTAGAATTTGCCGAAAGCAGATGCTATGCCTTTGGGGCAATAGGTAGGGCTACCGTCCAATTGATAAACAAAATCAGGGGTGATATTCCCCGAGTCTGAGCCCAGTCTTCGTGTCAGCATTCTATGTGGTTTATTAGTGAATTGGTAGAATTTTTGCTTCATCCATTTAAAATTTTTTGACATCTCCTCTGTATCAAGGAACTTAAGGCTGTCCCTCAGCTGTGTCACCTCACAAAGGTTTCTCAATGAGGAGCAACTTATAAGCTTGGCCTCAGCCAGCTGCAATTGTTGGGTTAGGGATTTTCTCTGAGCGTTTGTATCACGCTTAATTTTTGAACTTATAGCTATGAACTGTCCTCTAATAACAGCTTTGTTAGCTTCCCATAGTGTGGAAATCTGTGATACTGAGCCCTCGTTCATCTTGAAAAATTTGTTTAGGGATTGTATTATAGTTGTTTTGACTTCTAAACGCTTTAGAAGATTGTCATTTAGCCTCCATTGACCCCCTCTAGGTGGTGAGTTACTGAAATTAAAATCCATGGCAATAGCTGAATGATCTAACCAAGAGTTAGTAACTATATCTGAATCTCCCATCAACTGGCCCAAAGGGGGGGAGACTAGGAAATAGTCCAGCCTAGAGAAGGTGTGATGGACAGTTGAAAAAAAAGGAGAATTGTTTTCCTGTGGGGTGTCTAACTCTCCAAGAATCTATTAGATTGTGTCCCCTTGCCCACCTGCGGAAGGATGTGAATTGAGTACCAGTTCGTTTAGTTGGTTTGTGGCCCCGAAGGGATTTCCTGTCCCTGGCTGGTGACATTACAAGATTAAAGTCTCCCCCCACCACCCTCAGCGGGCAGGAGGAGTCCAGCAGAGGGGAGATAGTGTTACATAGGAAGCCTATCTGGCCATTATTTGGGGCATATATATTTATAAGTGTTAACTGTGTCTGATTGTAGGAGCACTGAAGTGCTATGTATCTGCCCAGCTTGTCAGTGATTGAGGTTTGCACCTTGATGTTTGAGTTTCGTTTAATCATTATTGCCACCCCCGCTCTATCTGAAGGGTCTGATGCATTGTACGCTATGGGAAAGTATTTGCTGGCAAATTTCAGGGAACCTCCCTTTTTAAAGTGGGTCTCTTGTATAAATATTACCTCCGCCTGGGATTGACGGAACTCCCTCAGGGCCAACCACCTCTTCCTCACCGAGTTCAAACCCTTAACATTACAGGAAAATACATGTAAACACATCTGTAGTAAGCATCAAGAACATATAGTGACCGTAGGTTGAAGAACTTAAACTCTATCATTAACTGAAAATGAGTATGCCAGAAGGAGAACCCCGCTTGCTGGACACCCAAAAGGGTACCCTGCAGGGATCCCCCCCAGGCAAACCTTAGGCCCAAATTAGGCCTCTTGGTCCAAGTTGGACCAGAAAGAAACTGAACAATCCAAAACATTTTATATCTTAACATGATCTTGCACCTGGGTGAACCCAGGGATCCGCAGGGAAAACCACAGATGTAGTAGGGTGACATGCGCGGAACAAGGACGACTATCCAATGATCACCGCTAAGACTTCTATATTCCTCAGAACAAAATGTGTTCTATGCAAAATTAACAAACTTTTTTGATATATGGGAATTAAGAAGAACCCACAGAATATGGCGGTAAAGGTGGCATCTATAGGATTTCCAAAAGGGACAGAGCCTCCACTTACAGATGAACAGTTTGTGAAGGGTGCTCTCAGGTGTCAGCATAGAGATGGGGCCTTGAGGTGCGTTGAGGAGAGGAGTTTTGTCTCTTCACCTTTGTTCTCACTGGAGTCCACATCTTATTCGGAGTGGTAGTCGGTCTGGGATTCGGGATTGGGGGCAGAGTAGACTCTTCGGGTAATGGTGGCAGACCCAATCTGGAAACAAAAGCTTTACCCTCGGTGAGGTAACGTAGATGGTATTGCACACCGTCTTTGGTAACAGTCAACTTAAAAGGGAAGCCCCAGCGATATATGACTCGGTGCTTTTGCAGGTGAAGAGTAATGGGTCGTAGAGAGCATCGTCTGGCAATTGTAATAGGCGAGAGATCACTATAGATCTGTAGCTTCTCACCTTTATAGGTGATATTAGACTTGTTGCGAGTGGCATTCATCAAAGATTCCTTACTTTCAAAGCAGTGAAGTCTTACCACTATGTCCCGGGGTCTAGCACCTTTTGGTGGCTTAGGGGCCAGTGACCGGTGTGCCCGGTCCAAACGCCAGTCAATATTAGGGACATTGGGAGCCAGTGTTACAAAGAGACCCAGCAAGTAATCCCTGACCTGTGAGTCTAGCACTGTCGCTGGGACCCCTCTAATCCTGAGGTTTTGTCTCCTTTCCTGGTTTTCCAAGTGCCCTTGCTGTGATTGGAGAGAGGTGACCTGTTGTTTCAAGACATGGTTATCCTCCTCCAGGACTTGGACATATTGTATTAACTCGTCCATTTTATTTTCAATATGGTCTGCCCTCTCCTCTATGCGAGAGATTTCCCCCCTCAGCTCTTGAGCAAGTTTACCAACTTCTTTAGAAATGTTACTAGTAATGTTCAGCAAGAGGGTGTGAAGCTTGTGATCTAGAACATAAGCTGTAAGGCCGTTAGATTCTGTGGCCGAAATGGGCTGTATTACCTCTGTCCTCTAATCTTCTGCGCCAGACATGTCGTGCTGCTGGGTTGCGGCACTACTCGAGGCCGGGGATCCAGGGCGCGTCAGAAAGTTTTCCATGAGCGTAGGCCGCGGTGCTTGGAGAGGCTTATAGCAGTCTTTTTGCTGACTGATTTTGCCCATACGTTTCACCCTGAGGTGCTGAGGCTTACGGTTGTGCTCCCGTGGCTGTTAGAAGCTGTGATCGCTGAAGGGAAGCTAATGGTAGCAGCGGTGTGTCGGAGCCGGTCTAGTAAGCGTCCGCCATCTTCCGCCCCCGCCCCAACCATTTATTTTAACAACCCCCCCTGCTAGAAGCAGAAGGACCCCCTTCAGACAAAGGACAACATGGGATCCCGCAGGGTTTCAGCCCGAATGGGGGAAACAATCTTATTCTTCTCCAAGTTACCTCTTTCCCCTATATTATTCGTCAGCCACTCTCAGGGTTTCCTTGGAATCTATCCACCTATACCACACCTTTCTAAACTTTTTTGGAGCCCTTCTGGCTTCATATGTCATTTGGTATAACAATATGTCAGCATTCACCACCGTCATCCACATTCTCAATGTCAAATGTTCTGCATATATCCACCTCCTCGCAATAAGTTTGCGCACACCAAAAAATAACAGTCAGAGAAATAGTTTCGTAGCACCGTCCATCTCTTCTTGGTCAAAGATCCCTAACAAACATCGTAGGGGGGAGCATATATTCGGCAAGTCGAAATTATCGGTAATAAACACAGTCACCTTGGACCAAAGGGGCCTGATTCTACTACAGTCCCATACCATGTGAATGAAAGTCCCCCCAAGTCGGGGCCTCTCTCCTATGCATACAAAATAATCTTGTTGGGGTATAGTACATCTGATGGAGGTATCAGAGCTGTATCATCTTATTCCTAGCTGAGATGACTGTAGAGAGATGTATCAAGTGTCTCCTGCCACATTTCTTCTGTCAGTTCCGGGAGCACTGCTGACCAACGGTTCCTGGCCTTATACATTCGTTTTCCATCCCCTTTATTTATCTCCCTATAATACCTAGAGATCTTCCTTCCCGGGTCCGGGTCTAGGAGCACAGACTCCAAGACAGAATTCAGAGGGGCAACTCTCCCACTCCCGAATTGGGATGATGCAACTGAACATATCTAAAATGTCATGTCCGCGGGACACCAAACTGCTCCCTCAGTTGATCAAAAGTTAGAATTTTATCTTCTCCCATAATGTGATGCAAATACCTCACACCATACTGGGCCCACCCATGTCCACCTTCTATCTTGTAAAATTCCTTTAAGCATGTATTATACCACAACGGATTATTAGGGGACAAGTCTAGTGGGTTATCATGTATGTGTTGCGCACACACACACACGAAACACCCTACCCGGGAGCTCCATAACTGTGCCTACTTTTCTGCCCGGGACCTCCCCCCGATACACCATGTTCAAGAGGGTCTCCTGGGACGAGGCAATTGCTGCCTCTAACAGAGTAGTAGCATTTGGAGTTTTAGGAAAGAAGCGAAGGTATAAAAAGACCAACTGGGAGGCAAATAAATACCATCGCAAATCTGGGAGGGCAAGGCCCCCCCGATCCACTGGTAGTTTTAGGACTGCCAAGGACACCCTGGGCAAAGATGTGCCCCATAGCAAATTCAAGAGAACCGATACAATTGTTTTAAAGAGTTTCTTTGGTATGAACATTGGGGAGTTCGAGAGAAGGTACAAAAACTTGGGAAAATAAATCATTTTAAATAAATGAATACGCCCCAGCAATGTGAGAGGCAGACTTTGCCATCTCTGCACCCTCTCCCTGAAATCTCCCAATACTGGAACCAAGTTACTCTCAACAAAACTAGATACAGGTATCTGGACCTGTATCCCAAGGTATTGGAACCTTCTTAACACCAGGATGGGGCAAGTCGTGGTGACCCCAGCCCCCTCATCCAGAAAAAACAAGGGTGACTTTGTCCAATTGATCCGGAAGCCAGAATAGTTTCCAAATTCCTGGATCAACCCAAAGGCAGCCGCCAGTGAGGGCCCAGGGTCCTGCAGGTACAACAACATGTCATCCACATATAATGACACTCACTCGAGCGCAATTTAGCCGCCAGAGGCTCAGTGGCAAGGTCAAACAGCAGGGGCGACAACGGGCACCCCTGCCTCCGAAACAATTTTATTAACCCTAATCCTCACCATAGGTTCAGAATACAGCAACCTAAACCAGGAGATAAAAAGTGGTCCCAGCCCGAATGCCTCCAGGACCTGAAAAAGATACGGCCATTCAACAGAATTGAAGGCCTTCTTAGTATCTAAAGAGGCCACAACCCACTCCCCCGCATTATCATGCTACCTCTGCAAATTTATGTACAGCCTATGAATGTTCATTTGGGCACATCTTCCTGGAATAAATCCAGTTTGATCTGCATTAACTAACGTATGGACCACAGTTTGGAGTCTAGATGCGAGGATCTTGGCCAAAATCTTAGTGTCTACATTCATCAACGAGATCGGACGGTAGGAATCACAGTGTTTTGGGTCTTTATCCTCCTTAGGAATCAGGACCACCAAAGCCTCCCTCATGGAGGGGGGAGCCTCCCATCCGATTGATAAATCTTTAGAAGCCGAGGCACCAGGCTGTCTCTAAATGTGTCATAACATTCCATGGGAAACCCATCTAGGCCGGGGTATTTATTGGGGGCAAAGGACGAAATCGCACTTTCTCCAAGGTGATGTCTCTATCAAGTAAAATCCTGTCTTCCTCGGGCAAAACAGGTAGTTCAATGTCCAGCAAGTACCCCCCTTATGTCAAACTGGTAATCCGAACCACATGATGCATATAGCTCTTTATAAAACTGTACAAAAACATCCAAAATGTCAGTGAAGTCAGTAACCTCAACATGCTGTGAATCATATATGCCAAGTATTGAAACAGGGGTATATTCAGGTTTGGCCAGGAAGGCTAGCAACCGACTACTTTTATCACCAAATTCAAATACCCTCCTCCGTTGTGCCAACTGTAGTTTTGCCATTCTGTCAGTCAGTGTCAGATGGTATTCTCGTGTCCGGTCTTGTAAAGCCCTCCACCTATCTGGCATCGGGTCCCTGACATACTCAGCTTCAGTTAACAGCATTTCCTCTTCTCTTTCCCTTACCGACGAGGCTAGCTGTTCTTTAAAGCCCTTCACCTCTGTCATGAACACTCCCCTAAGAGTGGCCTTAAATGCCTCCCATTGCAGCATATCCGATCCGGACCCACCATTCTCAGCCCAGTACATTCCAATAACTTGAGTGCATTTAATTTTGATATATTCTTCTCGAAGCCAATTAGCTTCCATACACCAATGTCGAATTCCCGGCCTGTTCCCAAGCCCAGGATCCAGTAGCAATGGTGAGTGATCTGATATGGCTCTAGGCAGGTATCTAATTTCCCTCACCATATCTAGGCCTCCCTCCTCTGTTAATACCGTATCAATCCTGGATAAGGTCTTATGTGTTGCAGAATAGCAGGAATATTCCCTCACCTCAGGATACCGTACCCGCCATACATCTCAAAAGCCATACGTGGATAACCAGCTCACCAGTGATGCCGGAGTTCCGGTTCTCCCTCCCAGCCTGTCCCTATCAGGGTCAGCGACCATGTTCAGATCCCCCATAATAAAGATCCTCCCCTCCGCTATCTCGTAGACTGCTTTAAGCATGTCATCCAGATGAGACAGCGAGAAGGGAGGAGGGACATACAAATTAACCAGTGTTAAACATACATTCATGACCTTAATGATCAATATCACATAGCGACCCTTGAGGTCAGTCTTAATTGCTTTCACAGTAATAGGCATGGCCTTCGTGACCAAGGTAGAGACCCCCCTGGTGTACGAGGAGTAACTAGCATGGTACGCTCCCGCTATATAAGCCCTTTTTAGTGCAAGAGTCCTGGCACCCTGGAGATGAGTCTCCTGCAATAGTATTATGTGAGGATTATACTTCTTAAGGTAATCAAACACCAAGGATCTCTTAAATTTTGAATTCAGGCCTCGGACGTTCTAGGCAACCACCTTTAGACTAGTCTCCATCAGCCTGAAATGCCCGAAAACCACTGGCCCTGAGGTCTCTAACCCCCAGCAGCTCAAGTATACCTCCCCCAGGCTCCAGGACTCCCCACCAACAGCAAGCCAATCCCCACCTTAGGCGTATACAACATCTCAGAAGAGCCCAACCCCAGATCCCATAGTTCTGAAGGAAGTCCAGTGCAATCAAAACAAAGTGTCCCCCAAGAACATAACCAGACCTGTGGAAGAAAAAGTTAAACGCGGGGTCTATAAGTGTTTCATCCCCTTAGTCTCTGCTATAAACACACAATAATAAACTTGAGCAGTTGTATAACCTCCTGACCCCTAGTCCATAGAAAATTTGCAGACCCATACATTTGCACCATATAGAGGGGTATGTACTGCAACATATCTATAATTCAACCAGTATTGAAGAGGGGACAGCAGCAAATACTCTCCCAAAAATTGCAAGTTCCCTGTTAAAAAGTATAACAGAAAGTGTCTCATGGCCCAACAGTCATCCAATGGTAACGAGGACTTCGGGCCTGCGAGGCCCCTTTATTAGGAGGTCAAATTCCGCTTCAAGGTGGACGAGGGGATAGCTCACCCCGTGGCCGACCACGGATATCCAGCCAATCTGACGCATCAGTTGGGGTTGTAAAGTAGTAGGTCTTGCCCTTATCCATGACAGTGTGTTTTATTGCACAAGGGACATCACAACTACATAGCACCACACATAGCATACATACGTAGCACCATACAAACCACCATAAATAGCACTATACATACCATAATACACAGCATGTCTACATATCACCATACATTGCACCATACATAGCATGTTACACAGTTAGTGAGGTTGAAAAAAGACACAAGTCCATCAAGTCCAACCTATGTGTGTGCTTTTATGTCAGCATTACATTGTATATCCCTCAATGTTACATAGTTACATAGTAGTTAAGGCTGAAAAAAGACAACAGCCCATCCAGTTCAACCTGTGTAGGTATACTCTTGTCAGTACCCATATCCCTGTATGTTGTACTTATTGAGATATACATCCAAGAGTTTTTTTTAAATATATCCATATTCCCCGCAGTCACCACTAGTTGTGGAAGAGAGTTCCACATCCTTATTGCCCAGACAGTGAAGAACCCCTTACAAATTCTAAGATTAAACCGCTTCTCTTCTAGTTTCAATGTGTGTCCCCTTGTCCTCCTACATTCCCTGAGACTGAACAGTTTATCTTTTATGCTTGGATCCCCATTGAGATATTTATTGATCACAATCATGTCCCTTAGGTGACCATTTAATAGTTTTTTGAAATTAACTAAAAACAACTTTTTGTGGAAGAGAATTCCTCATCCTTACTTCTCTTTAACTGCCTTTCCTCTGTTTTTAATGAACAGCCACATGTTTCTGTGTATTCCCTTGCACTGAATAGTTTTGTCCCTATTGTGGGGTCACCAGTACAGTATTTGTACATTGAAATCATCTCCCCTCTCATTGTCTCTTCTCCAGAGAGAATACATTCAGTTCTCATAATCTTTCCTCATAACGAAGGTCCTTCAGTCCCTTAATTAGCTTTGTTGCCCTTCTCTGAACCCTTTCTAGTTCCAGGACATCCTTCCTGAGGACTGGTGCCCAGAACTGGACAGCATATTCCAGGTGTGGCCTCACCAGAGACTTGTAGAGGGGGTAGAATTATTGATTTATCCCTGGAGTTTATTCTCTTTTTGATGCATGCCATTTTTTTGTTGGCTTTGCTTGCAGCAGCTTGGCATTGCATGTCACTGCTGAGCCTGTTCTCTACTAGGACCCCTAGGTCCTTTTCCATCCTAGATTCCCCCAGTGGCTCTCTCCCTAGTGAGTAGTTTGTGTTCATGTTCTTGGTACCCAAATGCATTATTTTACATTTTTCTACATTAAACCTCATTTGCCACTTGTCTGCCCACCCCTTTAATTTGTTCAGATCTTCTTGTAAGGTTTCCACATTCTGTGGACTAATTATTGCGAAATAGACACAGTCTGATTGCTCTCAGCTCCAGCACGTTGATGGGGAGGCGAGCCTCCTGAGCCGACCAATGGCCCTGGGCAGATAGCTGCCCCAGGACTCCACCCCAGCCCGCTAGGCTGGCGTCCGTGGTGATGATCACCCACTGAAGGGGCAGGAACATCTTCCCCTGAGTTAGAGCCGAGTCCCGAAGCCACCAGGTCAGAGACGCCCTGGTCTGGGGACTCGAAGACAGATCAGAAGGTCCAACGACCGATGGGACTTGTCCCACCGAGTCAGGATTGCTCGTTGGAGAAAACGAGTGTGACTCTGGGCAAAAGGTATCGCCTCGAACGACGAGACCATGAGTCCCAGTACCCTCATACAGAACCGTAGTGAAGACCGACGGTGCGACAAAAGGGTGCGTACTGCCGACTGTAGACATTGCAATTTTTTCGGAGGGAGAAACACCTTCGCCTGTTCTGTGTCTAGAATGAGACCCAGATACTCCAGGCGGCGGGATGGAGACACCGACGACTTCTTCAGGTTTAGTAACCAGCCGAAGTCCAGCAGTGAAGCCATTGTGATACTCACATTCTCCTCCAGAGCCGATGCAGAGTCCGCTCGCAGGATCAGATCGCCCAGGTATGCCACTATAGCAATGCCTCTCTGACGCAGCAACGCCAACACTGGGGCTAGCAACTTCGTGAAGACCCGGGGTGCTGAGGTCAGACCGAAAGGGAGAGCCACAAATTGAAAATGGCGGTCCCCTACTGCAAAACGCAGGAAACGCTGATGTCGCGGATGGATGGGTACATGGAAGTACGCATCCCTGATGTTCAGCGACGCCAGAAATTCCCCTTGATGAAGGGCGGCCACGACCGAACGAATAGACTCCATCCAGAACTTTTGCGTCCTGACATACCGGTTCAGGGCCTTCAGGTACAGAATGGGCCGAAACCCTTCCCCTTTTTTGGGTATCACAAAAAGATTTGAGTAAAAACCTTGAAACCTCTCTCCTGGGGGAACCGGTACATTCACCCCCTGGTCTGAGAGGGCCCGTACCGCCCTGGAAAGGGCCTTCCTGCGCTCCTGTGGGAGGCTTAAATTTGATGGGAAGAACCTCTCTGGGGGTAGAGTGATGAACTCTATCCTGTACCCGGTGGACACCACTTCCCGGACCCAACGGTCTGAAATGCGAGCCAGCCACCGTGCTGCGAACCCCAGAAGACGTCCCCCCACCCGACACTCGGGTGAGGGCAACCCATCAGGCTGAGGAGGACTTGTCCTCCGTCTTTTCGGTCTTGTGCTGCCACTGCTGTCTTCCGGCCCCTGCAGCGACCTTACTGGAACGGGTCCCTTTGCCTGTCGCGCCCGGGGCACGAAAAAGCTTCTTCTGACCAGAGGGAGGGGGCTCCTGTCTACGGCGAAACTCACGCCTGCGGGGCTCCGGAAGGAAGGTACTCTTACCACCTGTGAAATCCTTGATAATCTCATCCAAACATGGGCCAAATAGACATCCACCTTGAAAGGGGAGGTCAGCCAGACCTCTTTTGGAAGCATGGTCACCAGACCAGGAACGCAACCAAAGAATTCGTCGGAGTCTGACAGCCAAGATCGATATTCTGGATAACAGGGGCAGAATATCAATGGCCGCATCACAAAGATATTTGAACCCTTGGAGTAAAAACTCAGCCTTCTGCGGCGCCTCCATCAGGCGACCGCCTTCTAGGTCCTTTATGAGTTCTTCCATGCAATCAGATAAATGCTGTGCCGCCATGGCAGAAGCTAGGGCTGGTCGCACAGCCGAACCAGCACTCAAGAACAGTGACTTCAAAAGTGCCTCTGTCTTTCTATCAGCGGGATCCTTAAAGGAGGGAGTCCCTTCCATAGGAATGGTAGTTGCCTTAGTAAGGCGTGCGATTGGTGGGTCCACCACAGGTGATTCCCATTTCTTTAGGAAGCTTTCCTCAAAGGGATAGCGAACAGCAAAACGTGTTGTCAGCGAGGAGGAACGCTGTGGACGCTGCCATTCACGATAAAGGAAATGGTCAAAAAATTCATTGTAAGGATAAGTCTTGGGGGCCCTGGGGGGCCTAGAAGACCCGCACACATACGCAGCAGATCGTGATTTACAATCTTGATCCAGCTGCAACTTAGTGCGAATGCCAGTGATAATGGCAGCAACTAGTGCTTTTTCTTGCGCAGCTGCCGTCCCCTGGTCCCCTCCGCTGGTCCCGTTTCCTCATCAGACAAGTCCGCTGGGGTCCCTGAGACCTCTGAGGCCACATCCAGCTCCGAATCCTCCCCTGAGGAATAATGAGGGGGAGGGGGACGTTTCTTGGGGACCCGCTGAGCGGCGTCCTCACG
>BLSH010304960.1:488709-509612 GCA_018402905.1 Glandirana rugosa | reverse complement strand
ACCCCCAACAGGCCATGTTTTGGGAATTTCTCTTAAATAAAATAGCTTTCCAAAATACCAAGCCATTGACTCTGATTTAAAGCACCTGTGCAAGGTAAAGGAAAACCTGAAAATATGGCCTGTTGGGGGTACTTGAGGACTAAGGTTGAGAACCACTGTATTAGGGCATTAAAATACCAACATGATGAGAATATGATCAGCTGGTTGTAAGTTAGGTGCCCTTATTTGGAAAGAAAAGGACTCTGATTCATATGCTTGTCATTGATAATTCCCTTAGATTATGTAACTTCAAAGAACACTATCTAAGAAGGATTATATATGAGTGGAATCAAAAGTAAATATTTGATGTAAGAAAGTATACTTTGCTTCATGTTAAAGAAAAAAAGATAAAACTGAAAATTTCACTATGTATTGAACCTTTTCCAATTAATATCAAATATATGAAACCTCAGAACATGAACACCTATTCACATTAGTATGTATTACTACATAAAGTATATAACTGTATTTATAGAAATATCAGTCAAGATGATTAAGCAAAGCAAATAAATAACTTAAATTGAACTAGTGAGTGAAGTTTTGTATAATTTAAAGTCAAGTTTATCATTTATTTTCCTCTGCAGTAAATCCCTACAGCTTTTCCCCAATCTATCTTATACGTCATACAGAATCTTTTAGAAACACACATACCATCTGTTCACTGCTTCTTCCCACTCCTTCTTACAATGCTTTTCCTGGGCCCTTTTCTGCACTGGCTGTCCCACTCTATTACATACTTGGTTACCTTCTCAGGATGAGGTTCTTAAAATGTATCATTTTTAAAGTGTTCTGTAGTGTTTTCTGAAATTCTGATGCATCAAGCAACCTTTAAGTTGATATGCACTAAAATTCAACTGAAGTTACAAACCTTTTTAATAAACAGAAAAATTATATAAACATTATTCTGTTCTCATTTAATTTATGCAGTTTTGATAGCAGTAGTCCCCAAATTAACACTAGCAATAGTCAATGCTATCCACTATGAAGTAGCCTTGCAAACACTACTAGTTTTTTTTTTTTTTTTGTTAAACCCAATGGGCCGAGCAAAAAAAACCTGACAGCCCCTGCTGTTTTATTGTGTTCTGACAGGGTGACGGCATCCCCGCCAGAACACTCCAGTTAGTGCTCTCCCATTGGCTGAGAGCGCTGACAGGGAGACAATCGGCCGGCCTTTTTTGGTCATGCCCCTCCAACAGAAGCTGGTCAAATGGTTGTCTTATGTCGGACCAGATCCAGTACAGTTTCTATATGACTAAGCACCTGATTTTGGTGTGAAACATGTCAGCTGTCACTTGTAGTTCACCTATGTGCTGTATTTGTGACTGTGAATAAAGAGATTGCACAGGAGTGCAGCCATCAGGTCCATTTCTTTGTTTCTATATCCCTAAATAGATATTTTGTATACAAGGAAGGTTTTATTGGGATTTTAACTGTGCCAAGGTACCAAACAGAAAATTGCTTTATAATAAAATATTCTCACATTTTATTGTTGCATTATTAAAATAATTTTGTTCAACACATTATAATCCAGCAGCTAGTCTTTTTTACATGGTCATACATGGTGTGATCATGAGTGGTAATGATATGGTATATGTTCCAAACATGTTTCGCCACTGGTGCTTCTTCGGGGAACTTGACACCCACAGTTATTATAGTTGCTATATCAAAAAAGAGACAAAACATTCCATAATTGTTTATAGATAAGGAGCAATAATTACATACAAAAAACAAACAAATTTGTTATTATTCACCCTGTACAGCCATTTCCATGCTTACCCAGAAAACCTCTTGATATTACCAACCCTGCCACCTGCAAGGTGCAGGAAGGAAAAGGGTGCTGTGTGGCCACAGGAGATGCACAAAGCCCAGGCTATAACAAGGTAGCAGGGTTGGTCAAATGAGAAACAAGGAAACTGATTCCCTTACAAATGCAAGAGGTCAAGCAGCTAAACAGCAACTGAACATGTTGCTGACACACACAAGCACACACAGCATGCCTATTTGACAGAAGTAAACCATTAGATTGGTTTCTGTCAGACAGGCTGCTGGACACACTGGCCAAATGTCAGCCAGTTTCTGTTGAACCAGCAGATATTTGACCCATGTGTATCCAGCCTTGCAGCAAGGTCCAGCACACCATGGGGTTTGTTAACCAAAATGGGTTTTTCACTTTGCAAGGGAATATTCACATTGCAAGGGAAATTTCACTTCTTTTAGTGAATAAGGTAAAGCTCTGCTTACTTCCATCTACCAATCATGTACAAGCAAAATCACTGTTTTTTATTTTCCATGCATGTAATTTGGTATTGGTGTAATTTGGTATTCTTTACACATTTTTTAACATGTTCACTGAGTGGAAATTCCCTTGCGAACTGCACAGCCTATTTGCCCAGTATGTCTGTGGCTCAATATAGATATAAAAAGGGTGAAGACAATCAGTGCAATTAGGAATAAAACCAACACAATTAGTGCCAGTAACAATCTGAATAAAATATAAAAATAAAATAAAAAACAAATAATATATGTTGCTAGCTATAACATTTAAACACTTAAAAGGTGTTTTCACCCCATAGTGGTAAAATTAAAAAAGAGATAGAGGAGGTGGAACATTTAGATAGGAATGAGTTGATTAAGAATAAGGACAGGGCATTAGAGATACCTAAAGAGTGAGATTAGTATAACATATTTATGGATTATAATGTGCAAAGTAAGAATGTGGAGAATTTATTAAAAAAGAGATAGAGGAGGTGGAACATTTAGATAGGAATGAGTTGATTAAGAATAAGGACAGGGCATTAGAGATACCTAAAGAGGGAGATTAGTATAACATATTTATGGATTATAATGTGCAAAGTAAGAATGTGGAGAATATATTTAGGAGGTACTGGAGTATTCTCTTAAAAGATAAGGTTCTGGGCAAGGTATTACCACCAGTACCTACGTTTATATGTAGAAATCAGTCCCTAATCTGAGGAATAAACTGGCGCCTGGGGTATTGGACACCAGTAAGGGCATATAAAGGAGTTATTCCCCTATTACTGTATTCATTCAATATACAGTAGATATAAATATTTTCAGCAATCATCAGCAGCAGCTAACTCTCCCTAATTTGCTACAGGACTGCCCAACACACTGTGAGCATGTCTGTGACTCAATGTAAATAAAGTAATTTTCAGGAATCATCAGCAGCAGTGGGTAGATTTCAAACACTAGCACACACTAAACAAAGGCAGCTGAGAACCATGACTTTTGTTGGGGGTAGTACTAACAAAACCCCTATGATTGGCCCTTCTAAGCCACCTGATCATAATTTAGAGGCCAGGAAGTACATTCTTGGTTATTGGTTGTTATATACATGAATGGTCACATAGGTTAGCTATTTTCTTTAACTGATGGTTGATCCCAACCAGAAGCTCATTCATAGCAAATAGGAAATAGGTTGATGCTTTATTTTATCAGCCTACATTAGAAAAGGTCCAGCTGGAATATGATTGGTTGGTTTGGGTGTCTGTTTTCTTTTTCCTTTTTTTGGCTTTCTATTTTTTTTGTAGGGAAAACCGGAGATGCTATACCGCTAGAAGAGAATAATAAATCCTGTTCTCTCTTAGAAGATTCACATTTTTTAAATGTTTGCTTCTTGTATTGTATTTTTTATATCTTTCAAATTACCAAGTAAAAATCTATTTGTCCTAATTGTTTCATTGTGCCTGATGACAACAGTGTCAATCTTTGGATACACACTTCCTTCCATTTTCATTTAGCTATAGCTTTTAAGATGTGATAACACTTTCATTGTGCAATGCTTCATACATTGTACACAAGTCTGATTAAATCAGCAAAGGAGCAATTATGTCAGATTATTCAGGATTGTAAAGTCAATAAATTACAGGTGCAATGCAGGAAGGAAAAGAAAATTAGAATCTGTGGGTGTGACAATTAATTTTCAAACTGACAAGTTATCATGCTGAGCTGCTATTTTGGAAGGATAAATATGAAGACAATAACAAAAGTAGAATACTTGAAATAAGGAATCACAAGTGTAGAAACTGCAGGTCTTGAAAAGTAAATGTGACTTTCAAATGTCAATTTTAGTTTCCATACTCTTCAATGAAGCACAAATTGCATTTAGTTGATGTACAGTAATAGAATGGCTCATCAAATTACTATCAGTTTAGGTTATGCAAGGTGTAAGGCAACATAAAAATATATTTTATATAATGTATGAATTGATGAAGAGCAGAAATTTTGTTAACATCCTGCAACAATAAGCAACTAAAAAGTCTAGCAATAGTGACTAGGCTTGATTACAAAAGATGATGAAATCAACAGCTCATTCTAAAGACTTTTTGTAAGAACTTCAAACTCCAGGCATATATTCATATCGATTTGATATGTAGAGTTCCTTCTTGAATTACCATTAAATGAAGAGAGAAAACTTCTTAGCTTAGACTCGGGGGTTGATTTACTACAAGAGCAAATTTTCAGCCTTTGTTCAGATCAAATAACAAATCAAGTTCTATAGAAATAAAAAAAAATGTCTCTGCCTGACTGGATATTAGAAGTAAACACAAGCTATGGTAAAAATAGCCCTTTAGAAACATATCAACATTTTAACATTTCAAAATTAATAATTTGAAAATGAATGGGCAATAAGGTATCTTTCTATTAACACAATACATTTGACACTTTAGCCATCTGAAAGAAAGGAGGAGTCACACATACCCCCTGGCAGTGGAGCATGGGATAGGAGAGCTTTGCTTCAAACCACCTGGTGCAATGAAGATTAAAATGCCTGATTGCCATGACTGCAAACAAAGCTTCAAATGCCAACTGCTGTTGTCCTGTGTCAAAGCAATGGTTCATAAACTAATGTTTCCATCTAGTGGAGACCATAGCATGCTTCCTGGTAGGTGGTTAGGGGAAGAATATGCTTCATGGTAATTAGGAAGGATGGCCTTTTATGGATTTTCATCTGACAGAGGACTGCACAGGTGGGCAGAGGGTGTTTGTGTGGGTGGTGCCTGAGTGTGCTTTAAAAGGGAATGGCCAACTAATGTTCTTTCTTTTTTTCCCATTAAGCTTAGCTGAGAGATACCAAATATAGAGGACGACCTTACATCAAGTATCATTTATGTTCTTTTTGTTTTATATGCTATGTAGTCTTCTTTTAGTGTTTTATGTTAGCATTTCTACTTTCTTCATAAATAAATGAGATCCTTGCTTATTTAACCACTTCCTTACTGGGCACTTAAACCCCCCTCCTGCCCAGACCAATTTTAGGCTTTCAGCGCTGTCGCATTTTAAATGACAATTGCGCGGTCGTGCGACGTTGTACCCAAACACAATTTTTATCATTTTTTTCCCACAAATAGAGCTTTCTTTTGCTGGTATTTGATCACCTCTGCGGTTTTTATTTTTTGTGCTATAAACAAATAAAGAGCGATGATTTTGAAAAAAGAACAATATTTTTTACTTTTTTGCTATAATAAATATCCAAAAAAAAATATAAAAAAGAAAATTATTCATCAGTTTTGGCCAATATATATTCTTCTACATATTTTTGGTAAAAAAATAGCAATTGGTGTATTTTGATTGGTTTGCGCAAAAGCAATTGCGTCTACAAACTATGGGGAATAGATTTATGGAGTTTTTGCTATTCTTTTTTTTTACTAGTAATGGCGGTGATCTGCGATTTTTATCGGGACTGCGATATTGCAGGGGACATGTTGACACATTTTTGGGACCAATGACATTTATACAGCGATCAGAAATTTAAATGTCCACTGATTACTGTATAAATGTCATTGGCAGTGAAGGGGTTAACCTGCAAAGGGCAGTGAAGGGGTTAACAGTGTTCCCTGGGTGTGTTCTAACTGTGGGGGGGGATGGGCTGGTCGGGACATAACAGATCTAACTGATCCCAGTGACAGGGATCAGTAGATCTGTCATGTCCCATTCACAGAACAGAGAACCGCTGTGTTTACATTGGCGGTTCCCCGTTCTGAGGCTGCTACAAGTGATCGGTGGGTCTCGGGCGGACATCGCCACGCATGGACGTCCTCCCGGATTTTCAGAGTCGCACTGTAGCCGTCTTTCGGTTATAGCGCGGTTCTGTACTGGTTAAGCAGTGTGGTTATAGCTAACATAGTTATTATATACTCACCATTAACCTTATCAGAAGCTTTGATAGAATAGCTAACTATATGAATAGACAAGAGAATACATATATATATAATAAATAGGGGAAATTCAAAACCAACCCATATTTATTTCAATGTAATATTAGCCAAATTTTCTTTTGACTAAAGGCAACCATAAACACCACCTCCAAAGTGTGCATTGTCATGGCCATACTTTATGTGAAATTATTCAATCAATCAAAGATGAATGTTTAGGCCTCATGCACACTGACCATTATAAAATTGCCAATAGCATTAGCTGTAGAAAGCTGTAGCTGTAGAATGAGTTTTGCAGCATTTTTGCAGTAGCGGTTTTCAGCGTTTTTTAGCTGTAGCATTTTTTTAGCTTTTTTTTAAGCAAAACTATACTCCCACAAAAGCTTATGGCTCAAAATAGCCACATTTTCTGTGTTTTTTAGCATTCTTCTGTGTTTTTAAGCTTTTATCAGAGTTAGTGCATATTTACAGCTGAAAAACTCCTCTTAAAACCCACTAGTTCTGTGATTTTTTTCCAGCTAGAAAATGCCCCTGCCAAAAAAAACACTGATAACAGCATATGTGGACATGGACACATAGGATACCATGCTGTAGAGTTTACTGGCAGTAGAAAAAAATGCCTGAAGCCAAGAACAGCAGCTGTAAATACATCTAGTGTGCATGAGGCCTTATACTTATTGGAAGCACTGTGAATTATTATTATTATTATTGCTTATTTATTTGTTTTGGTGCGGTAAAAAGTTGACATTTTTGTTAGGTGTTTTGTCTGTGAACCCAAGGGTGATATTATCCTTTTTTTTTCTCTCTGTGCAATGCCTGTACAAGAAGTTGGGGTAGTGGCTATAAACGGGACAGGAAAGCATGGACATTTTTAGATGTTTAATCCCTTTCCCACTCTACAAAATACTATTGCAAAACATCAGTTGGATTTTTTTGTTTGTTAGCACTAGAAACTATTGCAGCTGAAATATCTAGTTGCCTTATTAAATGTCAGGCTCCACTACAGGCATCTCTATGGTTTAGTATAAAACCCTAAAACAATGCATACTACATTACATATATCTAATATTAATGTACATTTCCATGTAATAGAAATATTTTGTGGAAGTCACTTGCCATTCAGAAAGGATATCCAAAAACCTTTTGGTCCTGAAGGCAGATGATGCCCTATTAGATATTTTTAATATTAACCACTTCAGCCCCAGAAGGATTTCCCAGTCTAGGAGCAGAGCACTTGAGCGTTTCGGCACTGCGTCGCTTTAACTGACAATTGTGCGGTCGTAAAACGTTGTACCCAAACAAAATTTGCATCCTTTTTTTCCCACAAATAGAGCTTTCTTTTGGTGGCATTTGATCACCTCTGCGTCATTTCTGATCACCACTATAAACAAAAAAAGAGCGACAATTTTGCAAAAAAAAAACAATATTTCTTACTTTTTGCTAAAATACAAATCCAAAAATACAATATAAAAAATCATTTTTTTCATCGGTTTTGGCCGATTTATATCCTTCCTCATATATTGTTGGTAAAAAAATTGCAATCGGCGTTTATTGATTGGTTTGCGCAAAAGTTGCCGCGTTTACGAATGATGCAAATTAATTTCTGGGGTTTTAATTTATTTATTTTTTTAATATTTTACTAGTAATGGCGGCACTCTGCAATTTTTAGCGGTACTGCGATATTGCAGCGGACATGTCGGACCATTTTGACACTTTTTTGGGACCATTGGCACTTATACAGCGATCAGTGCTATGAAAATGCACTGATTACTGTGTAAATGACATTGGCAGTGAAAAGGTTAACCTGGAAGGGGCGGTCTAAGGTTTAACTGTGTTCCCTCAGTATGTTTTAACTGTATGGGGGCTGGGCTGGCTGTGATCACATCCCTTTCCCCTCTGTCAGAACGGAGATCCGTGTTTACATACACGGACCTCCGTTCTCTCATTGCGGGGGAGCCATTGTGAGTAGCCAGCGGAGATCGAGACCGCCCTACCCGCTCCCTGACCCCCCCGGATACTCGTTAACGCGGCCACCATCAGGTGACGGCAGTTTGCGATAACAAACTACTTTGCCGCCGTCAAGCCACGGTCGGCAAGTGGTTAAATAACTGGAATAAAACTTTTGAGATAACCTATAGGTTTTGCATTTCAAGACCCCAAAGTTGCTATAATCCATACACACTGCATTTAAATTTGGTACTGTTTTCTGTTTTACAACTGCTCTGTAACACATTCCATCTTCAGAAAAGAAATCACATATTACATTAAGATGTAATATGTGATTTATACACATACATTTGTTATTAAGAGAGAACTTAAAATGCAGTTTGGTCATGATTTAAATTCCTGAAATCTTGTCTAGAAGGCCCTTATGTGCAATCAGTATACAAACATGAAAATAGTGTTTGTATGTTAAACATACACTGGTAGCTTTATGCCTAGGGAGACATAACATATAGGGGGTGTCCTTTGGCTTTATTACAGGTGGTGCTTTAAAACTATGCTGATTTGCAAGCATACATTAGGATTAGAGTTGAGCGACCGGACTTTGGGGTGTCCTGAACCCGAACCCGGACATTTTTGAAAAAGTTCGGGTTCAGGTATTTTTTCGCGCCAGTTGAATAGCTGCAGGGCAGCCAATCAACAAGCGTTTCACTCGTTTGCCCTTAGAAGCCATCCCAGCCATGCCTACTAATGGCATGGCTGTGATTGGCCAGTGCATCATGTGACCCAGCCTCAATATGAGCTGGAGTCACGTAGCGCTGCATGTCACATGCTCTCAGACTAGTGTAGGGAGAGGATGCTGCCGCTGCTGTGAGGGAAAGATTAGCGTTCTAAAATCATCTCATACTTAGTATAAGGAGAGGTTCCTGGTGCTGGTGTGAGGGATAGATTAGCGTTCTAAAATCATCTCATACTGGTATAGGGAGAGGTTCCTTCCTGGTGCTGGTGTGAGGGATAGATTAGCGTTCTAAAATCATCTCATACTTAGTATAGGGAGAGGTTCCTACTGCTGGTGTGAGGGATAGATTAGTGTTCTAAAATCATCTCATACTGGTATAGGGAGAGGTTCCTTCCTGGTGCTGGTGTGAGGCATAGATTAGCGTTCTAAAATCATCTCATACTTAGCATAGGGAGAGGTTCCTGGTGCTGGTGTGAGGGATAGATTAGTGTTCTAAGATCATCTCATACTGGTATAGGGAGAGGTTCCTGCTGCTGGTGTGAGGGACAGATTTGTGTTCTAAAATCATCTCATACTGCTATAGGGAGAGGTTCCTGCTGCTGGTGTGAGGGACAGATTAGTGTTCTAAAATCAGGAAGAGGAAGAGGTCGCCAACGCAGCTGTGACACAGCCAGTACCTCAGAAGGCAGGGTTAGCATGGCCGAAATGTGGAAAAGCTTTGTCAGCAGCACGCCACAACAGCACCACCAACTGATAGGCAATGTCTTAGCAGGAGGCAGCATTTCAGCAACATGATGGAACAGTATGTGTGCACACGCCTACACGTACTGACTGATGGGTCTGCCCCATTTAACTTCTGGGTCTCCAAATTGGGCACATGGCCTGAGCTTGCCCTTTATGCCTTGGAGGTGCTGGCCTGCCCTGCAGCCAGTGTATTGTCGGAACGTGCGTTTAGCATGGAAGGGGGCGTTATCACAGACAAGCACAGCTGCCTGTCCACAGCCAACGTGGACAAGCTAACGTTTATTAAAATGAACCAGGCATGGATCCCACAAGACTTGTCTGTGCCTTGTGCAGAATAGCCATTTATACCGGCCTCACACAGCCATTGGTATACTTTTTTTTTTTTAATATGTCTCAATATTTTGGGGGCTACCCCAATTAGAAAAAACCCAAACAAACAAACAAAAGTGTTGGCTACCTCCTCCACCGCCACTTTCACCTACACCGCCACGGTCACTGCCTCCTCAACCTCCTACTCCACATCCACCTCCATCCACCTCCACCACCTCCTCCTCCATTTTTTTTTATGTGATTTTAAGTTATTTCCCTATCCACATTTGTTTGCAGGGCACTTGTCCTACGCTTACCCCCATTTTGCTTCCTTTTGCAGCCCTCTAGCCCTTTCCAGAACTTTTTTAGAGCCATTTTTGTGCCCAAAAGTTCGGGTCACCATTGACTTCAATAGGGTTCGGGGTCAAGTTTGGGTCAAGTTCGGTGCCGAACCCAAACTTTTTCGCGAAGTTCGGCCGAATCCAGGTGTTCGCTCAACTCTAATTAGGATTGATTTGGCTTACTGATTTCTTTTGGTATAACCAATTTTGTGAACTTCACTAGAAAGCTGTCCATTATATTCCGGGCCACTTGAGTTATGACTTGTCGCGCTATCTTGACATGACCAACATTATTAACTTCTCTGGAAATGTATCAGTTCTTATATATGTAAACTTGCATATTGACTTGGCTTGCTGCTATTTATTAGCATGGTCCACTTGGTCACAGTATATCTCAACTGCTCTATCTATAACCAACAACCCCATAGATTCCATATTCTGCAAACTAGACCAATATCTCACGCTGCCATAGTTTGCCATACATGCAATCCCCCATCCTGTCGAAAATATTTCTAAAAAAGCATAGAACCTAATTTTGGTGATTTGCCAATTCTCAAGTTAGAGAACCCCCAGAACAGTAAGCTTTTAATCTAATTCTCACAAAACAGAAGGGCAAAATATTTTGATTGGTTTGGTCATCTCTAATTTAGAAAAGGATCAGGCATTTTAGAAAATGAGATTGGAAGGTCACTACTAATCTCCAACATTAGCGCATGCAACCAAAAAAAGGTCACACAATGTAACTCTATTATCTAAATTTTCTCAATGGACCAAACATTTAAAATAAACCTGTGAGGAGCTGTTAATTTTCAATGATGTTATTCTAATCTTGGCTTCCTTACCTGTCTAATCACTAACCTGCACCAAGGAACCAGCTAGAAAAGTTTGAATTGTCTGAACTCTATCCTGTATGTTTGTTCCAGGTTAGGATTAATTAAGTAAGCACAGAATCTTAATGACAACCCCAGAGCCTGTTTTCTGTTTATTAATAATTGAGTAATCACATCTCCCATATTCCTGTCATTACATGTCTCAAATACTGAATCCTTCTTGGAATACTATGTTACCAGAAGCAAAAGTTGAACACCATTCCACTTGGATTGGTATTTCTGGGGGGAAAACGTTTTGTCTCTTACAACAGATTGGGTTCTCAAATTAAGGTTTTTATCTACAGTAAACTCAAACCCAGTAGGTGGTCCAAAAATTCTCTACAACATTGCATATCAGATCTTAAATTCTGAGAAACATTGACACATTTAACCACTTCACCCCCGGAAGGATGTTGTACCCAAACAAAATTGATGTCCTTTTTTTCCCATAAATCAAGCTTTCTTTTGGTGGTATTTGATCACCTCTGCGGTTTTCATTTTTTGCGCTATAAACAAAAAAAGAACAACAATTTTGTAAAAAAAAAAAACAATATTTTTTACTTTCTCCTGTAAAAGAAATCCAATACAAAATATGTAAAAATCAAATGTATTCATCAGTTTAGGCTAATTTGTATTCTGTTACATATTTTTGGTAAAAAAAAACCCAGTAAGCATATATTGATTGGTTTGCGCAAAAGTTATCACATCTACAAACTATGGGATAGATTTAGGGACTTTTTTTTTTTTATTAGTGATGGCGGTGATCAGTGATTTTTAGTGGGACTGCGACATTGCTGTGGACAAATTGAACACTAAGTGACACTTTCTGGGGACCAGTGACACTAATACAGTGATCAGTGCTTAAAAAATGCACTGATCACTATATAAATGACACTGGCAGGTAAGGGATTATCATGAGGGGCGATCAAAAGATTAACTGTGTTCCCTCAGTGTGTTTACTAACTGTGTGGGGGATAGACTGACAGGAAGAACACAGAGATCGCTGTTCCTAAATACTAGGAACAGATTATCTCAGTGTACTTCCCTGTCAGAACGGGGATCTGCCTTGTTTACATAGGCAGATCCCCGTTCTGCCTCTCTGTAGCATGGTCGTGGGTGGCCGGCAGACATTGGGTCCCCCCCATGCAGCGGGCACGCGTGCCCACAATATCTATTGCACACAAACAATGTACATGTATGTTGATTCACGCAATAGAGCTGCCCTGCCGCATTATATATGCAGTAGGCGGTCTTTAAGTGGTTAGAGGGAGTGTATAGCATATTTTAAAAATATATATTATTATTATTTTTGTATTTTCATTTTCAGCTCTATGACTTTTTCAGATGACTTCGGATTATCTTTAGCTGCTTTGCCAAAACACAGGTTTAAGTTGAAATTTAGTTGGCAGTAGTAACTCATTCATCCTTCACCCCACCTCCTCTCCTAAGAGGGCCCCTATACAAACTTTTAAACAGGGAGACACATAGGGTTGCCACCTGACACATTATACTGGACCATGGCTCCATAAGATAGCTGGAGAGAGGATTAGGCGTTCTCCTCCCTCCAGCCTGGAGGGGGAGATAGAGAGCTGGCACTGACACAGAGAATTCACCTAAGTCTCAGCACTGTAGGGGAGTGAAGACTGGAGACTGGAGAAAGGAAGGAGGAGCTGCTTTATTTTCAGTTTGTGATCTGTGAGTACAGAGGAAAAGAGGGGGACAACTAGGGGCACCTGATGTAAGAGGGTCTCTGATGCGGGCACCTGATGTAAGGGGGCATTCTACTGGGGACACCAGATGTAAGGAGGGACTCTGATGGGGACACCCGATGTAAGTGGGAACTCTACTGGGGACATCAGATGTAAGGAGGGACTCCGATGGGGACACCAGATGTATAGAGGGACTCTGATGGAGACACCAGATGTAAGAGGGGACTCTGGTGGGGGCACCTGAAGTAAGGAGGGACCCTGATGGGGACACCAGATGTAAGGGGCACTCTGATGGGGACACCAGATGTAAGGGGCACTTTGATGGGGAAACCAAATGTAAGGGGGCACTCTGATGGGGACACCAGATGTAAGAAGGCACTCTGATGGGGATACCAGATGTAAGGGTTGAGGAAAGTGGAAAGATAGCACTGGACCTGTAGGTTTATTTTACAGTCATTGTTATTCTAAGGTATTATGTTGGTGTAAATGATCTGGTTCCTGGACAGGCAGGTTATACACCCCAGAGGATCTCCACAGTCTCCTTGGCTTGTAATATGATGTAAGGAGGGTTGAAATTTAAGCACTGTGCCACTGCTAAGAGGTCCAGAAAAACTGTGATGCTTTGTAAATTATGTGTCATTAATGCATCCTATATTAAATGTTTAACTGTAAAATTAGGATGTTAAAAAATAAGTAAAAACACCACTTAAACTTAAAAAAAAGGTGCCAATGAGAATGTACCCAAATTAATTATAGTTTCCCTTTATGCATTAGCAGCTATAAGGAAATTTTTTCTATTTATGCTCTTTTATAAATGACCACTAACAACAGAATAAAACCATACAATTGTGCTTTAATTCATGTTAAAGGTTGCACTGTTTGTTAAAAACATTAATAACAAAAATGCAAACATACATTTAGCACATACCTTTGTGTTCAAATGCCCTTTAGAAGATTGGTAGAAGTACAGTTCATATTGAATACTTTATGTTAAATTTCTTTACCTTACTATGTCATATGATAAACTAGATTAAATTCTGGTGACATTTGGGTCCACATTTCAGTGTGTAAGCACTGACTAGTTGTGACTTGTTCAAAGGAAAAAATACCTTTTTAGCCTAAGCATGTGTGAAATGAATCCATCAAAAATAGATAAGGGCAGCACACAGGGAGCTCACATAATTCTTGCTCCAAATGACTGTAATACTCAATGTACCCATAAAGCTTTAAAAAAGCAGGACAGCAATAAATATATAAAGACAGGTAATATGGAAAATGGTGATAAGAGAGAAATAAGCAGTCATCTGTAACGACATGGGATAAGAGAGCAAACAAGTCTGTCTGAAAAGATATCAAAATTTAGCCTTCTTTTGTATTCTAGCTATTGAAAAAGATTTTTTAAATAAAATAGCAGATAATCTAGTTGTTTTAAAAAAATCATAGGTTATATTTAATTAAAATGAAGGATATATATAATAGACTTCGAACTAGTGCAACTGCATGTGATATACCTTATCATCAACTTTAACAGAAGTAAAAAATGATATACATTTTCATTAATTCATGTCACAATAATTATACACAAAGAAATAAAAACTTTTAAAAACAAACAACCCTACAATAATAGGGCCTTCTCCCAATGGTATAGTATCCTAACTATCATCTTGGTCTGAGACCAGGAGCGGCCGGTCCATTAGGGGTGCAGGGGCCTGGCCTCCCTAGTTTGCATACAGGAATGCATGCAGGGCACCGGACTCATAGGTTTGTATGAGTTTTTTTTCAAGCCATGTGATTAGAGCCGGAGGCTGTAATTGGCTTGAAAAAGGTTTGGCTCGGGGCACAGAAACACACCCACTTGTGACAATAGCAAATCAATATTCGCTATTGTGTTCCAGCTTCTCCTCCCGGCCAATCAGGACAGCGGTTGGCTGGGAGGAGAAGCCAAGGAAGCCATGAAGGGGCTGTGTGCGGGGGGACCGAGCCATGGAGGGGTGAGTACAAGGGAGACCGTGCCATGGAGGGGTGCATGAGAGTGGACTGTGCCATGGAAGGGTGAGTGCGGGGGGATCGTGCCGTGGCAGAATGAGTGCGGACCTGGGGGGGCTTGTTTGCCACCCCCTACCCCCAAAAAGTTTAGTACCAACCACCACTGTCTGAGACTAGTTACCAAAACCACCAAACACCATTGAATACCTAAGTATATACAAATTAATTGAAAACTTAAAAATTCCTAACAAATCTATCGCTATAAACTGTAAAGGAATAGTCATCCAACACTATTTACTTATAAGAACTCAAATATGGAGATCTTATTAGTCCATATAAATATCCAAATAGAGCACCTTTAATGAAAGCAATCATTAAAGCAAGCATATTCCCATCCAGCACATTAGAACAAGTGAGAGCAACCTTACAAAGAATCAGAGCTTAAACAATCAAAGCAACGTGCACAATAGTTCAAATGGAACAGTTGTAAAAGGTAGCAAGCCATAATATGTAAGCATGTTTATATCCCATAGTTAGACACATCGTATAATATAGCATGTAATATCCAATGGCATGGCATGTCCAAATATTGTATTCACATAGATATCCATCAGATACATGAAACATAATTAAACTGCCTTGAAAAAAGCAGTATGTAGCAAAGCACAATATGTAAGCATATCAATCAGCACAACTGGATACCTCCTGTGATTTAGCAAATTATGTCAGGCAATGTAGCAGACTCAATATTTGCAGGCAGTTAGATAGCATAAGACATTTTCCCTGTATAATGTAGGTAAAAGAGACTAAAGTCCAATACAATCGCCAAAGTGAAACTCCTGCCATGAAATTAGGAAGCACTGTAAGTAACCCTGTTAAACTATAATGGTTTCAAATGTGTGGTTAATAATCTTTGACTTCTTGAAATAAAACAGCGTTACACAGAGCGATAGTAGCAACTCTCCATAAGTGAATGGGAGATCATTTCACACAGTCATACAAATGCAAAGCAAATGGTCCAGTTAAGCCAAGCTACATTGTATCCACTCAATATGTGATCCTGCAACAGGGCTTACTGCTACCATCACCCTATACAAGATACTGCTCTATTGCAACCAAGATCAGCATAGCTGGAGGATCTGTTGCAAGAAAACACACTTCATCGTCACATGTTTTAATGCCACATCGCAGCTTCCTTAAAAGGGTGTGTCCTTAAAGTGGTTGTATACCTCCCAATGTAATTTTTACCTACAGGTAATCCTATAATGAGGCTTACCTGTAGGTTAAATGAATATCTCCTAAACCTGTACAGTTTAGGAGATATTTGCCCTGCATGCAGCCACTGACGTCAGCGGCGCATGCGCTCTGATGATCCGCCGGAGGCTGCCGGAAATTCAGTGCTCGCTGCCGGAACGAAGAGCTACCACATGCATGCGCGGGAGTAACGTCTTGCAGCTCCGGCCACTCACAGCGCCAGAGCCGGGTACCCGGAAGAAAGAAGATAAACATCATGTCAGCACCCTCAGTGCTGACCAAGTCGGGCATTGGGGGCCTCGTTCTAAGGTAAGTATTTCATAATGTGTTAGTATGCAATGCATACTAGCACATTATGCTATTGTCTTGCAGGGGGGGTTTTTGTGGGTTTACTACTGCATTAACTTTAATTCATGTATCACAGACATTTCAAATGAGAAAAGAAACCCAAAGTCAGACTGGTATATCATACAATATACAAATCCTTTATAATGCGCAATTATTAAATACACAATTGTAATCAATTAATTAATTAATTAACTAATCACATTATTTAAAGATATGTAAATATGTAAAAGTATTGTACCATTGAAGAGAGAACAACAAATTAATTTCCCAGTAAGTTGTCTCTTCTGTCAAGAGGCATGGAAAGAACAAATACAATGTAAATAATTTTCAGGAGGTCATACAGCCACCAGTATCGGTGAAAGCACTTGAAGTATGTGGCATTGGTCTAAGAAAACCCCAAAGCTCTGCAGTTATTCTTCAAAGAAAGGATTATGCATGCAAATCCCACAAACAACCACCCCAAGTATTGGTTTGCCAAATTGAGCAACATTCAAAAACATTCACAAAGGCCATACACGGTGTGAATCTCTTTCCTACAAGCACAGGTGGGAATACAAAAGAGAGAGGGGCGCACCGACCTTGTGCAATACCATAAAACCATTTATTGAAAGATAAAATCCAGCATAAAATATACTCACAAGTGGAGCAGTGTCAAAAGGCACGTAAGTTAAATACAGTGATGTCAGTCTATCACCACCACAGCTATGGAGGATCCAGATGGTACCATTAGCAAGGCTAACGCGTTTCCAGGGCGAACCCTCTTCTTCAGAGCCTAGCAGTCAATTGAGCTGTCCCTCTTAAATACCCAAGTGTGAGTGGCTCAGAACCCTTCCCTCTAGGGGGAGGGGGGGTGGGGTCGGGGAGGGAAAGCAAGGGAAAAATCCCATAGGGGCAGGGAAAGGGGGGGAGGAGCCTCTTGTGGCAATGTATTGCCCCCTCCTGAGTTGCTGGCCACTCCCAGTCGGGTATATTGCTCTTGGTAACATGAATGCTAGTAGAAATAATGTAACAGATAAATACTAGAAGTGCATACAAACACAACCATTTAAACATTTGTACAACTGAGGAAATAGTACACAGTAAGTGAAGACGCAATTGCCCATGTGTACGTGAATGCGCCGCCCACCACCCGCACCAGCAGGCATCCAAGGTATATTAGAGCTTGTGGGCACAAAACCGCCAGTGGGTGTTTTAACAGAGATAGCGCATGCAGGAAGAATCATTCATAAATTCATTATTAGAATAGTACATAAAATAGTTAGTGCTATTCTAATACGTGTTAGCCTTGCTAATGGTACCATCTGGATCCTCCATAGCTGTGGTGGTGATAGACTGACGTCACTGTATTTAACTTACGTGCCTTTTGACACTGCTCCACTTGTGAGTATATTTTATGCTGGATTTTATCTTTCAATAAATGGTTTTATGGTATTGCACAAGGTCAGTGCGCCCCTCTCTCTTTTCTATTCCCCTCTAGTGTTTTCGGATTCCCATGGTCCTGAGGAGGGCAGCAAGATCTTCTAGTACACATAAAAGAAAGATTAAGAATTGCATATTGAGAACTGCATCTCCAGTCAGGCCTACTTTATTGGTTTATGCATCCAAGCGCAGGAACTGTGTGGTGATTCTACAAGCACAGGTTACAGGAAAGAAATTTGCACAATTCCCCCATCAACACAGATAGTGCTGACAGGGGAATCCCTCCTGCCGAGGAATTGTCTGCTCCTGGTGGTGGGGGGCGGGGGGGCAGGGGAAGCCAGTGATTATTGCTAGTGGCTATAGAAGCCACTAGCAATAATCATAAGAGATTCCGTCAGGCAGGTTGTACCCAAGTTGATTGATTGATCAGCTTGGTACGTTCAGCCTGCCCATTACCAGTTTGAATCTCGACTGGTTCAGCAGGAGATTCGAACCATGAATGGCTGGCCTAAGACTTGTTTTTACTGGTTGACATCTTTAAAAAAAAGTCTTTAGCATGCAAGCTCTTCAAAGAAAGAACTGTTCATCTATTGACTCAAGACAGCTATGTCTTTGTATTTTCATTACAATGTATGAATTCACGGTGCTTTTTTTATCTTCCTATTCTTCCCACATACCCTTTTTACAGTATAGCTCCCCCTTCTCTTTCTTTTTCTTTCCTGCTCTGTTTACCTTACCTGTTTATCTTTTCATCAGTCTCTTTCCTTTTTTACATAACTTCTACAGGTAAAGACTGATGAGAGACATAATTATATTTGTTAGTCACATTTGCCTAGAGTTTTGTATTTAAAATATTGTTATACAGTTCACTTAATGACTAGAAAGCTTAAAGTGTAAGAAAATCTGTAAGGTGACATTACACGGGACCCCCTTCCTATCCCAACCGGCCCCGCTGCACCAGATTGCTGCGATTCCCTGCTGTTGGACACCGAAAAGCCGATTCGCAAGTCCAGGAATTTGAAATCCCGGCAGCTTCCTTTCCTCACAGTGCTAACAGTACGGGCTAGACGGCCTCTGATTGGTCAGTGCCACCCTGGCTAAACAATACAGACATGAGATTAAGCTGCAGGGGTTTTAAATCCCCAGACCGGTGAAGTGGCTGACAGCGGGGGATCCCAGCAATCTGGAACAACGGAACCAGGTGTGATGGGGAGGGGTTCCAGTGTAAGGTCACCTTACAGATTTTCTCTAGGATTTGTTTACAATTTATCAAATGACTTTCACAGAGAATATGAAAGGTCTTGATCAGTGATTAGAAACTCTGTCTTGCGCATCTCTGCTTAAATTAGCCTTCATGTACCCCTATTGTCAGAATATTAACCCAACTGAAGTCTAATACCAGAAAAATGCCCAATCATATTACATTACTCTGGATGTGCTATGAAGTATTTGGAGTTCTTTAGGGCTGTGTCAGTTATCAGCAGTAATGTGTTGTTTTAAAATGGGAACATTGAGACATTTCAGGTGCTAAATTATATGTACTGCACATACACAGTGTTTCATGTGTTTCATTATTACTGAAATAATTATACATCATAAAAATTCTCTAAAAACAAAGAGATACTATATTTGTTCCTGAGGAGCTTATTCAGGTCTCAGTGCATTTACAAAACCTCAATATTGGCTTACAACATTCCTTTTCCACAGATTACCATGGTTATCCCATTACCAGAATATTACATTGTATATATTTCAATGGAATATTATTCTGTTCTCTCATGCTGATTGTAGATGTTGGGTCCAGGCAAACTCAATAGATCATCAGGTCAAATCTGCATATTTAAAAAAAATGTAAATATCACCACCATATACATAATCCAAATTAATCCACCAAAATGCATCAATAAATTAGAAGTTGAATGAGATGCTTGGGGTGTACGGTTCCCCTATATTACACAGTGGAGATCCCAATGGTAGACAAATAGCAGGGAAGTCCCAAATGTCCTCAGGACACAGATGAATTTTAGAAATACAAGGAGACTTCACTCCTATAAATCTGTCTAATCCATGTTTGTACTCCCATCTAAATATTTATTTAATTTCTACATCCAGAAGGTTTGGTTTATCCAGTTATTGATGCACAGTGTTCTGTGATTACAGTGGTATGATTTAACCACCGGAGCAGAGCTGTCTGTCCCTGGGAAAATCTGATATTCTGTTTAACCACAACAGTACCTGGCACGAAAACCCCCTTCCTGTCCAGGCCATTTTTCAGCTTTCAGCGCTATCACACTTTGAATGACAATTACTCAGTCATGCAACACGGTACCCATATGAAATTTGCGTCCTTTTTTTCTCACAAATAGAGCTTTCTTTTGGTGGTATTTAATCACTAGGAGGGGGTTTATTTTTTGTGCTATAAATAAAAAAAGATTGAAATTTTTTTGAACAAAATGCCTTTTTCTTTGTTTCTGTCATAAAATTTTGCAAATTAGTAATTTTTCTTTGTAAATTTTGGCCAAAATTTATACTGCTACCTATCTTTGGTAAAAATAACCCAAATAAGTGTATATTATTTGGTCCTTGTGAAGTTATAGAGTCTACAAGCTATGGTGCCAATCATTGAAAATTGATCAGATCTGATCACACCTGATATACTGACAGCCTATCTCATTTCTTGAGACCCTAACAAGCCAGGAAAGTAAAATTACCCCCCAAATGACCCCTTTTTGGAAAGTAGACATTCCAAGGTATTTAGTAAGAGGCATGGGGAATTTTTTGAAGCTGTAATTTTTTCCCACAATTCTTTGCAAAATGAAGATTTTTTTTTTCTTTTTTTTTTTTCACAAAATGGTCATTGTAACAGGTTATTTCTCACACACAGCATATGCATACCCCAAATTACACCCCAAAACAATTCACAGTGTGTACACTATAGCGGTATGAGTCCTCCTCGTCTTCTTAAACAAAACCCCACATTAAACCCCATACGTATACGACACACACTCTTTATTGGACAATGTTAC
>BLSH010304960.1:476462-487046 GCA_018402905.1 Glandirana rugosa | reverse complement strand
CGCCAGGACGAGAGGGTCGCCCACCTGCAGTATACTGCAGGAGGGAAATTCGGCCCTAACGCGCGCTAGCCCGCGCGCGTAGGGCCGAGACAGCCACAGCCGCACAGGGGTCCTCTGCGGCGATGTGGCTGTCCCCACTTGTCGGTAACCAATACCGACAAGTGGTGCACTAGCCGACACTGCTTCAGTGTCGACTAGTGTTTGCCGTGCGGGCGACTAGCGTGCCGCGTACGCGCGCTAGCCCTCGCGCGACGCGCACGCACAGCCACCGCCGCACAAGGACCCCTTGTGACGGACAGTGGCTGTGTCCATAGTCGGCGGCCGCGCCGGCCGGCGGCTGATACCTGTGTCGGTGACAGGCAGTGTTCCCCAGGAACACGCCGCCACCGACACGCACGCGCAGCGCGCTCCCGATCGCGCGCATGCGCCGTGCGATCAGCGGGCGTGCCGTTTGTGATCAGCTGTGACTTCGTCACAGCCGATCACGTGGTGAACAGCCATAACCAATGGCTGTTCACCCCTGTCGGTGTAGCGGCGTCTCCTGGGGACACGCCGACACCGACAGAGCCGGGATGCGCGCGCCCGATCGCGCGCAATCCCGGCTTAAAGGGAGGACGTCATATGACGTCCACCCGCTGGGAGAGCAGGACCGCTCCGCCGTCATTTGACGGTGGGCGGTCCTGAGGCGGTTAAAGATCACTTTTAACCTCTATAACAATGAGGTTTGTCATCTGGTGAATGCACAATTTTATTCAGTGACCAGACCTTCAAAGGAGTATGATATTTAGTATAAAGATCTTCTGACTTCTTTGCTTTTGGGGGGGTCAAGATATGTAGCAGCAGTTGTATTCTTAGTACTACAACCGTGGTCTCGCTCCTGATGCTGCAACTTTTTGTTTATTGTTTTGTTTACAAGGGATTTACATATATCTTTCCCTGTTGCTTGCAGCCTCTCTTTATTACTAGCAAGGCCATTTATTTTGTTTATCTTCTAATTACTTTACTGTACCCACATTTATTCAGGAATTAAATCCTGCCAAGGTGTCATCTAGAATATACTCAGCAGAATCCTGCCTTGTTCTACATTTGGGAGTAATCCTACAGATGTAATACAATACGCCTATTCAGGATGCAACAATTTAATGGAAGAACAAACATGGATTAGACATACTTATAGGAGTTATCTCTCTCCTGAAGAATTTTTAGAATTTGTCTGAGGGAGACTCTTGAGAGAGTTACAGACTCCCTTGCTACTTGTCTACCACTGGGATCTCTCCTGGGCAATATAGGGAAACCATACACCCCAAGCATCTCATTTTAACTCGCCTGTAAGTGATATTTCTAATGTAATGATGTATTTTTTAATTTGGATTATCTGCTTAGTGGTTATTATTAGGGTTGCACGGATACCAATATAGGTGCTGATATAAAGCACGGAACCTGCGGGAACGATGCTCCGAATGCACTTATGCCTTCTGGCCAACATGGGTATTGCCAGAAGTTCCGGATCCAGCTGTTTCTACCCAATTCCCCAGGCCACCAACACTGCCTTCTCCGACCTACTCTGATCCCCGAAGAGAAGGCACGTCGACAACCTGGCAACCTATGCCTTTACTGTGGGGCCATGGGCCATTTTCTTGTGTAACTGTCCCTTGCAGCCAAGTAAGCCTAGTCAACTGTACCCTTCGTATCACCAGTTATCCAGGACTTTATCCATTCATATCATTCAACCAATCTCATTGCAGGTAGCTGGAAAGGAAGTCAAACTGCAGGCAATCTCTGACTTCAAAGCCTGCAGCTGTTTCGTGGACATTAAGCTTGCCAAGGACATACATATTCCTCTTAACTTGAAAAAGCAAAGACTTGATGTGCACCTAGCTGATGATACCACTCCCAGCTCAGGACCCGTTACTCAGGAGACCGTCCCAATTCTACAACCACTGACTTGGGTCACCAGGAGTTCCTTAATTTTGATGTCATCAGGTCTTCTATGTTCCCAGTCATTCTAGGAATACCCTGGCTGTAGGCACACAACACACAAATCGATTGGTCCAAGGGAGAGATCATCTTTTTCATCTAGCTACTGACTCCAGCACTGTGGTGCCTCCACACCCATCAATCCAACTGCGTGAATACCAACAACACTAGAAAAACCTCAAGGTCCACCTCAAAAACTCACAAAATAGCCTGGGAGTCCCTAGTCGAACTGATATAACAGTTTCAATCCTCCTACGTGCCTCTCTGTTCAGTCCATTCCTCCTGCTCACCATGACTTCTTTGATGTATTTGACAAGAAAAAGGACAATATACTGCCTCATTATAGATGGATATAAAGAGAGAAGGGATGTGACCTGACATCAGCAATAAGCCTCCATCCCTAGCCATGAAGCGTATAAAAAAGGAAGAAAGAAAGAATGGGACTTTAAATGAGACTAATTACTGCAAAAAAATATGTGTATGGACAGTGTATATATAATAATAAAATCTTTATAGTATCAAATACAGTTCCATAGAAATACACAATGAATTTTCAAAACATAAGCACCACCATATATAATGGGCTGACATAATGATAAAGATATATCATTGACATATACAATGTATAGGATGATAATGCATAGTTATACATGTACATACAACCAATTACATGTTGAATAAAAGCCAAACTGTCTTGGCATCACATGGATGGAAAAACTCTACGCACGTTTCGTGAATCACGTTCACTCATCAGGAGTATGGATGAAAAAATACGCTGCAAGTACATAATAATAAAAAATCAGATATATAAATGTATTCAATCTCTCATGGGACTTGAAGGGGGAGGGGAATTCCTGCATGTTCCAAAAAAGTTGGTTGAACTAGTACTTACAGATCAGCCCGAGAAAGAAACCGACCCACAAGAGGGTAAAGGGTTTGGGAGTGGGACCCCCCCAAATACGTCCGGTTCGGAGCTGAGGTAGGGAATCCCAAACCAGATCCGGGGTCAGCCAACTGGCAGGTCAGGTCACCACAATGCAATTCCTGAGAAAAAAGGTTGGTCTAGGACAAGCCGTATCGATCTGGAAGATAATGGTTGTATAGTGAGTAGTGTATAAAACTAATGAGATGTGAAAAGATGGAAAAAGGTTGAAAAAAATTTGATGAATATAGAAATAGATGGATATAGGAACACCCCACAACAGACAACAGACTTTATAATAGACAGGATATAACTTTATGACATGTGTTTTAATTTGGGAGCCAGTATAGACATATATTTCCTTTTCATATTGGTAGCACTTTTTGAATAAACATAGGAGATACTTTTTTCCATCCACTCTGGTAACCCCAGCAATTCTACTGCTGCAGCTTTTTGACCTCTGGTTTCGAGTTGGAGGCAATACTGGGATGGAGACAGCAAAGTTTCCTGGTTTTTAATATAGCTTTCCTCTCCTACACACCTCTCACATATGGGTCAGTATTGGAACAACTAGAATAATGTAATGTTCCCTTAACATGATGAATGCTTGCCTGTGACATACGTTTGTATACTTACAGATATGCTTACAATATAGGTTGTTCACATTCAGATTTAGGCACCTCTGAAGAAGAGACATAAATCTGAAAATGATCACTCTTCATCTGTTTTTGTATACCGAACCCTTATCCGTGTTTCACATTGTGAGATGGTGTACTATTATATGCAAAGCTGCTCTTCATGTACATGTATTCTTTTTAAATATATTTGTATAAATAAAAAATTTTACTTTTTTACAAAAAAAACTTTCTCAGCCTGTGCCTATCTAATCTCACAATAAAGAGGGTTTTCCAAATACAAAAAAAAATCCCAAATATCCTTCCAGGGGAAGGCTCTTCCCTACTGAACATGGTCTATTTTTTAACACTGTCTTTGTTCCTGTATCTTACAGTGAGGGAAAAAAGTATTTGATCCCCTGCTGATTTTGTAAATTTGCCCACGGACAAAGAAATGATCAGTCTATAATTTTAATGGTAGGTTTATTTTAACAGCGAGAGACAAAATAATAACAAAAATATCCATAAAAACGCATTTCAAAAAAGTTATAAATTGATTTGCATTTTAATGAGTGAAATAAGTATTTGATTCCTTATCAATCGGCAAGATTTCTGGCTCCCAGGTGTCTTCTATACAGGTAACGAGCTGAAATTAGGAGCACTCCCTTAAAGGGAGTTCTCCTAATCTCAGCTTGTTACCTGTATAAAAGACACCTGTCCACAGAAGCAATCAATCAGATTCCAATTTCTCCACCATGGCCAAGACCAAAGAACTGTCCAAGCGATGTCAGGGACAAGATTGTAAACCTACACAAGGCTGGAATGGGCTACAAGACCATCACCAAGCAGCTTTGTGAGAGGGTGACAACAGTTAGCGCAATTATTTGCAAATGGAAAAAACACAAAATAACTGTCAATCTCCCTCTGTCTGGGGCTCCATGCAGGATCTCCCCTTGTGGAGTTTCAATGATCATGAGAACGGTGAGGAATCAGCCCAGAACTACATGGGAGAATCTTGTCAATGATCTCAAGGCAGCTGGGACCATAGTCACCAAGAAAACAATTGGTAACACACTATGCCATGAAGAACTGAAATCCGCAGCACCTGCAAGGTCCCCCTGCTCAAAAATTCATATCTACAGGCCCGTCTGAAGTTTGCTAATAAACATTGGAATGATTCAGAGGAAAACTGGGTGAAAGTTTTGTGGTCAGATGAGACCAAAATCAAGCTCTTTGGAATCAACTCAAAGTGGTGTATTTGGAGGAGGAGGAATGCTGCCTATGACCCCAAGAACACCATTCTCAGCGTCAAACATGGAGGTGAAAATATTATGCTTTGGGGGTGTTTTTCTGATAAGGGGAGACAACTTGACCACATCAAAGGGACAATGGACAGGGCCATGTACCTTCAAATCCTGGGTGAGAACTTCCTTCCCTCAGCCAGGGCATTGAAAATGGTTTGTGGGTGACAATGAATGACAATGACCCAAAACACGTGGCCAAGGTCACAAAGGAGTGGCTCAAGAAGTAGCACATTAAGGTCTTGAAGTGGCCTAGCCAGTCTCCAGACCTTAATCTCATAGAAAATATGTAGAGGGAGATGAGGATTCGAATTAACAAATGTCAGCCTCGAAACCTTAATGACTTGATGAGGATCTGCAAAGAGGAGTGGGAAAAAATCCCTCCTGAGATGTGTGCAAACCTGGTGGCCAAGAATTGACCTCTGTGATTGCCAACAAGGGTTTTGCCACCAAGTACGAAGTCATGTTTTATGAAAGGGTCAAATACTTATTTCACTCACTAAAATGCAAATCTATTTCTAATTTAGAAAAGTTATATTTCTCAATGATTGTTCACTTAGCTTACCTTTTTCCCTGATAAATACAATAAAGAATTACTATCAAAATAATACCGAATTCTGGTCTCAACAACCTTCTTTAGCATAATTCTTGTTACTTGAAAGCCTAAAATGTATGTCCACATGAAGTGGTGTTTTATGGCTTCTGTCTATATAGTGTTTTTTTTTTTTGTTCAGTCTGCAGGCTGCACATAAAAAAAACTAACAGATTCCTCCATCCCCACTCTACAGCACAGATGGAGAAATATCCCATTGTGCCTACTGTATTTTGACAGCCAGCCCTGCTGATTGTATTTTCCACTGACTCATTTGATTACAGTCTATGGCCATCTTGTACTTGCAATAATGTTATGGCCATGTTGAAGCTTATAATCCCTGCTTTTTGTATCTGATATGTGTGTCTCCATGAAATGTCACATTAGCTCTGTTAATATTTTAGCCATCATAACATGATGTGAAATCTCAAATAACAAAGCCAAAAATAAACTGGCTTAATAATGGCTTGCTATAGGATATTAGGGGAAGGAGAATCTTTGTGTTGCTGTGTTTGAATTTGGATTTATTACGGTTTGTTAAAATGTTCTCAGCTAAAAGCAAAATGAATGTGTAGATCTTGTAGAGTTATGTAGAGTTGTAGACAAAAAGAGCAAACGAAGCCAGACAGAAGTTTGAATGCTTCTTCCCTTTATCCCAAACTACAAAAAAAATATTGCCTTAACATACATGTTAAATTAATGTCAGTTCCCAGCAAAAATACTGTAGATAGTAAAGCTGACACACACTGACAAGTCTGGACATTATTAGTAAATTTTCATTATGATAGAAGTAGCTAGGGAGGAGCAGCTGAAAATGTGTGTAGGCCGCTATTGCTATTGTTACAACATCCATGTGAACAGGGAGAAACCAAACATTTATTAAAAGAGTAGAGGCTTTGCAAGGGATATATTCCTGTAGTACAGTGCAGCTACTAGTCAAATATATTATTTTACCACTTCAGCCCCGGAAGGATTTCCCACTTTAGGACCAGAACACTTTTTGCGATTCGGCACTGCGTCGCTTTAACTGACAATTGCACGGTTGTGCGACATTGTACTCAAACAAAATTTGCGTCCTTTTTTTCCCACAAATAGAGCTTTCTTTTGGTGATATTTGATCACTCCTGCGTTATTTGTGATCACAGCTATAAACAAAAAAAGCGACAATTTTGCAAAAAAAAAAAACAATATTTCTTACTTTTTGCTAAAATACATATCCAAAAAATATATATAAAAAAACACATTTTTTCATCGGTTTTGGCCTATATATATTCTTCCTCATATTTTTGGTAAAAAAAATGAAATCCGAGTATATTGATTGGTTTGCGCAAAAGCTGCCACATTTACCAATGATGAGAATTCATTTATGGTGTTTTTATTTTTATTTTTTACTAGTAATGCCTGCGATCTACGGTTTTTAGCAGAACTGCAACATTGCGGCTGACAAGTTGGACAATTTTGACACTTTTTTGGGACCATTGGCATTTATACAGTGATCAGTGCTATAAAAATGCACTGATTACTGTATAAATGTCACTGGCAGGGAAGGGGTTAACCTGCAGGGGGCACTCTGTGTGTGTTTCTAACTGTGTGGGGGCTGGGCTGACTGGGGAGGAGAGTGATTACAGCTCCCATATCCCATATACAGGGAGCCTGCGATTACACTCCTCTCCCCTGTCCGAACAGAGATCCGTGTGTTTACATACACGAACCCCCCGTGTCACTGCGGGGGTGCCCACGATCCGTCAGGTGATGGCAGTTCGCGATATCGAGTCACTTTTGCTTTGGTTAGTGAGTTGATGGACTGCAGTGAAGCTGTGCATCAAACAAGTGCATTACATCATTTAAGCTGGAACATATATGATTTGAGAAAGCACAGTTTCACTTACTTCACAAACCGAAGTGCAAATCACTAGGCACAATGAACAAGTTATATTCCTATAGTTTTAAAAGTCAAATCAATAACAAAAAATAGATATTTCAAAGATCAACAACTATAAATATTTAAAAATACACTCTTCATCAATACAACATTACTTAAAGCATTCTTAAAAAAGTCAAGTCACATTCAACTGTGATTTGAAATGTTTTTATGTTTTTTACAGTACACAATTTTCTCTATCGCAATTGCACTAATACGGCTACAATCACCTAAAGCAAATGTTTTTATGAAAATTATGAAAAATACAAAGTAATAAAAGAGTACAAAAATATAACTGCTATGAAACTATTTAAAATAAAACTATTTACAAAAAAAATAAATTAAAGTGGATGTAAACCCTTAATTTACCCAATGAAGTGAACAGCCTCAGATGATACAGAGGGATGAAACAAATATCCCTGTATAATTTTTACATATATCTGCTGTCTTCATCTGTATATATCCTTTAGAAAGTGCAGATCGTGTTAAAATGTTTCTCTTCCTGGTTACCACTGGGAGTAGATCATTGGAATACAGACAAGACAGCTGATTGGAGGAAAGACACACACCCCCTCTCCTCATAAGCAATGTGCATAGCTCTGCTCTTAGATGGCTGCTAATTTATTTATAGCAACCTCCTCCAACACACACTCCTATCTCCCATCTCAGAGAGCGTGTGATAACTTATCAGGCTGATAACAGAGCTATGGAGCAAGAGACAGCTATGGGCTTTGAAGAGAGATAAGAAAACACTGCAGATATATGTACCCAGCTCAAATTTCATGAATCTGGTTTACATCCACTTTCTGAGAACAGCAGACTGGAGAAAGACCAACACCATGGATGACCTGAGGTCCTGAATCCTGAGGTACCGCCAGAGCCCCAGGCATTGATGTTTCCTCAATGGTTAAATGGTCTAGCACTGTGTAAGAAACAAACATAAAAAAAGTCTATGTTGGAAACTTGCCCACCTAAATTCACACATGGCTTGAAACCAGTCATTAATCTATTTACTAACTCATTGGCCTAAGTTGCCATCGTCTACTCTTTACTCCCAAGAAAATCTGAAAGCAAACGTAAGAGAGGATACAGTAAAAAAGAAAAAATATTGCGCTAACCAACAAGTGTTACCATAAATGAAAATTGGAGCAGCTGACACAACAAAACTTCCAACTTGTGCATGTGTACATAAACCAAAAAAGTGTAGCGCTACAAAAGAAACAGATAGTGATAGTGTGGGAGCAGAGAACTTTGAATGTAATGGAAACATCACTTGACTCAAAGGACTAGCATATTGTGTCACGGTGGTACCGGAGTCTGGGATCTGGTTGTGGACCCTCAAAATTTCCCGACAAACGGTGGGAGTGGAAACCACACAACATTTTGTTGCACGGTCGTACCGGAGTCCGGGATCTGGCTGTGGACCCTTAAAAGTTCCCAACAGACGGCTGGATCGGAATCACACAGTGAGGTCTGGTGGATGTCGTTTTAAGATCAACATTATGCGCATATTCCTCTTATCGTTGGTAAGAGTACCTTTTACTCACTTGGTGGGAGTGCACAGTGCATGATGCAGTTTTTTCACAAGTATTGAAGATTCATTATTACAGTATCGGGTGTCTTGACAGGACTGATAGATACTAATCATATATATTGGGACTTTATATTCCTTTGTTTGTTTGTTTTCACTTATTTTTCATCACTTCAATTGGTCTCATTATTGGGATTATAACATTGCATATTTATGCGGTGTTTCTTTTGTAGCGCTAAACGTAAGAGAGACCAACTCTAGAATTTTTTAACACAATTGATAACTTTAGATTTTTACTACATTACTAAATATCTACATTTTTCTTTAAATTGAAGCTTTTTGGTTATAAAGCAAGATGTTTATGGCCCTGTCAGCACCACTAGGTTCCCCAAAATATACACAAAAACTGAAAGGCCATAACTGTGGGACTTTGTATATGCCTCCAATAGTAACACAACAGTTGTTTAAAAATAACATACACATTTTATGTATACAAATATTAAAAAGACATAAGAACAATTTTTAAAACCATTATTACATTCCTAAATATTTTGAGGACACACAGAAACCAATATGCAGGGCCGCCATCAGGGGGGGTACAGGCAGTACTGTTGTAAGGGGCCCGAGTGTCTCAAGGGGCCCTTACAACATAGATTTTAGCAGTCTTTAACATTGAAGTCTATGGGAGGGGGACCGTACCGGGTCCTCAAAGTGACTAGTCATTGACCGGCAATTGTCGGGTGAATTTCAGACTTAACATTGGAGTCTATGGGATGGGGCACCCGGTTTGGGGACACAACTCTCTTGAACCATAGGCGATAAAAATACCAAACTTGAGTCACATGGAGAAGGCCCCTTGGACCACAACTGGTCTAAGTTTGGGACCTCTAGCACCTATGGTTCATTGCAAGGTCTTATTGCAAGCAGCAGGTGAGGCTGTGGTGCCTGTGCACTGTTTTTTTAACCCCTTGGATCCCACACTAGCATGCATGGCACACTTCACTTGAATGGGTCATGCTTGGCAGGCTACACCTGGTAAGTGTGACAGAGTGTATAATTCCTACTGTGGCTGCGACATGTGTACACTCCGGCCAGTGGGAGGATGTGGTGGGGTGGCCAGACGGGGGGCCCAGGTCTAAAGCTGTGAAAGGGGCCACAAAATTTCTGATGGCTGCCCTGCCAAAATGACAATGCCCAATTCAGTGTGCACAATGGTCGCTATTAATATGGTCTATGCCTTTTGTGGAGTGTTTGCCTCTTCAGGATCTTACAGACCTTGCAGACCTTACGGACAAATCCCGGCCCCCCCTATGTGAATGGGTATCAGGTACATTGCTGTTTTTTAATAAAGGACTAGTCAAAAACCGGCTCTTGTTTTTTTTTTACATTTCACAGCTTTTTTGGTGAATGGGTAGGGGTACAATGTACATAGTGAATAGCTTTCAGATTCCGATAAGCACCCTGCCCGCAGACCCCGACAACCCCCGGCCAAGGTTGTCAGGAAGAGGCCCTTGTCCCCTTCAACATGGGGACAAGGTGCTTTGGGGGTACCTCAAAGCAAACTTCCCATGTTGAGGGCATGTGGCCTAATATGGTTCAGGAGGGGGGGTGCTTGCTCCCCCCCCCCATCCTGACCTGCCAGATTGCATGCCCGGATAAGGTTCTGTTATGGATTTTGGGGGGACCTCCATGCCATTTTTTTTTTAATTTTGGCACGGAGTTCTCC
>BLSH010304960.1:428327-443670 GCA_018402905.1 Glandirana rugosa | reverse complement strand
CTTAAAACCCCCCCACCCCCCTGTAGTATTGTCCTATACTTTGACCAATTGATTGGAGGGTTAGGCTCACAGTTTTCAGAGCATAGCAGAGGACTAAGGCGTGCCATACATTAATCTTTTTTTTTCAACCTGCTGGTTGAATGAAAACAAATGATCTGATACCCCTATCCACACACAACCAGTGTGGATGGGAGAACCACTCCCATGTTGTGATGGTGGGGAGACTTCCCCGCTATCAGAATACACTAATTGGTGCTACCAGTTATAGTCAGTAGCACTGATCATTCGGGAAAAACCCGACAGGTTGGTTGTACACAAGTCAATCGATAAACAACCAGCCAGCTCATACATGGATCAAAATTCGTCCAATCCCTACTAAACTGCTTGAATTTCAATCCATGCATGGCTAACATTAGTTCAATCCCCACTAATAATTTGGTCACAGGCCTAATACTGCTTGCAGACTACTAATGCAAATCTATAACACGTTTGGGGTCTGAGTGATCTCTTGCTTTAACCACAATAATCAAAGGCAAATTCCCATCAGGAATGTTAAAATGTGATTGCTCATGATGTAAACATAGTCATAAAAAAACACAGTATTTATTAGTGCAAAGCAAATTTGGGTTCAAGGTACAAAACAGGGAATCTGTCCTTTTATCCACCATTTAGCTAGACTTTTGAGTTCAATAAAGCAACTGCAAGTGCCAAGATTCTTGTTCTGAGAGTCTTAAGATGCTCACTTACCTACCATCAATCATCAGAGTACATGAATTAGGTTATAGGCTGAGGAGGTCCAGTGTCTGGAAAAATGTATATATGTTTTTCTACTCAACACGCTTTCTTACATCAGTAATCAAGGTAAGAAAATAACCAATTTTCTAATTACAAGGAACCACGCCTCCTGAAAATGTTGTACATTTACAACAAAACTGCTGCAACTATGGAAGAAACTTCTCCATATATGGGATTTGCTGTATTGTATATAGACGATTTTGTTTAAGATTGATTGATGATAAACATACTGTATGTCAGCTGTCTGTCCAATTCAGGGCAACTTCAGAGTTTCTCCCTACTAGGCCTAATTTTAAAAATAATTAAAAGTAAGAATATTCCAGTATACCACTACTCACACTTAGAAGCTTGTATTTTCTTTTTTTATTTAAAAGTAATATCATACAGAATGCTAGTGGGTACAAAAATACAAGGATACACAACATTATACTTGTGATATTATACGTGTACAATTAGCATACATTCATGTATTCAAAAGCCTCAAATGGATTCTAGACATGAAGGAATTGTTTGGAAAAAAACAACAGAGTCCAGACAGTATAGATCTCTTGGCCCTGTAACCAAAGCAACAAAGTGTATATATAATGGAAGCAAGCAAAATACTGCATAGAGTTAAGAACTTCCTCTGATACAATACTAATGGAATTTTTAGAGTAAATATATTCATGTTAGGCATTAGTACAGATCAGGGTATAAACATTTACAAAGAGAAACGAGTGACAGGGCTAAAAGAATAATACATACCAATTGAAAAGAATTAGGAAAAGTTAGCCAACATTTCAATAGCTCCCCTTCACTTAAGGAATTCCTGATGGTCAAGAAGTGGTGAGTGTTTTTAACTGACAAATATTTACATACACAAATAAATAAAGTGCAACTATGCTACTTCAGGCCTGGGAATGTCTTGACTAGCCCCCCACCCCACCCCACTAATTGCAATATGAAGAAAGGAAGCATTAATGATCTTTAATGATTAGCAACAAAGGTGTCAGCATTAGCAATTAGGTGGCTACATATTACGATGTCCAGGAAATCACTTGTATGTTTGAGAAAAAACACAACCTGAACATTAAAGTTGTGGTAAGACCAGTTTTCCCATAAAAAATTGTAAGGTAGCTAAGGTCAAGGTCTTAAAGTAACAGCACATGCTAAATATCATCATGCTGAGCATATTGTTTATGTGCAAAATTAATACATCCCTATTATTATACAGGAGTAATAATAATCACTAAATATTATGGTGTGAAGATCAGTAAAATTGTATAATACTAACAACAAAGTGCTAATACACAAAACGTGCAATGCATTACAAAGTGTCTATACACCAACTGTATATAATGTAGGTATTGCTGCAAATACTGTTTCAGTTTATCAATCATAATCCTATACACAGGAATGACAGAATGACAGTTTCAGGAGTTCTCACTTTTTCTCAATTTCATAGGTGAACAAAGTAACAAATTCAGCCATTTAAACCACAAGGAAATGGAAACTCGCTGTTCTCTGTGCAGCTCTGCAACCTGCTGCAAACATTTGGTACAAAAAGTAATACATATCCTTACATGAAACTGCAATATATCAAGTTAACTGCAATTATAAACAAATGAAAGCCTACGTGACTGATGCTTATTCTACATCTGACAAACCTTGTTAGTTCTTCTGAATCTAAAAAACAAAAAGACACAATATAATCATACTGCGTATATATGCTAATGAACCTGATTACATAAATATAGATTATAATCTTTCCTCAATCATTTGGGATGTAGTGATGAGAGACTTTGAATCCATCCTGTAAAGCAGGTGTGACTGAAAAGTTGAATCTGCACAGAACACCAGCCTCAAACTAAGTGAAAATGTGATTGATTAAGAAAGCAGTATAAGTGACAAGAAACAGGCACACAACAATCAATATAAATATCTAAATACAGTAAAAAAAAATACAAAAGCCCAGTGAACTTCTAAAACTGTGAACCAGTGGGAGTGAATTCAACTAAAGTGAAATAAGAGTGCACTTACCTAAACTAACAAACCAAGCTATGTACAGACAACAGGGTGAATTGGCCAGAGCAGGATCAGGCTGAGTAGCAAGGAATAACAGGTAAGGAACTGAATGGGAGTAGGTACACAGGAGCAGGTACAACCAGGCAGGATAAGGATTATAGGTTATAGGCTACCTAGAATGGAGAGCATGGGCACATAAGCAAAATGCTAAGGTGCTTAAAGATTCTTAAGCCCACATCAGGTGCAGACTAAATTCTGGGAGGACACCCGCTTGTGGACACCAGAACTACACCTTTCCAGTCTGAGGACCAAATTGCCATCATTGCTCTTGTTCCTGACACCTCCTTCTTTTTCAGTTCTAAAACACAGTCACCTCATCTTTTCTTGCATGGCATTTTATCATAATAACAATAATCACGCATCTTACATCACTGTCTGGGTGACCCATTTTATTAAAATGACATTAGACAGATAACTTTTGGGCTACCTCTGTCCATGTTATGTAATCCTATCCTAGATAATACTGAAAGGACAAACCAAAACATACATTACGAATAAGGCTTGAATAAGGCTTAAAATTCTGTTTAATGGGATAAACCACCACTATCAAATGATGTTTGAAGGTATTGTCTTTAAAGCAGAACTCCGGGAAAAAATTTTTTGCCATGTCCTTGTTGCTGATCTCCTACCTTCAACCTCTATGCCATCCATTTTCTGCTGAGCTCTGCAGCTCCTCTGTAGTAGCTTGCTAAACTTGCTGAAAAACTGTTACTGCCTTATGGTTTCCTGTTTTTAAGACCGCTGGCTGCTATCCCTCCTGTACTTCCTGTCAGCAATCTTGTAAATGTCCACTTCTAGTTCTTCATGGCCAGCAGGGAATTCAATTTCCACCTGCTCAGCTGTAGTGGGAGGAGGGGGTCTCACAGCCCCTGGTCTGTGGCGCCCATAGAGGTGGTATCCTCATTCTCCCTCTTCCTTCCTCCTCCTCCATGCCAGCACCATGGAGGGGAATGGGTGGGAAATGCAGTTTGAGGATTGTGTAAAGAGACAGAAGGGGATATGATGCAATTACTATTCTAACAGAGCCTCCCTGGCAGAATACATGATGCATTTTTCGAACTGAGGAGCTCAATTCCTAAAAATTCAATTTGTATTTTCTCTTCAATCGTAAGTAATTTCACAAATGTAATAACTGTTTATTGTTTAGTGTGGGGGGTGTACTAATGGGGGATTTTTTGCTGATCTCATAGTTCTGCTTTAAGGTCACCTAGACAAGCAAATAATCCTTCTAATCTGTTTATTAAAAAGTTTTGTTGACAATGAGTCGTCTCATCAACTCTCTCTCATAAACATCCATTATTTTTAAAAGCTTAAATAGACATGTACTGTGATCCTAGTATATTTGGATACGCCTCCTGTAGCATATACCAGTGTTTCTTTATGCTCCAAGCAAATTGTTTGCTGTGTTAGTTGTGCTGAGTGTTGAATGAAATCATTTTGGGTTTTAAACTCCTATATGTCTCTTCACTTTTCCTCATTTATACAGTCCTCGGTCTAGAACATTCTGTACATTTTAAATCTTCTGAATAACCCTTTGCTCTAAACATGTCAGTCATTTTCTTTAATCAATCTGCATTCTGCCTCACTCACAATATATTGGACCCTCATGAACTGGCTTCTTACAATTGATCAAAAGGTATGTGGTAGATAAATAATATCAAATATCAATACCTTTTTTTTATCTGTATGATTGGTGTATAAATCAGAGTGTAGTACATCAATGTATCCAAAAAAGGTATTCTTTACAAATCAACTGTCATACTAAACTGAATTTACTTTTCAAAACAATGTATTTCCTTATGAAAGAATGTTAATTGATCCAATGTGACCCCATCAAATTGCAAAGACATCATCAATGTGGCACCACCAAATAATCCATGAGCCCTGCGCTGGGATAAATTAACTTAGACCCAAAATGGTTCCTAAATGTAAAAGACGGGGCACATTGCATCCCATTGAAATCCCTTGGCACTGCAAATAAAAGGCATCTGAAAGAAAAAAATGTTGTTAGACAAAATCAGTTCAAACAATTCTCTAAACAACCATAACCGATCTGCGGTAAATCTATCCGATGGTTCCATTAAGAATGTTTACCTTTCCCATGACTGATAGAGCTGTACAGGATGGAGACTTCCCAAGTTTCCAGGAATATCACTAAATAACTTTCTGTAGTACTTTCTAGTTTTCTTAAAACCCCCAATGTCTATGATGAAAACCCTTGTGTTCTGACAAGCTTTCCAAAAATGTGTCAGCAGGCACACAAATAGACTCTCCCCTGGAACTATGGGACCCCAGGAGGGGAGATAGGGTGCAACTTTGGCAATATATATAGGACCGAGATCCATGGGTGGTTAGTTTGTGAAAAAAACATGAAACTCATTGGTAAAAATGTCAACCAATAACCCTGTCAACAAGAAGTCCTTAAAGTATAACTGAAGAAACATTTTTTTTTGATTTTTGATAGAGTGAAAGGGGATTAGAATACCTGCCAGGTTTTTATTGATGTCTGTATCCCTGTAAGGGCGCTTCATCCCTGTTATTTGTCCTAGTGACCGTTATCACAGAAAATGAAAGTGAAAGAAAATTCTCAATTTTAAGTGGTCATAAGAACAGGAATAAGAAGGGAAATCTTCCAATATGGACACTAGGTCTGGTGAGTGGTGACCCTGGTAACTATCAGGGATTTCCTTCACTTTGGAGGGATTTCCTCTCATTTTCTGTTGTAGTTATGGGACAGGAAGTCATGGTAAATCTCCTGAATGGGACACAAATGGGAAACAACAGTCAGGGTTTACAACCCTCCCTGACTCCATCCAAACCGCAAAAAAGGTTTTGCCATCGCTTCCATGTTAATCTTTTTCTTAATGCTCCAAGTGGGGACTGACAGCAATCATATATAAACTAAAGCATCAGCAGGCTATTATTTCATTAGCATATGGCTTGGAGTCCATCACAACCAACAAGCCCCCATTTTCTGCTAGTTTAATGATCACATTTGATCTTTTGCTAAGTAAGCCTAAAGTTCCACATTTCTTCAGATCAGGGGTGCCCATCCATTGTGGGTGCATGGGTGCCGTCCCCCCTGCCCATGCCCCACCGCCCTCCCTATCCATGCGCCCGGCCCCTTTCAGGAGGACAGACACATAAATACCTATGACGGTGATAGGCGAGGGGGGGGTTGAAGCAGTGATTAGAGCCAGAGGCTCTAATAGGCTTCAAAATAAATAGGGTGAGCTTGGGGCACAAAGCATTGCGTCTGGAGCCCACCCAGTTGTGTGACAACAGTGAATTAATATTTGCTATTGTCTTCCTGCTCCTCTTCCTGGCCAGTCAGGAAGCGAGAGGAGCACAATTAGCTGAGAGAAGAGAGGACCGAATTGGCCAGGCACTGGGGGAGGATGTACGGGGAGATCTGGGAGAACCACCAGCCGCCATTGGTATATGATGCACGCAGCCTTACACGCCTCCGGATCTCCTTTGTGCCGAGTCTGGGCTGGTGCCAGTACTGCAGAGAGGATTGGTTTGCTGGATGGATGAAAGGGAGTGGTCCCCTTGTTCTCCGATCTGCAGGTCTGTCTTCTGTCTACCCATGGGGTGCTGTGGGTGCCGGTACCCCCTCCTTTCTCCCCCTCCTTTCTCCCCCTCCCTTCCTGACTTTGGACTGCATGAAATGGATGAGGCCAGCCTTGTGTCAACCATGGAGCGATGAGTGCGGCCTGGGATTGTGGAGTGGTGAGTGCAGACCTGGGGAGGGGGGTTGTTTAGCACCAGCCGCCACTGAATGTTAAGCTATATACCCTAATCTGTGAGGCTGAGCTATATACCCTTATCTGTAATGCTGAGCTATATACACTGATCTGTAATGCTGAACTATATACTGTACACTGATCTGTAATGCTGAGCTATATACCCTGATCTGTAATGCTGAGCTATATACCCTGATCTGTGAGGCTGAGCTAGATACCCTGATCTGTGAGGCTGAGCTATGTACCCTGATCTGTAATGCTGAGCTGTATACCCTGATCTGTAATGCTGAACTATATACCCTGATCTGTGATGCTGAGCTGTATACCCTGATCTGTGAGGCTGAGCTGTATACCCTAATCTGTAATCCTGAGCTATATAACCTGATCTGTGAGGTTGAGCTGTATACCCTGATCTGTAATGCTGAGCTATATACCCTGATCTGTAATGCTGAGCTATATACCCTGATCTGTGAGGCTGAGCTATATAGCCTGATCTGTGAGGCTGAGCTACAGTGTACCCTGATCTGTGAGGCTGAGATGTATACCCTGATCTGTGAAGCTGAGTTATATACCCTGATCCATAATGCTGAGCTATATACCCTGATCTGTGAGGCTGAGCTACAGTGTACCCTGATCTGTGAGGCTGAGATGTATACCCTGATCTGTGAAGCTGAGCTATATACCCTGATCTGTGAGGCTGAGCTATATACCCTGATCTGTGATTCTGAGCTGTATACTCTGTCCTGTAATGCTGGGGCTGTATACTCTGTCCTGTAATGCTGGGGCTGTATACTCTGTCCAGTGATGCTAGGGCTGTATACTCCTGACACTATGGGTGGAAGTAAGTGGAATACAGGGGATGGAGTGGGGGGATTCTATAAGAGATGGGGCTTATTAGCAGTGGGAAGGGCCAAAAAGGAAGGACGGGGTCTGGTGCACCCCCATCCTGAAACTTCACCAGCCACCACTGCTTCAGATAGATTGCTGGATATGTAATTCTTAAAGTCACTAGTGTCAATACATGATTTCATCTTCTTAGTTACCTTAATAATAAGCATTCTTACCAGGGCAAAAGATGTAGGTGGCACCATCCAAATTTTGCTGAAAAGGCCCATATTTTTGCAGTCTGGAACAGATATACTAACCATCTAAGATAAGTTTTTGGGCAAGTGGTGAGAAGGAAATATTGGGGAAGATTTACTAAAACTGGTGCACACAGAATCTGGTGCAGCTGTGCATAGTAACCAATTAGCTTCTACGTTTTATAGTCAAAGCTTAATTGAACAAACTGATATTAGAAGCTGATTGGTTTCTATGAACAGCTGCACCAGATTCTGTGTTCACCAGTTTTAGTAAATTTCCTCCATTGTGTATAAAACCGTCAGATTTTGTTGATGAGTAGTCCTCCGCCCTTTGGGATTCTGAAGTGTGTGATTGTGTCAGTACCCAATGTTGTAGCTCTCTGTGGGTTTGTCCTAAAAAATGGCAAATTCATCTTTGTCCAAGGAGAAGGAGACTGCAAAGCCAGATTTTGTCTCTTTTGGGGCATTTTGAATGATTCCTGCATTCCAGCACAGATGGTGTACAGAACGCCCCTTAAATATGTCAGTTCCTGCTTGTGTGATCGGCTTATTGATTTTCAGATCAGATGCCTGCACTAAGATACAAGTCAGACTTTCGGCATCCTCTGCAACAAAAATTTAATTTATGGTTATATATTATCAAAGGGAAATCACGTCTAAAGGGATTCAGACCCTGACACTTTCCTCATTAGATCCATGCAAGTGCAGCGACTGATTGATAATTAGAAAGTCACTCCCGTTAACATTCACTTTGCACATGGAAACAGACGAACAATCAGATATTTCTTTAGAATAACAAAAGGTAGGAATCTGAAACAAAGTTTGTAAAATCTTCACAATGTGCATTGATCACCCAGAGGGGGTTACTGCTGCAGGTTGGCACGGCTGCACGAATCGCCGTCATTGCACCTCGGGCGCGTACACGGCAATCTGCGGGCAGGTGAAGGGGTGCCAACCAGCAGGTCCGGGAGACTCGATGTCCGCCGGCCACCCGCAATCACTCCAGAGACAGGCAGGATGGGGATTTGCCAGTGTAAACAAAGCAGATCCCCGTTCTGTCAGGGGAGTAGAGAGAGATTGTCTGTTTCCAGTGATCAGGAACAGTGATCTCTCTCCTCCTCCAGTCAGCCCAGCCCTCATACAGTTAGAAACACCACCCAGGGAACACACTTAAGCCTTTAATCGCCCCCTAGTGTTAACCCCTTCCTTGCTAGTGACATTTATACAGTAATCAATGCATTCTTAGATTGTAAGCTCTAATGAGCAGGGCCTTCTGATTCCTACTGTATTTAAGTGTATTGTATTTGTACTGTCTATCCTCAAGTTGTAAAGTGCTGTGTAAACTGTTGGTGCTATATAAATCCTGTATAATAATAATACTTTTTATAGCACTGATCACTGTAAAAATATCACTGGTCCCAAAAAAGTGTCAAATGTGTCCAATCTGTCCGCTACAATGTCACAGTCCCGCTAAAAATCACAGATCACCTCAATTACTAGTAAAAAAAAAAGAATAATAAAAATGGCATAAATCTATCCCCTATTTTGTAAACGCAATAACTTTTGCGCAAACTGATCAATATACACTAATTGGGATTATTTTTTACCAAAAATATGTAGAAGAATATATATCAGCCTAAACTGAGGAAGAAAATTGTTTTTTTTACATTTTTTTGGATAGGTATTATAGCAAAAAGTAAAAAAATATTGGTTTTTTTTCAAAATTTACGCAATTTTTTGTTTATAGTGCAAAAAATAAAAAATGCAGAGGTGTTCAAATACCCCCTAAAGAAAGCTCTATGCGTGGGAAAAAAAATTACATCAATTTTGTTTGGGTACAACATTGCAATTGTCAGTTAAAGCGACACAGTGCCGTATTGCAAAAAATGGCGTGGTCAGGAAGTGGGCTAAGGTGAATTTATTTATTTTTTCTTGCTTACTTATACAGTATATTGGTAAAAGAATCATTAAAATAAATTCCCAAATACATTTTAGGCTTCATTTTTTTTTAAATTAAGAATTATTAGTAAAATGTACATAAAGAGGCTTTATAAAAATTGTTTACTATTAAAGTATATAAAATGTGTTATTTTGGTAGAAAACCTCTTAAACTGTCCTTTATGAGTTAGTGAGCTAGGACATGTCAAAAATAAGCAATTAGAATTGGCTATAATAGGTTTGGCTTTTTAACACTGCACCAGTGAAGCAAGTATGTAGCTTTTTGCATAATACGATTGGGCAGAAATTGCTTTTTCTTTTATATTATATGTTTCAGATTTAACAAGAAATGATTTCATTTAATTTTCTGGTTCTAGTTTTATTGTTTTTCATTAAAGAACTATGTAAACATTTAACAAAGTAAAGCATTTTGCTTAGGCAATCTTGAGATTTTAAATTCTGTCAGCATATCAGTTTAATGCTGCATTACTCGATGACCACAGTTTAAGCAACCCATAGTGTTAAGAAAGGAATACATGCATATATATTTTCAGAATCAGCAGGAGGCTGCTGGTCAGGGTGAGGGGAACTAAACAGCTCTTCTTGTGCAACAGACTAAACAAGGTCATGGCCTATTACTCGTAGCAAGGTACAAAAGAATAATGAGAGTGCAAGAGCTAGAGAGATAAATCAGCCTCAGATAATATGAAAACCAGGCTATCAAGCAAAGACAAGGTAGAAGGACAAACTTAGATACAGGTAGAGTTGCCACCTCATCCCTTTAAACCCGAACACTTATGAATTACACAGGTTCTGAGGCTGATTTAATGCAGATAAGGCACTAACTGAGTTTAAATACCACCTTAATCAGCCACAGAACCTGTGTAATTGATATGTGTTCGGGTTTAAAGGGATGTGGTGGCAACCCTAGATACAGGAGGATGCTTGAAGAGAACCTGGCACCAAGCCGTAGGCCAAAAAGAAGGCAATGAAGACTAAGTGAGCTCTTTAAAACATTACAGCTCCTTATACAAGAACCACCTGCATTCAACGGTACTCTTTTCCCCCCCACATCTTGCACATGTGGCAAGTAAAGAACCAGGATGTAGGGTGCAACAGAAAATGGAGGCACAAGTGTTAATGGTGTCTGGAAAGACAAGGAGCAAAGTATACTAATAAACAGCTCATGATAGGACCACAGACAATGAAGAGAAACCAACAATAGATTTGGGAATCAATTGTTTAACAGGAAACCTGTGGTGTAAGACAAATAAATGATCTATCAACATGGTAAAAGAAGAAGGCTGACTATTGAGCTACAATATATTATGTAAAAAGGCATGTATGCATGTGCACCTTTCCCTGTTTGCTAGTTTCAAACAGACCAGAGTGAATGCCATCTTTGCTTTTTTGGATTTGGTGCAGACACACCTGCCTGGAAAAGGCAATGTCTGTGCTTCTGGTGTGTAGCTGTACCTTTACGGAGGAAAGGTTTGCCTTCAATTGAACCTGCTCTCTGTACATTGCTGTATGTGTTCCCAAAGTTGACAAACTCAGCTGCTTTAGTGATGGGGACAGTTATTTATCAGCGGTGCCATGGTGCGACAATGTGACTTCCATATTCTCTATATTTGCAACTTTATTCAACTAAAACCTCTGTTTTAACCAGAGTAACTGTAACAGATTAGTGAGCTTGTTTTTTGGCTGAATAACATGAAAGTGGGCACGGACTTCCTTTGTACTGTTTTGTAACCAGTGCTAGTTTGCTAGTTTCAAACAGCTCAGATCGGCTGCCATCTTTGATCTTCTTCACCTGCCTTGTAAAGGCAATGTAAAGCCCTGTACACATGGTACAACGGTTGTACAACAATGGTCGTACAACCAGCTTGCTGTACGATCATCTGACTGTTAGCACGCATGATTACAACAGCCACCGTACAACGGTTGTACAACAGAAGTTGGATGAGCAGACTAGAAAACTTTGGTTGTACAACAAGCGGTTGTACAACTGTTGTACCGTGTGTACAGAGAAGTTGGTCCAACAAAGTTGAACATGCAAAACAGGCATGCTCAGAAGTCAGGAACGCCCAGAAGTGTCCGTTCTGGGAAACCTACATTCCTTATTCACAAATCACATGCACCTGAACTTCCTCTTTACATGCTCGTAACACGTCACTACGTTAGGCTTGGTTGTACAATCGCTTAGTGCATGTCAGTACGCGAGACACAACAGCCAACATCCAACTTGGTCCAAAGTTGGACGTTTGGTTGTACAACCGAAAGGGCTGTCTCCAGGTGCTTCTCTGTTTATGCATTGCTTTTTATGTTCCCATAGTTGAAAAATTCTGATAGTTTAGAGTTAGGGACTACACTTATCAAAGGGGCCTTAATGTGGCAATGTGACTTCCGTATATATTTGCAAAACCCAGTAGTTGTAACAGATTACGTAACCCAAACAAATAATTCTCAGTCCTGCATAATTATACGTTTCCCTTTAGGTGTAACAGCTGAATTAGTTTTTTGAGCTCTTGGTGTTTTTTTTTTTTTTGTTTTTTGTTTTTTGCTGGCTGCTGAGCCCCCTTTGTGCTGTTTTTTATATTGCACTACCCATTGTAAGGTCCACACATAGAAGTTCCAGTCAGAGTAAATAACTGACATTACTAGGTTGCACCCAGGATTTAATGCACAAAACTTTATATTCTGGCTCTAGAATGTGACTAAGGGATCCAAGATCACATACCGCACAGTGATAGGAGAACAACATGGAAGTCTCTCTGGAAAAATCTGGGCTGATGGCTGGCAATGGGTGTTATCCATGTCCATAGCATGGTTAGGGCAGGTGGCAGACAGGAGAATAATCTATTAAATGCGCAAAAGTCCAGGCAAGTGGCAGACAGGAGAAACATTCAATAAATATTGCTAAGGTCATGGCAGCCAGCAGACAGTAGAAACACCCAATAACATAGAGAAGGTCGGTAACAGAAACAAACACGTGAGATACAGATGCACTTCATTACCAGGAAAACTATATCAGTTGATGATTTTAAAAAAAGGCACCTCCTGCACCAAGGACCACTCCAGGACCTGGGAGAGTATGTGGCTAAGCTTGTTACCCAGCAGCTGACAGTGAAAATGTGGGAATGTACAGGACAGCAGCCAGAAAGCCCTGGGAAGAGCTGGAAATCTACCTAACAATTCCAGAGCTGGAGCGTGTGTGGCCAGGCTCATTCCCCCACAGTTGGCAAGGAAGATGTGAGGAGCTGGGAGACTGCCTAACACTCATGTGCATCTTTCTCTGTAGTTTCAAACTGATCAGAGCATCTGCCATCTTTCCTTTTATGGATTTGGTGCAGGCACACACTGAAAGTCTTCACTTGCCTTGTAAAGGTGACATCTGAGCTTCTATAAATTAAAAACACATTTCACGTGCCCAACTTTCCTCTAGCTGTCTAGAGCTGATAGTAAGCCCATATGTTAAATTCTAAGATGAACTCTTACACATAGCAGAAAAAGAGTGTGTGGTTTGCTGAGCAACTAAAGCCTCGTTCACACGGTGCGACGGTCGTACGACCGAATGGACCAAATCGTATGTTGGCTCATGTATCTCGTGTACTGACATGTACTAAACGATCATACGACCAAGCCAAACGTAGTGACGTGTTACAAACGTATAAAGAGAAAGTTCAGGTGCATGGAATTTGTGAATTAGGAATGAACGGACACTTCCGGCCATTCCTGACTTCTGAGCATGCGTGTTTTGCACATAGTTACATATAGTTACATAGTCAGTGAGGCTGGAAAAAGACAAGAGTCCATCAAGCCCAACCCATGTGTGTGTTTTTTATGTCAGTATTACGTTGTATAACCCCAATGTTGTGCCCTTTGGTGTGCATCTAATAGTTTTTTGAAATTATCTATACTACCAGCAGAAACCACTGTTTTTGGAAGAGAATTCCACATTCTCACTGCTCTTACCATAAAGAAACCCCTACGCATCTTAAGGTTAAACCGTCTTTCTTTCATTCTCAGCGAATGGCCACGTGTCTTCGTGTTTTCCCTTGCGCTGAATAGTTTTGCCCCTATAGCGGGGTCACCAGTACAGTATTTGTACATTGAAATCATATCCCCTCTCAAGCGTCTTTTCTCCAGAGAGAATAAGTTCAGTGCTTGTAATCTCCTCATAACTTAGGTCCTCTAATCCCTTAACTAGCTTTGTTGCCCTTCTCTGAACCCTTTCCAATACCAGGACATCCTTCCTGAGGACTGATGCCAAGAACTGGACGGCATACTCCAGGTGCGACCTCACCAGGGACTTGTATAGTGGGAGAATTATTGATTTGTCCCTGAAGTTAATCCCTTTCTAATGCATGCCAACACTTTGTTAGCTTTGCTTGCAGCAGCTTGGCATTGCATGCCACTGCTGAGCCTGTTCTCCACTAGGACCCCTAGGTGTTTTTCCATCCTCTATTTCCCCAGGGGCTCTCCCCCTAGTGAGTAGTTTGCATTCATGTACTTGGTACCCAAATGCATTACCTTACATTTTTCTACGTTAAATCTCATTTGCCACTTGTCTGCCCACCCCATTAATTTATTCATATCTTCTTGCAATGTTTCCACATCCTGTGGAGAATTTATTGCCCTGCTTAGCTTGGTAACATCCGCAAATATTGAGATTGAGCTGGTCACCCCGTTCTCCAAATCATTTATGAATAAATTGAATAGGATTGGTCCCAGGACAGAACCCTGGGGAACCCCACTTTCTACACCAGACCATTCTGAGTATTCCCCATTTATCACCACCCTCTGGACTCGCCCCTGCAGCCAGTTTTCAATCTATGTATTCACCCTTTGATCCATGTTAAGGGATCTTAGTTTGTACAGTAAACGTTTATGGGGAACTGTATCAAATGCTTTTGCAAAATCCATATACACCACGTCTACAGGCCTTCCCTTAGCTAGATGGCCACTCACCTCCTCATAGAAGGTTAATAGATTGTTTTGGCAAGAACGATTTTTCATGAAACCATGTTGATTAATGCTAATGATACCGTTCTCGTTACAATAGTCTTGTATATAATCCCTTATTATTCCCTCCAAGAGCTTGCATATTATTGATGTTAAGCTAACTGGTCTATAGTTCCCGGGGAAATGTCTTGGTCCTTTTTTATATATTGGCACCACATTGCACAGTACAACTTGTTGGACCAACTTCTTTGTACACACGATACAACGGTCGTACAACTGCTTTTTGGTACAACCAAAGTTTTCTAGTTTGCTAATCCAACTCCTGTTGTACGACCGTCGTATGTCGGCTGTTCTAATCACGTGTACTAACAGTTGGATGATCGTACAATGAGCAGTTGTACGACCGTTTTCATATGACCGTCGCACCATGTGTACGAGGCTTTAATGTAATCAGATCTGTATCTGTAATCACATGGTGCAATGCAGTGGCAGCTGGTGAAGTTTTAGGATGGGAGGGTGCCAGGCTCGTCCTTCCCTTTTGACCCCTCCTACTTGTAATAAGCCACACCCCTTATATAATCCACCCACTCCGTCCACTGTATTCCACATATTGCGTCAGGAGTACACAGCTCAGCATCACAGGACACAGTATACAGCTCAGCATCACAGGACACAGTATACAGCTCAGCATCACAGGACACAGTATACAGCTCAGCATCACAGATATGACACAGGACACTACGACTCGACATA
>BLSH010304960.1:412322-428317 GCA_018402905.1 Glandirana rugosa | reverse complement strand
GGGTGGACACAATAACCGACGTTTTCACGGGGGTGGACACAATAACCGACGTTTTCATGGGGTAGACACAATAACCGATGTTTTCACGAGGGTGGACATAATAACCGATGTTTTCACGGCCAATAACACAGGTGGGGGCACTTTTGCAGCCAATAACACAGGTGGGGCACTTTTGCAGACAATAACACAGTTGGGGGCACTTTTGTAGCCAATAATACAGGTGGGAGCACTTTTGTAGCCAATAACACAGATGGGGTACTTTTGCAGCCAATAACACAGGTGGGGGCACTTTTGCAGCCAATAACACAGGTGGGGGCACTTTTGCAGCCAGTGACACAGGTGGGGGCACTTTTACAGCCAGTGACACAGGTGGGGGCACTTTGCAGCCAATAACACAGGTGGGGGCACTTTTGCAGCCAGTGACACAGGTAGGGGCACTTTTGCAGCCAGTGACACAGGTGGGGGCACTTTTGCAGCCAATAACACAGGTGGGAGCACTTTTGCAGCTAGTGACACAGGTGGGGGCACTGTTGCAGAGACCGCCCCCGAAGTCGGGACAAGTCCCGCACTTACCCCATCTAAAAGGCAGGAGGGCTGCAGAGTTTGGCATGCGGAGAAGCTGGCTGAGAGTCTGCAGAGATTAGCATACGGAGGGCAGCTGTCCCCCATCCTCGGTCGGTCACCGGTCAGGGTCTCTGTGGGAGCGGGAGTCACAGCAACCGCATCCAATCACACTGAGCCATAGGCTCAGGGCAGCCGTCAGACTGTCTGTGTGCGCCTGTTCAGCGCACACACATAGCCTTTAATGGCTGACCAATAGGCTCACTACTTGGCAGTCAGGTGAAAAAAAAGAAAGTCAATGTACCGGCGCCACCTGCACAAAGGTATTAAGCAATTTCCAGCTTGCTGCCTTAAAGACTATAAAGAGAGCATCCGTCTTTTGGATCGGCTCAGTTCTGGCCAAGTATACTTGGAGCACAAACTTCATGTCCAGGTTACACCATCTAGGCTCTTCCACATCTACTGGAGAAGGTGAAAACGCCGGAAGAACCGATTCCCAATTAAAATGGAACTCTGATGAGACCTTAGAAAGAAAATTTGGGGAAGGCCATAATACCACTCTATCCGGAAAGAAAGTGCAGAATGGTTCTCTGCAGCAAAATGCAGCAATGTTCGAGCCGAGACTAAGGCTGTCAAAAATAGTCTTCAGTGTAAGATACCACAATGGACTGTCTGCATCCGGGAAGAAGGGTGATTTCAGCAATCCCTCCAAGACCAACGGTAAATTCCATTTTGGAAAAAAGATTTGATTACCGCTCTGAGGAGTCGGATTATTAGACACTCCTTTGCCCATGAGGTATCCGTAAGAGCTGACAGTGCTGATACTTGGACCTTGAGGGTGTTTTAGCTAAGCCCCGCCTCGAGGCCAGACTGTAAGAAGTCCAGAACATTAGTTACTGTGGGAAAACGGAATGAAAACCCCTGTTGAACTGAAAAATCCTTGAACTTCTGCCACACTGTGTAATACGTGGCTTTGGTAGATTTCTTCCTAGCTGACAGAAGGGTAGACATTACTGAATTGGAGAGGTTCAGGCCTTGTAGTTTATTCCTCTCAATTTCCAGGCAGTCAAGGCCAGATGGGCCGGGTTGGGGTGAGTGCGCCCATTGCAAAGGAGTAGGTCTCAGACCTGAGGCAGCCTGATTAGAGGACACTCTGCCAGGTGACACACAAGGGGAAACCATGGCCTCCTCGGCCAGAATGGAGCAATCACAATAGCTGGCACTCCCTCCTCCTTGATCTTCAACAATGACTTGAGAATCAGAGCAATTGGCGGAAACAGGGAAACTAGGTTGAAGTGTCATCTCTGAGAGAGCGCATCCTGGGCTAGAGCCTGCGGATAGAAAAGGAGTGAGAAGAACTGAGGGACTTGACAGTTGAACGGTGTTGCCATCAAATCTATCTCTGGAATTCCCCACTGAGCGTAGATCTCAGTTAAATAGATTGGGTTCAGTATCCACTTTGTATGGCTCTAGAATCTCCGGCTCAGCTGATTTGCTAAGGTGTTCTGAGGGCCTGGTAAAAATGATGTAGATAGGTCCAGTAATTGGGCTTTGGCAAATGAGAATATCTCCGCTGCCACCTGGAGAATCTGTAGACTCCTTGTGCCCCCCCTGCTTCCCAATGTATGAAACTGCCATTGTATTGTCCACCATGAGCTTAACTCTTCTGCCCTGAATCCCAGGCAAAAAAAACCCTGAGTGCTTCCCTGGCTGCCCTCAGCTCTAGGAGATTTGAGGAGCATGTCGAACGCTGGTTCCATGCCCCCTGTGCTTTCAGGTCTAGACAATGGGCCCCCCAACCCAGAGACTGGTGCCTGTAGTAATCGTGATCCAGTCTCCAGGGTTGATGGGCCTGCCCAGAGAGAGGTTGGCTTTCCTGGTCCACCACAGAAGGCTGTTGGAAATGAAGCAAGGAATTTGGATTTTCTGATTCAGAAAACCGTGATTGCACTGGTCCAGGAGGCAGAACTCAAACTTCCTCATGTGCCACTGTGCCCAGGGCACCGCTGGAATACATGCTGTTAAGAGGCCCAAAAAACTCACAGCCTGATGTACTTTGACCATGGCTGAGGACATCAACTCTGCAGCCTCCACACAAACGTGATTGACTTTGTCATTCGGCAGGAAGACCTTGTACTGAATTGTGTTGAAGGACATACCCAGGTATGTGATGATCTGAGTTGGCGTGAGCAGGCTTTTTGCTGAATTCACCATCCAACCAAATTTTGTGAATTTTTGCAAAACCTGGTCCTGATGGTTCACAAGAAGATCTTTGGACTGTGCCAATATGAGGACATCGTCTAGATAGTGGAAAATTTGAATGCCTCTCTCGCGAAGAAAGGCAACGACCTTCACCAAAACTTTCAAAAATGTCCTGGGGGCGAACTGAGGCCAAAAGGTAGGCATCTGAACCAGAAATGGTTGCTCTTGAAGTGGAAGCTAAGAAATCGCTGATGAGCCGTGGCCAACGAAATGTGAAAATAGGCGTTTTCTAGATCTATTGTGATCACCCAATTGCTTCTTTGTATTACTGCGGATATAGTCTTGAGTGATTCCATGCGGAAGGATTCCTGCTTGAGAAAAGTGTTCAGGTATTTGAGGTCCAAGGCTGGGCGCCACTTACCTGATGACTTTTGAATGAGAAATAAATCCCTTTGCCCTCTTCTGACCTTGGAACTGGAACTATGGCCTTTAGACTCAGCAACTCTGAAACATAGGATTCTAGCTATATTCACTTTCCTGAAGACATAGGGACCCTTGCTGAGATAAAGAAACTTGTTAGAAGGGAACTTTCGAATTGAAGGCAAAGCCCTTTGCAAATCACCTTTAGAAGCCATGCATCTGATATCCTTTTCACCCAGATGCTGCGAAAATGGGCTAGTCTTGCCCCCACTGGCAACACCTGGGCGAGCAACCCTTCAGAAGAATTTGTTAGCTGTTTTGGGGGGCTGAGCGGCTTTGGATTTTGCTCGATCCACAAAGGAACTGCATGGATGCCATGGAAAACAGTTAAATTCCCTACTTGGGCAGTATAATCTTGTTTCCCTGAACTGTTCCCTAGACCTCCAAATAGATGCGAAAGGACTGCATACGACATCTCCAATCCTGGGGAAGGAGGCCAGATTTCACTCCCATCATCCGACATATAGCATCCTCCAGAGTTTTACCAAACAGTGTCCCCCCTGAAAAGGGATAGAACATAGACCTTGTTTTGAGGCAGAGTGCGCAGACCAGTGCTTCAACCATAAGGCCCGTCTGGCCATGACAGAATTTGTCATAATTCGTGAAGCTGAAATCTGACCAGATCTATAGCCACTTCTGCCATAAATACTGCAGCCAACTTGAGGCCCTGGAGGCTAGGAGAAATTGCTTCTTCATCTCTGTGCGATCCGAGAGCAAATTCCCTATTCAAAGACCATACCCTAACGGCTCTTGCAACAGAAGTTAGGGCAATAGCCAGTCTGCAGGCTGCCCCTGCTGTAGAGAACACCTTCTTGAGGTCTGAATCAGCCCTCTTCTCCAGTGTCTCCTGGAGTCTTTGAATGGTACTGTCAGTAAAACGGCCATTCCGGGTGTTTTTGGCAGTGTGCGTGCGCCTGTGCTCGCTTGCGTGCGCTCCTGCGCGCGTGCGCGCACCCGGGCGCGCCAATGGCGCCAACACGGCCTATTTAGTTGGACAGCACCCTGCAGCGGATGCTGTCCATTCTACAGCGTTCCTGTGACCTGTTGGATCTGCCTGAGTTTGCTCTCAAGAGACTTCCTGTTCCTGTGACCCCGGCTTACCCTCTGGACCTGCTGCTATCTGCCTGCCTTGACCTCGGACTGTTTACGACTACGCTTCTGCCTGTGCCCTTTGTACTTCAGTTGCCCGCAGGTTACCGACCCAGCCTGTACCCGACTACCCGTTTGCCTGATCCTCTTTTACTTTGTTGCCAGTCAGTTGCCGACTCGGACCGCACCACTATCCTTCAGCCTGCACAATCTTCTGTGGAGCCTTACCAGCTAAGGAGACTTGTCCAGCCCTCATGCCCCCCTGCGCTCTTGAGCTTCCTGTCTACACTACCAGGGTCTCATGAACCAGGGGCACAAGAGAGGTTGCCCCTGCATAAGCCAGACTCAACCTCCAGGTACGTGAAAGGTACAATCAATTCCAATGGCAGATTAATATGCCTTGCCAAGTGTTGTAAAGATGCGTCCACTTTTGGAGGCGTGTCCCAGGATTCCAAGTCCAACGGCCAGAATGGATAAAGCTTACTCACTCTGTTCTGAAACGCAGGTTTTCTATCCAGCTTGGCCCACTCATCTTCCATCAGTTCCTTTATCTCCTCCATAAGAGGAAACTTAGGGAGATCCTTCTTCAAGTTAGGGTAATATTTCCTATGGTCCTGAGGACCCATGGTAACCTCCTCCCATTCAATAGCCTACTTAACTATCGTAATGAAAGCAGGAAAAGTCAAAAGAAAATGTATCCATTTCCTCCTGTGCCACTTGAGAGTCCGCATTTGACCCGCTGGTCACCAGCCCTGGGTCCTGTGAATCGTCTTCCCGCATCATCTGGTGTGTAGATCTACCCCTTCTGGAGGAAGCAGGCAAAATATCTTTCATACTATTCTGAACTGCTTCCTTAATGTACCTCTTAATGTCCTCATTCACAGCTTGGCTGAATAGAGAGGCCTCCCTGTAGCATGATTCACATAGCCTTTTGGGTAGCATAGCTACGCCTTCACATGCCCAGCAAATATTGGCCACCAGGCCAGGGGGATCCACTGCCCTTCGACCAATAGATGAGCCCCTATGGCAATGCCTAGAAGATGGGCTGGCTGAGATGGAAGAAGATTCCTGATGCATATGGTGTCGCTTGAACTTCGCCTTAGATTGGGAAGGACGTGCAGATGGTGAATGATGATTGCAGGATGAAGATATCACTCTTTTGCGACTTCTGTGTGAAGAACCTCTCCCCCTGTAATAAGGAAGGACTGCTCAATATCAAGAAGGAAGAAAGAACTTAAACAGGCATCCATGCTCGGTCCCTACCTTTCCAAAGTTTTCAGTGCCTCATCCACAGGAGCTGGCGAGCTTGTCCTGGGCTAAGAAGAAGAAAAGAAGCAAAGGGAGTAAAATAACTGACACTTAACCTATTAACAGAATAATAGGCAAGAAGAAATCCAGTAACACTCAGCAGTGACAGATATCAAAAGGCTACGGGCAGCAAAACCAGGTGAATGGAGATCCCCTCCTCAGTAGCCAGAAGGACAGGAGCAGACCTGCTAGAGAATAGGATAGAAGAGGACTAGCATAAGCTCCATGCAGCCATACACTGCAGCAACAAACAGGCCCGCCGCCATGTAAAATCCTCACCTGGCACAAAGAAAATGAAAGTTAGGGCAGCAGCAGGCAAGGAAAAGCCTGCCTACTGTGAAGTGCACGAGAGTCAGGGAGAACCGAGGAGGAGCCGCAAGGCGCCACCCAACCAGCCCTTCTCCACCAATAGGAACTAATGGGCTTACCGGCCTGCCGACCAGCGAGAAATGCACGCTGAGCTTCTCTGAGGACAAATAAAGAGAGAGAGAGACCAGGATGGCGCCTCATTCACTCTAGCTTTTTGCATATTATGCGGCTGCTTTATTCCAGCACCAGGAGCACCCAATCTCAGGGGGATTTACCCCCAACAAAACAACCTTTCACCATGGGACCTCTGGTGGGAACTTATAGAATAATCAGCGAGGACAAAATAAGAACACCTGCACCAGGTACTGCCTGCCTTTTATACAACGATTCAAGAAGGCCCTATTGGGGTCAAGGGGACGGAGTTGACCCGCAGGGATGGCATGACGCAGAGCCAGGAAACATATTTATTGAATCAGATCATTTCAAATGTTTATTCATTTGAATTTCACTGTTTGTGTGAAACTATCTTTGTACTTTATGTCTCTTTGGGTAGATAATAGTATATAATGGTATATAATTACATTTTTCCATAGTAATCTGTTTTCTTTTGCAATTTTGAATCCATTTTACACTAACACAATATGTCAATAGTGTGATGCTGAACCCACAAAATTGCTTAACGGTGTCATAAGTTTAAGAGTGATATGCACAGAAATATAAATTAATATCTCAATGCTTCTGAACATTAATTATACAATTATTATGGTCCAATATGAGCTTATAAATGCAAGACGGTGAAGCAGTAATTGAATCTTGAATCTGTTTTTCATGATATTCTGTACATGTCTGGAATAGCTCTGATTTCTGACATTTTCTTACAGTTTCTTATTTGAATTATAGTGAACTGATAGGGCACCATGTGACCTCATTATCTCCTGACACCTGAAAGAAAGACAGAGAGTGTCTATTGCAATAGAAGTAAATGTGCATAAAGAATACTTAAAATCTATTAAAATTATCATTACAGCTTGATGACTCGGTAAGGTATTTAATGTAAGAAAAGCCATTCTTGCATAAAAATAAAAAAACTGTACTAAATTTCACATACACTGTGACTTTTAAATGTTAATATAAAAATGCACCATTATAGCTGAACTAAGGAAGAATACTTCTTTGGGATGTCATCTTGTCTGAAGTTAACCTTCTGAAAATTTTAAATAACTCTTTCAAAGTACATGTGGACAAGGGGCATTTTTTTTTTATAATAATGCAATTCATGTGAGTTCAAAAGGCAACTGTGGACATTTATAACACCTTTGACATAATTATTATGCTCATATGAATTACCCGTGTGCTACATATGCAATAAGGTCAGACCATTTGTTCTTCATAGATCTGACTATATGCACATACAACCAGCTTTGTAAGATATTTCCTGGCATATGATCCAAATTTCTTAATTTTAACACTTCAGCTCAGAAGAATTTCCCACAGTAGGACCAGAGCACTTTTTGCGATTCGGCACTGCGTCGCTTTAACTGACAATTACATGGTCATGCGACGCTATAACCAAACGAAATTGAGGTCCTTTTTTTCCCACAAATAGAGCTTTCTTTTGGTGGTATTTGATCACCTCTGCGTCATTTCTGATCACCGATATTAACAAAAAAGGAGCAACAATTTTGAAAAAAAAACAATATTTTTTACTTTTTGATATAATACATATCCAAAAAAAAAAAAATGTACTCATCAGTTTTGGGCGATTTATATTCTTCCTCATATTTGTGGTAAAAAAAATTGCGATCAGCGTTTATTGATTGGTTTGCACAAAAGTTGCCGCATTTACAAAGCATGAGAATTAATTTATGGCGTTTTTACTATTTTTTTACTAGTAATGGCGACAATCTGCGATTTTTATCAGGACTGCGATATTGCAGTGGACATGTCGGACATTTTTGACACTTTTTTTGACCAATGACATTTATACAGTGATCAGAAATTTAAATAACCACTGATTACTGTGCAAATGTCATTGGCAGTGAAGGGGTTAACCTGCAGGGGGCAATCCAGGGGTTAACTGTGTTTCCTAGCCGTGTTCTAACTGTGAGGGGGCTGGGCTGCCAGGGGCATAAGAGATCTAACTGATCCCAGTGACAGGGATCAGTAGATCTCTTACATGCCACCTGACAAAGCCGATGTAAGCATGGCGGTTACACATTTTTCTTCTGTGCCAGCCAATCGCAGGTCACCAGCGGACATCGAGTCCCCCTGACCCACTGCCATACTGCTGGAGAGTGCGGCGGGCACGAGAGTGCAGTAAATGTACGCAAGCCGGTCGTTAACTGGTTAAAAAGGACTTTAGAAATGGTCATACAGTATAATGCATTCTGACTATCCAGAAAAGAGGAGGAGTGGGGTGGGGGACAGAGAGAGTGCCCCCCTTTCCTCCTTCTAAATCATACTAGGCTACACATTCTGCATAATGGGAGTGTACCATGCGAAGGGGGTTGACCAACCCATGTTTATGCAAACCTCATCTCTACATCTGATGCACCATTAGAATGCGAGGCTCTGCAGAGGGAGAGCTTATCAGAATCTGGAATGAGGGGGCCCCAAAATGTCTGACACTCCCCTTTACGTGAATGAATATGAGGTCCTTCCAGCCCCCAGACTTGCTGTCCTCCACCCACTACTCCGAAGCCCCAGAATCCACCTGCGCAGCCGGCAACGTAAGATACCACAGACCATCGCCCTCCACCTGGACACAAGGCATACAGCATGACTTTTCTAAACAAGCCTGTACACTTGACCACAATGTGAGTGCATTTCCTAATAAATGTTTAATTTTTTTAATATATGCTGCACTTCGGATCGGCGCTGCTTGTGTCTCTCTCATCAATAGGTATGTATATCAGCTGTCAATAATCCACAGCTTCCGAGATCACAAGGAAAGCCCCAACGGCAGATACCCAAAGGCACTTTAGGTGTCTCACAAATACACCCCCAGAGATCATGTAGTGCACCACCACTCCACTCAGTGTGTTTGTAGCCTGTAAAAAACAAATGGACATACCATAGTGCAAAAATGCAGTTTTATTCAGACAAATAAATGTATAAATACTCACATACAGTAAGTGTAAATGTAACAGGCATGTAAACCACCGCAATCTCTAGCTGCGCACGGTGGTGGTGTAATAGCCCATCTAACACACAAATTCATCAAAAAGTACTGCCATGAAATAAAGTGCAAAAAATTGATGAAATTTCAATGGGAGATCTACAGTATCTCACAAAAGTGGGTACACCCCTCACATTTTTGCAAATATTTTATTATATCTTTTCATGTGACAACACTGAAGAAGTGACACTTTGCTACAATGTAAAGTAGTGAGTGAACAGCTTGTATAACAGTGTAAATGTGCTGTCCCCTCAAAATAACTCAACACCCAGCCTTTAATGTCTAAACCGCTGGCAATAAAAGTGAGTACACCCCTAAGTGAAAATGTCTAAATTGGGCCCAATTAGCCATTTTCCTTCCCCTGGTGTCATGTGACTCATTAGTGTTAGAATGTCTCAGGTGTGAATGGGGAGCAGGTGTGTTAAATTTGATGTTATAGCTCTCGCTCTCTTATACTGATCACTGGAAGTTCAACATGGCACCTCATGGCAAATAACTCTCTGAGTATCTGAAAAAAAGAATTGTTGCTCTACATAAAGATGGCCTAGGCTATAAGAAGTTTGCCAAGACTCTGAAACTGAGCTGCAGCATGGTGGCCAAGACCATACAACGGTTTATCAGGACAGGTTCCACTCAGATCAGGCCTCGCCATGGCCGACCAAAGAAGTTGAGTGCACGTGCTCAGCATCATATCCAGAAGTAGAGGTATGAGTGCTGCCAGCATTGCTGCAGAGTTTGAAGGGGTGGGGGGTCAGCCTGTCAGTGCTCAGAGCATACGCCGTACACTGCATCAGATTGTTCTGCATGGATGTCGTCCCAGAAGGAAGCCTCTTCTAAAGATGATGCACAAGAAAGTCTGCAAACAGCTTGCTGAAGACAAGCAAACTAAGGACATGGATTACTGGAAGCATGTCCTGTGGTCTGATGAGACCAAGATAAATGTATTTGGTTCAGATGGTGTCAAGTGTGTGTGGTGGCAACCAGGTGAGGAGTACAAAGACAAGTGTGTCTTGCCTACAGTCAAGCACGGTGGTGGAAGTGTCATGGTCTGGGGCTGCATGAGTGCTGCCGGCAATGGGGAGCTACAGTTCATTGAGGGAACCATGAATGCCAACATGTACTGTGACATACTGAAGCAGAGCCTGATCCCTCCCTTTGGAGACTGAGCCGCAGGGCAGTATTCCAACATGATAATGACCCCAAACACACCTCCAAGACGACCACTGCCTTGCTAAAGAAGCTGAGGGTAAAGGTGATCGACTGGCCAAGCATGTCTCCAGACCTAAACCCTATTGAGCATCTGTGGGGAACCCTCAAACGGAAGGTGGAAGGTCTCTAAAATCCACCAGCTCTGTGATGTCGTCATGGAGGAGTGGAAGAGGGCTCCAATGGCAACCTGCGATGCTCTAGTGAACTCCATTCCCAAGAGGGTTAAGGCAGTGCTGAAAAATAATGGTGGCCACACAAAATATTGACAATTTGGGCCCAATTTGGACATTTTCACTTAGAGGTGTACTCACTTTTGTTGCCAGCAGTTTAGGCATTAATGCCTGTGTGTTGAGTTATTTTGAGGGGACAGCAAATTTACACTGTTAAACAAACTGTACGCTCACTACTTTACATTATAGCAAAGTGTCATTTCTTCAGTGTTGTCATATGAAAAGATATAATAAAATATTTTCAAAAATGTGAGAGGTTTACTCACTTTTGTGAGTTACTGTATGTTGATGAATTGTTGATGTACATTTTATTTATTATTTTCGCATGAATGAACAATATGATGTGTTTTTCATATCACAAGAGGACTTTTATTTGTTTGATGTTGATAAAAAAAAAAAATTTGATGCTATGTTTTCAGTTATGATTGCATGGTTTTAGGTACACCATTCCATTATTGTAGAAGCGCAGTCACCTTATTGTGTATAATATTGGCTAGTAACTTACCAGTCCGCTCCCCCTCTGCCTATGAGAGGCATATTTGAAAAGATTGCTTGTGATGTGCCATTTTGGACAGCAAATGCAATAATAAAGATTGAATAGCCAATAGGAATGTGCGAATGGTTTGGCCCGAGCATGAGTTTGGGCCGAACATTGGCTGTTCACCCGTTCAACGAACATCCAAATTATAGGGGTGCCATTTAACGCAGAATATTTCTGTGCATTGGTGCACATTTACCGCACTATATTTCAGTGCGCAGCTGCAAGTTTAACGCTGCATATTTCAGTGCGTTACCTTCCATTTAATGCAGTATAGTTCAGTGCATTACTGCAAGTTTAACGCCATATATTTAAGTGTGTTACATGCCGTTTAACACAGTATATTTCTGTGCGTTACTGCAAGTTTAATGGCATATATTTCAGTGTGTTACTGCAAGTTTAACGCCGTAAATTTCAGTGCGTTACTGCAAGTTTAACGCTGTATATGTCAGTGCATTACTGCAAGTTTAACGCCGTATATTTCAGTGCGTTACTGCACGTTTAACACCGTATATTTCAGTGTGTTACCTTCTGTTTAAGGCAGTATAGTTCAGTGCATTACTGCAAGTTTAACGCCGTATATTTAAGTGCGTTATGTGCCATTTAACGCCATATATTTCTGAGCGTTACTGCAAGTTTAACGCCGTTTATTTCAATGTGTTACTGCAAGTTTAACGCAGTAAATTTCAGTGCGTTACTGCAAGTTAATGCTGTATATTTCTGTGCTTTAGTACATGTTTAATGCAATATATTTCAGTGCATTACTGATATTTTAACGCCATATATTTCAGTGTGTTACCTTCCAATTAATGCAGTATAGTTCAGTGCATTACTGCAAGTTTAACGCCATATATTTCAGTAGGTTATGTGCCATTTAACACAGTATATTTCTGTGCATTAGTACAAGTTTAACACCTTATATTTCAGTGTGTTATGTGCCATTTAACGTAGTATATTTCAGTGCGGTACTGCACGTTTAACAGTGTATATTTCAGTGTGTTACTGCAAGTGTATCACTGTATATTGCAGTGCATTACTTTCCATTTAATGCAGTATAGTTCAGCGTGTTACTGCAAGTTTAACGCTGTATATTTCAGTGCATTACGTGCCGTTTAACACAGTATATTTCTGTGTGTTAGTGCACATTTAACACAGTATATTTCAGTGCATTACTGCAAGTTTAACACCTTATATTTCAGTGTGTTACATGCCGTTTAATGCAGCATATTTCTGTGCGTCAGTGCACATTTAATGCAGTATATTTCAGTGCATTACTGCAAGTTTAACGCCATATATTTCAGTGCGTTAGTGCACACTTAACGCAGTATATTTCTGTGCCTTATTGCACATTTGATGTAGTATATTGCAGTGCGTCAGTGCAGTTTTACTGCAGTATATTATAGTCTATGAGTACTCAAGTTAAAAGGCACCAAACACCACTTTCCACTGATTAAAGTGCATCCACATACACATTTCCACATCTTTATTACATTTTGTTAATAACCACCTCCACATCAGTCAGTGGTCAGTCCTCAGGCAGGGCTTCATTTCCTCTGTTTATTGATGTTGCCCATGCTATCCAGCCACAGTTTTGACTTTTCTGTCAGCAGCAATTCTCAAGTTGAATTGCACCAAACACCATTTTCCATTGATTAAAGTGCATCCAATTACACATTTTCCCGTCTCTATTACATTTGGGTAATAAGCCCCCCATCATGTCTAGGATGCGAACAAGGAGAGGCAGACATTCCAATGCCACTATGAGGGGGCCAGCAGCATCTGTGTCCACAGGCAAAGGTGGACATGGTCAGTCCTCAGGCAGGGCACCATTTTCTCTTTTTAGTGATGTTGCACATGCTATCCAGCCACAGTATGCAGAGGAGGTGGTGGACTGGCTTACTAAACCTTCCTCATCCTTCGTCGCCCAAACAGAGACTAGTGCACAGTCCACTGCAGCTGCCAGAGTGGCTAAACCTGCCTCCTTGTCTACAGCTATTCCTGTCATAGCCCCAGCATCAGACATGGAGGAGTCAGCTGAGTTATTTGAACACAGCGTCAGCCACTTGCTCCTTGACAAAGCACAGCTAATACTTGATTCAGATGTTGGCTCTGAGGTTGAGGAACGTAGGAACATGAGCCTACAGAGAGGGTAGAACACTGGTACACAAATTGCCAGTCATGTTCCCCCAGCCACAGCGTATTGCCAAGTTATCTCCAGTGGTAATGAGGATGGAGGAGATTATGACGATGAGGTCACTGATGTGACTTGGGTGCCGGATACAGCAGAGGAGGAAAGTGAGGCACAACCCCAACAAGGCAGCCATCATGGAAGAGTAGAGAGCAGCCACCCTATTCCATCACAATTTGGAGCTGTTATCTCCTGGCCCACTTCTCAGAGCTCAGCTGTCTGGGCCTTTTTTAGCACATGTGCAGCCAATCGCATTGTTGCAATTTGCCAAGTTGTCTCAAGCACATCAAGTGTGGCAAAAACACTAGCCATTTGGGTACCGCATGCTTGACAAGGCATTTAACCTCCCACCACTCAGCCCGTTGGCAAGAGCCTCCTCCTTACTCAACTTAGTCTGCCCCCACTATACTTCATGACCTCTCAGCAGCCTCCACTGACAGAGATGATGGTATAGCACAGGGTGTCCCAGTTTCTTACAGCACATCTGCCAGTAGCACACCACCAGCTGTAGACTATAGCTGGCAAATTTCTCTGCCCCATCTGCTGCAGCAAAAAAAAAAATGCAGTCACTGCCACCTACATGCCCAGCATCTAAATGCAAGCATGTCAAACCTGCTGGCTCTACAACGTCTGCCTTCCCATTTGGTGGATTCTGCCCTTTCCATAAATTTGCTGTACCACAATAGCCGGTTCCCATTCGCTATTTCTTTTCACGTAAGGCCATTCCAGCTCTCTACCATCATGTGGAAGGCAATGTTGTGGCATTGTTGGGCAAAGCAGTCAGCCGCAAAGTCCATGTTACTGCTGACACGTGATCCAGCAAGCATGGTCAGGGATGATATATTTTATTCTCAGCACACTGGGTAACTCTGCTTGCAACTCGAAAGGATGCAGGACAGGGCTCAATGCTGCAGCTTGTTGTGCCCCCATGTCTCCATACAGCATGTGGTCATGATGCAAGATTTGTCAGCTCTACCTCCTCCTTATCCTCCTCCTCCTTCTCCATGCCCTCCTTTGCTGAATTGTCCTATGAACCACAAGTACCCCTAAGCGTTCAAGGGGGCTATTCAATGAGTCATGCTAAAAGGTGCCATGCAGTGCTTCAGCTAGTGTGTCTAGGGGACAAGAACCACACCGAAGCAGAGATTCTTGCAACTCTGCAGGGGCAGGCCCAGAGGTGGCTCACGTCACGCCAGCTGGAGCCAGGAATGGTGGCGTGCAATAATGGCACAACCCCCTTTAGACAGGAAAGGTTGACACATGTGCCATGCCTGACACATGTCCTCAATTTGGTGGTGCAGCATTTCCTAAACAGGTACCCAGGGATGGAATGGGATTTCAGGTGGTCATACACAGCCAGTGCTCGGTTGGCTGAAATTCAACTGGAATTCCACCTGCCTATAAACCGCCTGATCTGTGACATTCCCACCAGGTGGAACTCGACTGCTGCAGTGGCTGCATATGCAGCAGAGGGCCATCAACGAGTACCTGTTTGAGTATGGCACAACGACAGGCTCAGGTCGGCTTGGCTTTTTTTCCCCACGCCAATGGCTGCTCATAAAGGATGCATGCACTGTACTGTCACCATTTGAGGAGGCCACAAGGATGCTGAGCCGTGACAATGCATGCATCAGTGACACAATCCCTGTTGTGTTTTTTCTGGAGCAGACTTTGCATGGCATTATGGACAGGGCACTTGAGGCAGAGCAGCGGGAGGAAGATTTCCTTCCCTCTCAAGGCAGACAACATTGTTCCTACGCCACAGAACACACAAGAGGTTAGGGAGGAGGAGGATTCTGGCAGTTTTGGAGGCATTGAAGCAGAGGAAGACATACATCAAACAGTAAGAGATGGTTTTCCATCCTCAGAAACCTTGGGAGTAGTACATGGCTGGGAGGAGGCAGTTCCAGATTCTATAATCTTCAGTGACCCCGATGAGTCTACTTCTCATGCCTCTGCAAATTTTCGGTGCATGGACTCCTTCATGCTTCAAAGCCTGAGAAAGGACCCAAGAATATGTGGCATAAAGGAGAAGGATCACTATTGGTTGGCAACCATCCTTGACCACCGTTATAAGGGGAAAGTCTCAGAACTCATCCTGTTCCCACAGAAAGTGCAGAAGATGAAATCTCTTGAGGACACCTTAAAGAGGAGTTTATCTAACGCTTTTCCCAACTCCCAACGGTAGGTTACAGTGTCATGGAAAACATAGTTTTGATGCTTCTGTTGGTCAAGAGAGGAGAGGTGGAGGACAATACTTGCTTTCATCAAGAGTACCTCTATAGATTTACAGTGTGAAGGTGCCACTGACACCCAAAGACCAATTTTTCCGCACCTGTTACCTCTATCCAAAGTGTGTTTAAGAGACACCAGAATTTATCCAAGAAATCTCTAATCTTTATCTCCATTGTCCACGCCTTTTTAACCAGAAACCCACAGTCACCGTGGAAGTGTGACATTTAGATATCTCCATGAGAACTACTTTCGTTCATAACAGGAGGTGGAGAGGAGAGAACTGGTTGTCTTCGTAGTTTTGATACAAAAGGTACTGTGACATTGGATGGCAACCCTCAACCCTTTTCGCAATCTATTTGAGGAGAAATTCCACAGGAGTTCTCTAAAGTAGAAGACGTGAAAGACACCCTTGTCCTACTCAAGACTCTGAAAGGGGAATATTGCCACCAGTTCCTACCAACGGTTGGT
>BLSH010304960.1:385426-398520 GCA_018402905.1 Glandirana rugosa | reverse complement strand
GGACACCACAGGCGGTGACTGAAAAAAAAAAATGTGTAGTGAAAAAAAAAAACATTGACATAGTAGTAGTACGCAGGGGGGCTGAGGAGGATCCGGCATCCTTCTGTCGGTCCCTCACACCGCGGCGGGTGAATAGGAGCACGCCCGACGCCACACTAGATCCCGTCCCTCCCTAACCAGCCTACCACGCACGGAACCTCAGCCGCCTCTCCTCTCTCTGAGTCTCTGGACACACACCCGTCGCGCCAACGTGCCCCTACCAGTGAGCGCCGCCCTTCTTCTTCAGCGCCTGAGTGACGTCGTTCTGTCTCCTCGCCTCGGCGGGCGCGGCGCCACACTCCCTGGCTGTCTTCCTACGGCCTAGGAGGAGTCGGGGGGACGCATGATGATGATACAGTTACAAAAAAAAAAAGTGATGTGTAAAAAAAAAAAGTCAGTGGCGGACACCACAGGCAGCCCTGTCAGACACCGGTGTCCGGGAGTGGACACCTTGCCTATCCCTGTACCCATGGCATGTGTGACCAATATATAATTTCAGTGACAACTTTGTGTAATTTTTTTTGTCATTTTTCAATCACTTGCAATCACTGTCATTTTTTTTTCAAAATTGTTGTTCTTTTTTCATTTATATCGCAAAAAATAAAATGCACAGAGGTGAACAAATACCACAAAAAGAAAGCTCTATTTGTGGAAAAAAAAGGACGCAAATTCGGTTTGGGTACAGCATTGCATGACCACACAATTACCAGTTAAAGCAGCGCAGTGCCAATTTGAACAAAAGTGCTCTGGTTCTGGGGAATAAGTGGTTAAGCTTTGCCAAAAAACCTGGAAGCTGATTGGTTTCTATGCAGGGTTGTACCAGATTTTGCAGTCATCAGTTTTAGTATATCAACCTCAGTATGTGCAAACAGTGGCATCTGTAAGCTGCAACTATCAGATATGTACTCTGTACAAATCAATAGCCAACGCTAACGATGTTCACATGTAACCTCTTGTCTGAGTGGCTACATGCGAACAGAGCCTCCACTTGACCTTGGAAGCAGACAGTGTTGTCCAGGGCTGGTGTTTCTGTGAAGCTTCTGGTTCACACAGCTAATCAGCCAATTTGTATGTGGCCATAGCATAGAGTGTTTCTGTATCCAGTGGTAGCATCTAGCCACATCTGAACGCAGAAAACTATCCACCCCAGGCCATTAGCGTGACTGTAACCTATTTCACAGTCCCAATGATCATGGTCCTGATTTTAAATCTTCAACGGGTTCAATTCCTTTCCTCACATATACAATAAATTTAAAGCAGAGGCATGCACTGGGAGTGTATAGCTGTTGGCATTGCTTACCTAACTTATTAGTTGTCTAACCGTACTTTCCAAGATCACGGGCTAAGAACAAGTACACAGATCAATAATTCTGACTTTTTTTTTGCTTTTTTTCCTGCACTTCTTTGCCAAAACATGACCTCCAGAGCTTACAGGAAGTTCCAATGATTTAGAGAGATAAAACATCTCTATCAGGATTTGAAGCTCAGAAGGTCATCAGCTTCACTCCTGTACTTATGATTGAACAATCAGTTAGCAGCATTGTGCATTATTTTAAAACAGAATCTGATCCTTAAGTGGTCCTTTTCTTCTTCAGACTTTCTACTACAGTTGACAATATTCAATGATGCAGAAAGCAGCCTTAGCCTGATGTTGATGTCAGTGCTGCTCCCTATAATAGTGCACTGCATGTGAGTGCAAGGTGCCATGGTGATGCCCTCTCAAGGAGCAGGTCCATGAGGCCTTGCACTCACATTATGTCCTCAGTCTTTGCTAAATGATGCTGAGCATTATTCAACTCAGGAGATCAAGGACTTAATATGGAAAGAGATTACTTTGGGGGAGAGGGGGGAAGGGGGAGAGGGGCAACTCTGGAGAGGAAGTGAGTATTTATAAAACAAATTAGTGCAGCGCTAATATTCAAACATGTGTTAAGCATGTGCAAAAATACAAAGAAATCGAGCAAGTCCACAAAGGTATTCCAGGTATCTGTGCAATCCCATAGGAGCTTAACAAGATGTGAAATCCTACATGCTGTGAAGGAAGCAAGAAATAGGACAGAATGGGTGACACCAGCCAAAATCAATAAGCCGCACTTACCAGATGTGACCCCCTGATAAGAGCGGTCACATAAGCTTTATTTACAAGTGGCAAAGCCAAACAATCCAACTCTCCTCAGTTCCCTTCCCTGTCGCTGGATGATCGGGTAATGTGGATGCAGATGAACATAAACCAGGAAACGCAGCCTTCAGAGCGTGACGCTCCTGTGAGGTGAGATTAAGTCACCAGGCTGATTAACATGGAGTGTTGACTTCCAAGACCAACTGCTGTCACATTTTCACAACTGTTTTGGCAGGCTCCAGGTCTCCTGAGCAGGGACGGTGTCTCTTCCTCCTCTCTCTCTCTCTCGGCTTGCTCTATCTTCTCAGATTATTGCAGCCATTGCTGCTTTTTTGTTTTAAACCACTGCTGGGGGACTATTTTTTAATATTGGGTCAATATTAAGCTTAAGTAAGTGAGAGGACATAAACAGGAAAGTAAAGTACAGTAGGAAAGTAAAATACAGAGTACAGAGATTGGTTTAAACACCATCTGCATAGAATAACAAACTCCAAATGATCTGATCAGCCAACTAAGACTATGGGGTTGAGTTATTAAAACTTGAGCATGCAAAATCTGGTTTAGCTCTGCATAGAAACCAATCAGCTTCCAGGATTTATTGTCAAAGCGTAAATGAGCAAGTTTAAGTTTGAAGCTGATTCATTTCAAGTTTCATTTTATGCGCAAATAAAACTTAAGTCTGACAGTACTTAACTATGTATGTCCTTTCTTCTTACTAAATTGGCTGGAGGTGAATCAGCAATATAGGTGTGACTGTGACATATTTTAAAGCATCCTGTCTGCATTCTGGAAACCACCACCAGAAACAAGCTTGGTTGACCCCAGACTGCAAATCTGTGGGTCAATAATTTCTGGTGAGTAGGAGGAAAATAGGAGAGTATAGTTCACAGCACAAGTTATGTTTGGAGCAGCACATCAGCACTTTATGTTATTGGAGCACAGAGCACTTTTCTTATAAGACTATATTGGAGCACTATAAAGACTTTAAAAACATTTTTTTGCACTTTAAAGAATTTTTTTTGCACTTTAAACTTGGATTTAGAGCCACAATTTTGGATGAACAGCTTTTTATGATTTTTTTATGAATTCTTATATGTGATTAATCACTTTGATCGGACTCTACCACTGTTTTTATATTTGTAAATTTGTGTGATTAGTTATTAGTTTGCACTAGGTAGTTCTATATGATCTAATTTTTAGAACTGCAAGCACTGTATTAAATACATCTTTGATACTAAAGGTATTTAGCAGTTTATATTTACTAAAATAATTGTACTTTCATGTTTTGTGTACTGTGGCAGATCAGATATAGTGAATGCAGGGTTCTGGGTTTAGTAACACTTTAAATATAATGATATTAATGTAGAGCTAAACCCTCCTTTTCTTTTGCAGCCATAGGAACTGCCATCTTAGCCTATGTATAGATCTGCAGTTGCCATGTGACATGCTTTGAAATCAACCATTTGAAGACTTGAAATGAATTGGCAAGAATGCCCAGACTTTAGGTGTTTACTAAGTTGCAACAATTTTTATTTGCTGCAAGTGATATATCCACAATGACAGTTAACTAACTTTAAAAATAACATACGCATGGCTAAAATTAAGACAAGCTGCTATGGTAAATAAAATATATATTATTGTTTAGTGAACTAAACGTATTGTGGGCTCAGGTGCAGAAAGTATAGTGGACTAAATCAGAATTGATTTTAGTAGATCATACAAGCTTCACCTAAATGTATGGGTATGTCAGCATTGCCAGTCTGGGTCTTGGAGTTCCCTTGTCCTTTCTAGATAAAGAAAGGTTACAGTGTGTCCATTAACCTAACTCTAGTGTAATAAATCCTTTACTCATTTGCAATTTAATATATAGTTTGTATTTCAACATAAATTATGAAAAAAATAAATATTTGTAAGATGAAACAATGTTTGGTACGTGTTTCAAGGCATAACTAATAGTGAGTAGGTCCCCATTTTGCCGCCAGAACAGCCCTGATCCATTGAGGCATGGACACCACTAGACATCAGAAGGTATGCTGTGGTATTTGGCACCAAGACGTCAAAAGCAGATCCTTTAAGTCCCGTATGTTGCAAAGTGGTGCCTCCATGGATCAGACTTGTTTTTTCAGCACATTCTGCAGATGTTCAGATGGATTTAGATCTGGAGAATATGGAGCCCAAGTCAACACCTGAAACTCATTGTTGTGTTCCTCAAAGCATTCTTGAACCATTTTTGCAGTGTAGAAGGATGCATTATTATGCTGAATAAGACACTGTCATCAGAAAATACCATTTCCATGAAGGGGTGTACTTGGTCACCAACAATGTTTAGGTATATGGAACATATCAAAGTAACATCCACATGAATTGCAGGACCCCAGGTTTCCCAGCAGGACCTTTCCTAAAGCATCACACTGCCTCTGTTGGTTTGCCTTCTTTCCATACTGCATCCTGGTACTATCTCTTCTCCAGATAAGTGAGACACACACACGTGGTCATCCCCATGATGTAAAAGAAAATATAATTAATCAAACCAGGCCACCTTCTTCCATTTCTCCATGGTCCAGTTCCTATGCTCACATGCCCATTGTATGCAGTTTTGGCTGTGGACACAGGTCAGCATGGCAGGAAAGAAAGAAAAAGTGTCTCTAAGTGCAGACAGTTTACAGGTTTATTAGGTGCAATAAAATACAAGGTGCAACTCACATGGAGTGGAATATGACAATCTCACCAGGAAGGGGAGTCCCGGATGTCAGCGCTGGATGTGCGCGATGTGGACAGCCAGGGTCTGCATGGAGGAGGCCAGGCGGAAGTCCTCAGGTGGAAAGGCGAGCAGAGGGGATGAAGCTGGACCACAGCGTGCACTGCAGCGCGTGCAGATGGTGTCACTGGAGGGGGGAAGGTTGTGACGTGTTTCAGAGTCTGCGCAATGCCAGTCCTGGGCATATGCGCACTCCTTTGTCAGGCTGCAGAGTGGAGCAGGGGGAGCTGTATTTATGTAGGGTTAGCAGGGTCCTAGTGACTGCCATGTGAGGTGAAGGCATCTAGGCTAGCAGGGTCCTGGTGCCTTCCATGTATGCTGGAATAGAGAACCAGATACTGCATTATTGGGGCAGCATTTACGGTGGCACAATGATAGAACCTTATACCTAAACAAGCAGTTATAACATCATGTTATAACTGCATGTTTAGGTATAAGGTTCTATCATTGTACCACGGGTGCTTGGTCACCGAGTCCTAGAATCCACCCATTCTTGTTGGATCACTTCCTCCTGTCTTTTGTACTTCATACTTATATGGACTCTTATGAACTATTTATACAGAGACTGCCCCCCTCACACAGGGTCTGGTTACCTGTTGGCGCCTTCTATCCTTGTTGACAGGTCAGCATGGGCACCCCGATGAGCCTGCGGCTATGCAGCCACATACACAACAAGCTGGAATGTACATTCTTAATGCTTTCAACAAATCAACTTCAAGGACAGCATGTTTACTTGCTGTCTAATATATCCCACTGACTTTCAGATGCCATTGTAACAAGATAATCAATGTTATTCACTTAACTTGGCAGTGGTCATAAAGTTATGGCTGCTCAGTGTAAAAGCCAGTATTGATATAAATAAAACCTCTAGATTTTTATAGTCATCTATATAAATGTCTGTTTCTTTGTTATAATTATTGCAATTTGTGTGAAATTAGTCCCTGTCTTTGAGAAATCTGTGCAGCCCTTGCGAGCTTACACAAAAATAAACATAATAATGGGACTGGTGCCTGCAATGGAATAAAACAACAAATAGTTTGATTGAATAGCAGGCCACCATGTAATCTTTTGTAGCTTACTTGCATTTTGCAGAGATGCTGCATTGCAATTTCTGTTTTTGTCTGCTCTGGAACAGCTTAAAGGTTAATGTTTTGTTGAATAAAGCAAAATATATAATCGTGGCCTTGAGAGTGATGTTGTTTTATAAGAGAACAAAGCATAGCACTCATTGCTGGTGTCTCTACATGTTTCAGGAAAGTAAGATTATTTGGGAAAAAAACTGATTTGGTACATAAATGTCAAAGTCCAAGGAAAACTGAATATATAGAAATATAAAGAATCATATTTTCTATTTTCACTGTAAACATGCAGAGTTTTAAATACGATACAAATTATGGAGCCAATCAACAATAACAGGATTTTTGTACTCATGGAGAGACACATGATTAAAAAAGTTGAGTTATGTGGCTGCCTACAGGGACATTTAGACACTGACGCACAAAAAAAACACCTAACCTGACCAGTGTGCCTCCGTTTTGTAACAAAGCAGGGCATACTCCCAGTATGCCTCAGTTTTGTAACAAAGCAGTGTTGAGAGCAGACCATAAACATTGTGGTAGAATGTGTGTCTCTCCAAGAAATAGATTTTATGGTGAGTATAAAAATCCTTACTTGTTCACTGAGGGACATGGATTTAGGATATCTAGGATATTATCATCAGATATTTAGGATGTTTGAAATCACTCCAGTTTAAGGGTGGGCAGAGCAAACAAAATGTTAACAGGCCCAACTATAAGCAAACTAAGCATTGCCTAAAGCTTAAAGACCTTATGCCCAAAGCTGGCATCAAAAAAGGCAACATCCACCTGGTAAAATTTTTAGAACATGTAAACAGAAGACCAGGTGGCAGACTTGCAAATCTGGGAAACAGTCCCATGATGCCAAAAAAGCAGTCACAGATCTAGTAGAGTCAACCTTGACACAAAAGAGTGGAACACAATTCTTAAGACTATAAGCTTGAAAGAGTTGTCTGAGCCACCTATAAATGGTAAAACAATAAGCTGGATCCCCTTTAAGGTGACCTTTAGGAATGGCAAAGTGGCTGCAAGGTAGACATTCAAAGCTCAAACTGTATCCAGTCAAGTGCCAGACAGTCCAGAGCTCGACAGAGAGATAGGAGCCTAATGTATTGGTTAAGGTGACTGATTGAGGTGATTAACCAGTTGCCGACACCTCGTGTACATTTACTGCTGCAAAGTGGCAGCTGTATGCAGATCGCCGTCTATAGATGGCTCTCGTGGCCACTACGAGGGGGGGCCCCCGTCACAAGTGCGATGATCATGTTTGCTTCAAAACTGATCAATCAATAGGGCCAGGCCAATGAATTTTGGTCTGGACCTGCTGATCGGTTCTGGCGAATGAAATGCCTCCTCTGCCTCTGTAATATAAACAGAGGCAGAGGAAGTGATGTCACCTCTTCTCGAGCAGCCCTTTTTCGGTCCAGCATGGGAGAGGAGACATCTAACCGTGAGTTGCACAACAGTGCACTGACATCAGTACACGTATGCATACATTTCACCCCCCTGATCCCCCCCCCCAGGTAACCCTTTCACTCCTGTCACTGTGTCACTGAGTGCAGTGATCTGATTTTCACTGATCACTGTACTTGTGTCACTTGTGACACTAAATCAGTGTTAGGGTAGGTAGTAGTCCTAGGTAGGTATAAATACCCCCCTTACCTGCCCAATAAAGGTTTTAACCCCTTGATTGCCCCCTGTCACCTGTGATCACTGTATAAATGTCACAGGTGACGCTACTTAGTTAGGTATTTTTTTTTTCATCAGATTACCTGCCGTATATATTATATATACAGTGTCTCACAAAAGTGAGTACACCCCTCACATTTTTGTAAATATTTTATTATATTTTTTCATGTGACAACACTGAGGAAATGACACTTTACTACAATGTAAAGTAGTGAGTGTATAGCTCAACACACAGCCATTAATGTCTAAACCGCTGGCAACAAAAGTGAGTATACCCCTAAGTGAGAATGTCCAATTTGGGCCCAATTAGCCATTTTCCCTCCCCGGTGTCATGTGACTCATTAGTGTTAGAATGTCTCAGGTGTGAAAGGGGAGCAGGTGTGTTAAATTTGGTGTTATAGCTCTCGCTCTCTCACACTGGTCACTGGAAGTTCAACATGGCACCTCATGGCAAAGAACTCTCTGAGGATCTGAAAAAAAGAATTTTTGCTCTACATAAAGATGGCCTAGGCTATGAGAAGATTGCCAAGACCCTGAAACTGAGCTGCAGCAAGGTGGCGAGGACCATACAGTGGTTTAACAGGACAGGTTCCACTCAGAACTGGCCTTGCTATGGTCGACCAAAGAATTTGAGTGCACATGCTCAGCATCATATCCAAAGGCTGTCTTTGGGAAATAGACGTATAGGTGCTGCCAGCATTGCTGCAGAGGTTGAAAGGATGGAGGGTCACCTCTGCCAGTGCTCAGACCATATGCCGCACACTGCATCAAATTGGTCTGCATGGCTGTCGTCCCAGAAGAAAGCCTCTTCTAAAGATGATGCACAAGAAATCTCGCAAACAGTTTGCCGAAGACATGCAGACTAAGGACATGGATTACTGGAACAATGTTCTGTGGTCTGATGAGACCAAGATAAACTTATTTGGTTCAGATGGTGTCAAGTGTGTGTGGTGGCAACTAGGTGAGGAGTACAAAGACAAGTGTGTCTCGCCTACAGCAAAGCATGGTGGTGAGAGTGTCATGATCTGGAGCTGCATGAGTGCTGCCGGCACTGAGGAGCTACAGTTCATTGAGGAAATCATGAATGCTAACATGTACTGTGACATACTGAAGCAGAGCATGATCCCCTCCCTTCGGAGACTGGGTCGCAGGGCAATATTCCAACATGATAACGACCTCAAACACACCTCCTAGACGACCATTGCCTTGCTAAAGAAGATGAGAGTAAAGGTGATGGACTGGCCAAACATTTCTCCAGACCTAAACCCTATTGAGCATCTGTGGGGCATCCTCAAATGGAAGGTGGAGAAGCGCAAGGTCTCTAACATCAACCAGCTTTGTGATGTCATCATGGAGGAGTGAAAGAGGACTCTAGTGGCAACATGTGAAGCTCTGGTGAACTCTATGCTCAAGAGGGTTAAGGCAGGGAAAATAATGGTGCCGCACAAATTATTGACACTTTGGGCTCAGTTTGGACATTTTCACTTAGGGGTGTACTCACTTTTGTTGCCAGAGGCTTAGACATCAATGGCTGTGTGTTGAGTTATTTTGAGGGGACAGCAAATTTACACTCTTATGCAAGCTGTACACTCACTACTTTACATTGTAGCAAAGTGTAATTTCTTCAGTGTTGTCACATGAAAAGATATAATAAAATATTTACAAAAATGTGAGGGGTGTACTCACTTTTGTGAGATACTGTATATATCTTACATAGGTTTCAACCCCCTGATTGCCGTGCAGTGACTTCAGTTACGTTTTAGTCTAAGTTAGGGTCAGCGTCAATCCCCGGCAGGGTCAGATTAGTCAGGTACTCTGACACGCACACATACACTAGATAGGTCAGTTAGTAGTATATTATCTGAACAGATCAATATCTGGGATCTGATCAGATCTATATTAGCGTCCCCTCTAGATTAGTGTTCTAAAAAAATGCGGCGTTAGTGGGATCAGCCCAGATACCTGCTAGCACCTGCGTTTAGCCCCTCCGCCCAGCCCAGCCCACCCAAGTGCAGTATCAATAGATACTGTCAAATTTGAGGTACACTAGTGAAGAGGCCTACGCCATGCTGAGCATGACAAATGAGAACAATGGGGAAGCCTCGCTGTCAGATTCAAGCTCAGCATACAAACTCGTAGAGAGCAGCGGCACCCTGACAGATAGCTCTGACAACGGAGTTGTCAGTACTAGTGCCGCTCCTCCTTCTGGTGAACTGGCAAGCACCAGCGGCCTTGTACACCCTGGTTGTACAACTAGCACTGCAGTAACACTTGGTGACGTGGCGAGTCCCATAAGTACAGTTCAAGCTGGTGTGGCAAGCACAAGTAATGTCCCATAGCCACGAAGACAAAGACAGGCCCGCAGAGCCCATAGTGCCCTTCTCACTGAATACGCTAACCCTGGTTGGCAACCCACCACTGATTCAGCGCCCGTACTTCCCCCATTCACTGGCGGTGGAAACAGTTCAGGTGGAAACAGTTGACTTTACGGCCCTTGATTTTCATTCGCTGTTTTTCACCGAAGATCTGTATAGATCTATTGTGGACCAAAGCAATTTGTATGCTGGTCAATTTATCACCGCTAATCCCCAATTGCCACTTGCCAGAGAATGGAAACCTATTATGGAATTATCGGCTCCTCAAAATTCGGCCCCTCGTAAACCACTTCAACCAACAATTCACAGCCTTGTATAATCCCAGACAAGTCCCTGATTAAGTTTTTTGCCCATCTTTCCTTCAAACAGTACCTCCCCAGCAAGCGTGCCAGATACGGGGTCAAGATGTATAAGCTCTGTGACAAGACCACAGGCTATACATATAGTTGTATGGTTTACGAGGGAAAATCCTAATGCAGTGAGCCGGCTGCATGAGCGGCATTTTCCGCATGCCGTTCCTGGTACCCCTACCAACCGAGCCCCCCAAAAGAGATGTCATGTCTGCAGATGACGTGGATACAGGCGTGACTCCCTTTATTATTGTCCCTCCTGTCCCGGCCAGCCTGGTCATTGCATCGTTGACTGTTTCCAGTGCTACCATACACTAGTAGAGTATTAGCGTAGGGTACAGCACTACATAGGCATAGGTCACACTGTCACAGGGTCTCCAAGGTGTCCACGCATTTTGAGAGACCTCAGCCTGGAACCATTGTTGATGTTAAAAAAAAGCGTACCAAAAAATAAATAAATAAAGTTTTTAAACCACAAAAAAAGTTATAAAAAAAAAAAATGAAACAAAAAAAAACAAAAACAGTTGTAAGTTTCTTGTTTTTTCTTTGTCTATTTTCCCTCTATTATTCTCTCTCTATTGTTAATGTTTTCTATGCATACCTGTAATGTTTAGTTACTGTTTATTACTTTGTTACTTTAATTAATTCATTTTTAATTTATGTTTCCTGTGCAGGTATGTAATTTTTTTATATGTTAATGCTTACATGCAATGTTTTATTGTTACTGTGTTTTATAATGTTTTCTTTGCAGGTATGTAATTTTTTTTATGGTACTGTGTTTTATTAATCATTTTTGGCTTATCAGGTATGCCATTCAGCTGCAGCACTGATTTATCCATGGTGACAGCAACAGTGTTTGCTCCCACCATACGCAAATCAGCAGCTCCATTGCTGTTGGAGGTGATTTCTCCACCACAGTTGAAAAAAGAGCATATATACCAGAGCATAGGGACATGGGATGGAAATTGGGGAGGTTGCCCCTAAGCTCCGGTATATATTTTTAGAACGGTGCTATGCCCATCATTATAAGTGGGTGGATGCAGGGAGGTTTTCTAATGAAAAAAAGAATATTACAACATATGCCCATCAAGGGCCAGCGACATACTAGTATGTTGCTGGTCTTAGAGTGATTCCTGCAGGTATAGGTATCATCTAGGTAACGTTCCTTTCAGCCGGTGGTCGGCTTTCATGTAAAAGCAATCCTAGCGGCTGATTAGCTGCTAGACTGATTTAACAAGCAGTGGGAGAGAATGTCCCCCCTCCTGCCATCTTCCATGGTTTTCTCAGCCTCTCCTCGAACCTGAGAATACAGCCGGTGGTTCCGACAGCTGATCAAAGACCAAAAATGCTCCAATCATCTCTGGTCTAAGAAACTAGAGGCTACGAACATTTCATGACTTAGGTTTTGCTGGATATAAACAGAGCCATTGGGAAATTGGGAAAGCATCTTATCACACCGATCTTGTTGTGATCAGATGCTTTAAGGGCTGAGGAGAGATCTATAGTCTAATAGACCCCAAATTAAAAAAAAAAAAAATATATATATATATATACGACACTACCTATTATCATAGTGGATATTAAAATTCCCTGTGATAACGATAAAAATGATAAAAAAAAGTGAAAGGGACAGTGTAAAAATAAAATAAAAAGCAAAATGAATAATGAAAATAAAATGCATCCCTGTCCCCCTGCGCACACAAAGGTGAACACAAGCGTCGGTCTCATGTCGTATGTAAACAGCAATTGCACCATGCATGTGAGGTATCACCGCAAATGTCAGATTGAGGGCACTCATTTTAGCAGTAGACCTCCTCTGTACATCTAAAGTGGTAACCTGTAAAGGCTTTTAAAGGCTTTTAAATTGTATATAGTTTGTCTCCACTGCGTGGGTGTGCGTAATGTTAAAGCATGTCATGTTTGGTATCTATGTACTCGGCATAAGATCATCTTTCATATTTCACCAAACATTTGGGCTATAAAGTGTGTTTTTGTGCATTAAAATTCAAAAAAAGTGCGTTTAAAAAAAAGGCTGTGCAAATACTTTGTGAAAAAAATTGCAATACCCAACTTAATCTGTAGGGCCTCTGCTTTAAAAAATATATATATATAATGTTTAGGGGTTAAAAGTAAGTTTCTAGCAAAAAATATATATATATTTTTTCATGTAAACAAAAAGTGTCAGAAAGGACTTGGTAGTGGTGGAAATGGTGATTTCACTTCCTCGCCACTAGTGTTGAGCGAACCCGGACTGTAACGTTCGGGTCCGTACCGAACTTTCGGGTGTCCGTGGCACGGACCCGGACCCGGACATTTCAAAAATCGTTCGGGTTCGGTCCGGGGTTCTGCTATTTTACTCCACGTGTTGAGAAGCTGCAGGGCAGCCAATCAACAAGTGTTTCACTGGTTTGCCCTTAGAAGCCATCACAGCCATGCCTACTAATGGCATGGCTGTGATTGGCCAGTGCATCATGTGACCCAGCCTCTTTATAAGCTGGAGTCACAGTGCTGCAGTCACATGCTCCTTGGGTTAGTGTAGGGAAAGGTAGCTGACTGCGTGAGGGACAGATTTGAGACATTTTAAGACCTGATCCTGCATCCTGAGATAGATTACTTTACTACTGCTGTCTGTGCTGTTGCTCTGAGGACAGATAGCAGAAATTAGAGATTTCACATACCGCTGCTTTG
>BLSH010304960.1:355441-373421 GCA_018402905.1 Glandirana rugosa | reverse complement strand
TTAACAGAAACGATATTATTCTTTTCAGTATAACTTGTCGTCACATGTACTAATAATCGTCTACATGTTAGTTTTAGACTATTTTTTTTCAATTTTTACAATTTTTTTCTATCTTTGCTCTAACAATGACTAACATGTTATTAACATGTTACACACCATTGATTCAGAATGTTACTTGTCTGGTCAACATTGTATAGTGAGAAACACTGTCATGATGGTCGAGTATTCTTCTTCAGATCTAGGTCAATGTATGATTAATCAATGAGTAGAATTTTATCAAACCCTCATGTCATGTTGTGTAAAAACACAATTGGAAGTCTCTACATAAACAATAATTTAAATATATATTTGTATCTCTTGGGACTCTTTTCCACATCTCTGAAGGTTAACACAAAAATGTGTTGTACTGTACTCCCAAACTATTTTAAGATGAGTAACTAATTAGTATGTAACTGGATCTAGACTTCTTCTTATGAGCTGGTAGTACTGTCACAAAGAGTGATATGTTACAACTGGTCTGTTCATTGTAAGACTTAGTTACCACACATTGTACAATTATTGTACAATCAGTAACAATCTCGTTTCTATCTTTTTTTAACATTTTTAACTTTTTTTTATCAGATTTTGATTGTACATCTGCTAATAATCATGTACACTGCTGTTCAATATGACTTTTCTTATTATAGCAAAGACAATTGATTAATTAAGAGAACAATCTCGTGAAACTCACAGATTGAGTCACCCCATAAACTGTGATTGGCCAATTCCCCAAGAAAATTCTTTCCCAATCATCGTCTTTACCTTTAATTTAATTACCAAATTTCAATTTTAAAGTTTTTCATAAAAATTGTTAAGCCATTAACTATTTCCTGCAACCATATTGTGTTCTTTTCCATCATGTAGTTTACATATAGTTCTTATTCCAACTAAATACATTGATTTTTCTTAAACTTTGTTCTGCCTTTTGTATGTTGACTGTAAGGCTTTACATAATCATAACAATAATTTACATGCAGCATTAAACTTAGTTATTTCTGTGTTAAAATAACTTATTCTCATACTGGCTTGTTCCATTAAACTATTGCATGTCTATATAGCATATTTTTATGGTATAATTTCTCCCGATATTATAGGGACTCATTTTTTACTCCTGAGCTTAAGCCATTATCTTTGCTTAAAACAAACACTCACCCTTGTTTAGAATGATAGTTCTTATGCGCGCTTAAAAAAACAAGAGGCGAGCAGTCCATTTGTCTTGAAATGTTACATTTTGTCTTCTGTTGTTCTGTTGACTTTTCTGTCGTTCCGTTGTTTGTTCTTTCGTTCCATGTGTGTGTATTTTTTTTCTTTTATTTTTGAAATACCTGTTGACTTCCATCTGTTGGTTTCCTTGAAGAAAAGTGTCTGATATCTTTTGTCCTGGGCGTTCGTCCCTATTTTTCAGTGTCTGATTTCCAAACTTGCCATTGTTCCAAAGGGAACATCTGCCAAATATTCCTTCAATGGTGGCTTTTTAATAATAACGTGGAGATGTCACATTTTTTTCCTCAGACTATCCAAGCCTGATATCCCGTGAAAACTTTCACGTACCTTAGTTAGCAACCAGTATCCCTGATTGTGTCCCGTGACCTTGGCAGAATGCTCCACGCCGTAACGTTACACTTCAAACCAGAAATCCTTTTATCTTTAAAAATAGGGGGACACTGTCCGAACTATGATGTTTTTTTTTTTTCTCTTCTGCTTGCTAAAACATACAAGCTATTGACAGGTGAGTAGAGATGAGCGAACTTCTAGAAGTCCGGGTTCTGCTGGTTCGGCCGAACTTCGGGACAAAGTCCGGGTTCGGGTCCGGACAGAACCCGAACTTTGTCCCGGACCCCGAACCCCAATGAAATGAATGGGGACACGGACTTTTAGGCACAAAAAAGGCTGTAAAATAGTCCTGGAAGGTCCTAGAGGTCTGCAAAAGGAAGGAAATGTGGGTAAGGGTAAGACTAGTGACCTACAAAGAAATGGGGACAGGGAAATAACTTTAAATATTTAAAAAAAAATAAAAACCTAAAAAATGCAAAAATGGAGATCATCTTCAAAATGGGTCTGAAAAGTATTAATTAACATTAGAGGCCACAGAACTGTTCTAAAATCATCTTCAAACTGTGTCAAAAAAGTATAAATAAGCCGGGAGTACCCATATCACTGTTCTGCAAAATGTGTGTGTCACTTTAAATGAAACCAGGAATCAGTGCACATCTGTTCTGCTCAATTATTTAAAGTCTGTGTGTCACTTTAAATGAAACCGTGAATCAGTGCACATCTGTTCTGCAAAATTCTTTAAAGTCTGTGTGTCACTTTAAATGAAACCGTCAATCAGTGCACATCTGTTCTGCACAATTATTTAAAGTCTGTGTGTCACTTTAAATGAAACCATGAATCAGTGCACATCTGTTCTGCAAAATTCTTTCAAGTCTGTGTGTCACTTTAAATGAAACCGTCAATCAGTGCACATCTGTTCTGCAAAATTCTTTCAAGTCTGTGTGTCACTTTAAATGAAACTGTCAATCAGTGCACATCTGTTCTGCAAAATTCTTTCAAGTCTGTGTGTCACTTTAAATGAAACCGTCAATCAGTGCACATCTGTTCTTCACACATCTGTTTAGTCTGTGTCACTTTTATTATAGCCGCTAATCAGTGCACATCTGTTCTTCACACTTCTGTTTAGTCTGTGTCACTTTTATTATAGCCGCTAATCAGTGCACATCTGTTCTTCACACAGATGTTTTCAGAACAGTGATATTATATCACTGATATGATATCACTGTTCTTCAAACATCTGCAAACAGTGTGTGAAGAGCGAAACCATATGCCTGTTCTTCTCTATGCTGTAGTTTCACACACAGATTCCAGATGTTTGAAGAACAGGTGTATGGTTCCTCCCCGGTTTTAGGTAAAGTGTTCTAAACTATTTTCAGATGTGTGCAGAACAGATGTAATGTGTGAAGAACATCTGTTCTGGTGCAGAACAGATGTTGTGTGTGAAGAACAGATGTGCACTGATTAGCGGCTATAATAAAAGTGACGCAGACTAAACAGAAGTGTGAAGAACAGATGTGCACTGATTAGCAGCTATAATAAAAGTGACACAGACTAAACATATGTGTGAAGAACAGATGTGCACTGAATGACGGTTTCATTTAAAGTGACACACAGACTTGAAAGAATTTTTCAGAACAGATGTGCACTGATTGACGGTTTCATTTAAAGTGACACACAGACTTTAAATAATTGTGCAGAACAGATGTGCACTGATTGACGGTTTCATTTAAAGTGACACACAGACTTGAAAGAATTTTGCAGAACAGATGTGCACTGATTGACGGTTTCATTTAAAGTGACACACAGACTTGAAAGAATTTTGCAGAACAGATGTGCACTGATTGACGGTTTCATTTAAAGTGACAAACAGACTTGAAAGAATTTTGCAGAACAGATGTGCACTGATTGACGGTTTCATTTAAAGTGACACACAGACTTTAAAGAATTTTGCAGAACAGATGTGCACTGATTCACGGTTTCATTTAAAGTGACACACATATTTTGCAGAACAGTGATATGGGTACTCCCGGCTTATTTATACTTTTTTGACACAGTTTGAAGATGATTTTAGAACAGTTCTATGGCCTCTAATGTTAATTAATACTTTTCAGACCCATTTTGAAGATGATCTCCATTTTTGCATTTTTTAGGTTTTTATTTTTTTAAAAATATTTAAAGTTATTTCCCTGTCCCCATTTCTTTGTAGGGAACTTGTCCCACCCTTACCCCCATTTTCCTTCCTTTTGCAGACCTCTAGGACCTTCCTGGACTTTTTTACAGCATTTTTAAGAATTTTCATTAAAATTACCAGAACCCCGGACCCGAACCCGGACTTTTTTTGAAAAGTCTGGGTCCGGATCCCGGACACCCCAAAGTTTGGTACAGACCCGAACTTTACAGTCCGGGTTCGCTCAACTCTACAGGTGAGAAAACAGACATAAAAACTCACTTTTTGTAGCAAGATCGTAAACAGGCGTCAAGATTAAACAATCTATATGCGTGCCCGCATTCTCCACCATGATGTTGAAAATCCTTTCTCAGCTTTCATCGAAGAACTCTTGCATGGACGACATCATTAGAAAATCTTTTTTGGTTTATTCTTCATAACATAACATAACATCAGACAAACTTGCGTAACAACATAATTGAAATCTATGATGAAATATGGTATGGCTTCAGATGTCAGTCAGGAGGAGGAAGAGTTCTGACAGGTGTTCACGTCACGTCTCTGAGAATGTAGGCTTTCATACCTTCATCTCTTTCCTTACCTTCCTAGCTAACTTCACGAAGTCACAAATTCTTATACTGTTTGAAATCCTTAGGTCAGCTCTTTTCAAAGTAACCTATACCTACTTATATGGCTTTAGAATATAGAAAGATCACACATGACCCCTCCTTACTTCACATGAGGTTTGAAATAGAATTGCACATACAACATTTTGTTTCTCTGTCTAAAAGCACATTCAAATAACCTTACAAATATAACTAACATATTACATTATATTTGAAACATTTAATATATTTCAGAGCCCAATATTATTCAAAATAATATTATGAATTCATAATTTCCAACACCACACACCCCCACAACCACAACCCAGGGTTGTGGGGAAGAGGCTCTTGTCCCCATTAACATGTGCAACAAGGTGCTTTGGGGTGGGGGGGCGCAGAGCCCCCCCTGCCCCAAAGCATCCATACTCCCCATGTTGAGGGCATGTAGCCTGGTATGGTTCAGGAGGGGGGGGCGCTCGCTCGCCCTCCCCCCCTATCCTGGCCGGCCAGGTTGCATGCTCGGTTAAGGATCTGGTTTGGATTGTAGAGGGGACCCCACGTCAATTTTATTTTAATTTTGACGCAGGGTTCCCCTTAAAATCCAAACCAGATGGGCTGAAGGGCCTGGTTTGGACCGGGGGGGCGGGGGGGACCCTACGCAATTTTTTCAGTGATTTTCATGTATGTTGCAGGGAGCTGGCAATACATTTAATGACAATTTTTCCTTTGGAAATGTCATTTTGCTCTGGCTATGTTCTAAATATCACAGAGGTGCGCCCTTTTACAGGCAGACTAAGGGGGCCCCCCACGCATGATATTTAATGGAATATTTCATTTTTATTGTTTCTCTGCAAGCATTATTAAAATCACTGCTCCTGAAAAAACGATTGATTTAAAAATTTTCTTTTGCATTGATACATGTCCCCTAGGGCAGGACCCGGGTCCCCATACACTTTTTAGGGCAATAACTTGCATATAAGCCTTTAAAATGAGCACTTTTGATTTTTCATGTTTGGTCCAATAGACTTTAATGGTGTTCGCATGTTTGCACACATTTTTTGCCTGTTCACATGTTCTGGTGCGAACCAAACCGGGGGGTGTTCGGCCCATCCCTAACTATCATAGGAAACTGCTTCCTATAGTGGCAAACTGCGGGCTCACTCCCAAGCCGGATTTTGTGTGTCTAATTGCACACAGCCCTGCTCATCGCCACCTCTCACTCTCTGCTCACTGAATTTGATTGACAGCAGAAGGAGCTCTCCCACTGCTGCTTGTGAAAGGTGGGAGAGAGGCTAGAGTTGTTGCAGATGAGCACAGTGCTGGATCGATACATTACTCAGGTAAGAACTACTAATAAGACATTTTTACCATAAAGCAGGGAATGTATTAAGATAAAGAATGGTTTGCCTTTATAGCCACTTAACTTGTAAATGCTAATATGCAGAGCATCAGTGCTAGTAAACATTTGGAAAATGTTTAACAAAATTTGGGCCATTCTTCTGCAGCCTTTAAAGAGACACTGTCACCTTGCCCATACAGGGCAAGTGACAGTGACTCTGCAATGCCTTACACCCCTACCCCCTTATACTAAAATGACCAATGTTCTCCTGCCACTCCTTTCTGCTCCACAGCCATCCACTATACTTGGCACTTCTGGGTATGGGGAGCCATGTGTCCTCCTTCCCTATGATAGTCACATATCTGGAGGAGTGATGTGACTTCTCTTCTGGGTTGCCAACAATTGCCCATGCAGGACAAAGTGACAGTCTCTCTGAAAAGGATTTCTCTGACCTCCCTATACTTACCTTAACAGTGATCCCTTAGAAACATGAAACCCTATACTAAGAGAAATGTAAGAATTACCTTTCAGATTTCTGAGAGGTTACCCTAGTTTTACAGATCAACTCAATTTATGCATGAGAAATTCCATAAATGCTCAAATACTTATAAGATAGACAGACAGACTGATAGACAGATATACAGATAGATAGATAGATAGATAGATAGATAGATAGATAGATAGATAGATAGATAGATAGATAGATAGATAGATAGAGCTGAATGCCATATTACTAACAAATCAAATGTGTTGGTTGCTCAACATTCTCCTGGAAATCAGAAATATACGTTTTAATATTCCTATACATACAATAATTGCTCAAAATATAATTGCAGATAAATGTGATTTAGATTGACCGTGACATTTTCCATTAATATTCAGATGACAGAAAGATGGCGACTACATAAAATATTCAGTATTCCTTACATGTTTCTCTTTTGTGAATTTGTGAATTTGCCAAGGCAGAGAAAATAGATTGGAAAACTAATAGTAGTGTTTGATGGGTCACTAATTTTATACCTTTCATCCAAAGGGACCACACATTTTACACCTATAATACAATATGTTCATTAAATGCACAAACAGCTCACTTGAAACACTGTTTCCTGCTTGGTCTGTCAGTGAGGGCTTATAGCTCATGGACAGAAACAGAAAAAAAGAAAAGGAAAGGATCAAAAACATTTTTTTTTCTTTTAGAGTTCCTGATGGGAGGGGTCCCTCCCCGGGCAACAGGCTCTTCAGAAATGGTTATGCCTGAACAAACCTCCCCCAAGCGTCCATTCAATGGGCAAGTCCCTTCTATTGGGCACAGGCTAGTTTGTTCCTGCAAAGTCAGGAAGAAGCACACTCTGCTACTCTCCAGCAGTCCAGTGTGTGTGTTCCTACATTGGCTGTAGTCCCCAGCAGTCCCTAAATGTAAAAACGTGGGTCTGGTAGCCTCTTCCCGCACTGCAACAGAATGGTTCCTCACAGGCCGACCCGCCCTAACTATGAGCACCTTGTCCTCATAAACAGCACGCCCCAGGCCTCACTCCCTCTTCAAATCAACAAACCGATCCCAGGAGCTACTTTCCGGTCTCCTCAAGGGTTTGGGGACATGCAAACAGTCCCATACCACGTCATTCCTCCACTCCTCTCCTGAGCCCCCGAGCACATCCATGACATGGGGCAGGACGCAAGGAAAGTCCAGGCCCCACTCCAGGGCAACCCCCACCTGCACCTCCCATCAAAACCGGGAGAGCCCCGGCAGTTCCCCAGCTTTCCCTCTCCCCGGCAGAACGTGCACACAAGGGGCTCTAATCACCTATTAATGGTAGGCGGGTGCCCCGGTCTGGGTGATGGAGGGCCTGTTAATGAAAAGCTGGCTGCTCTGAGTGGGGAATCCTACTGTCTCGTATGAGTCCAACACTGGCTCTGATACATCCGCCTCCGAGGGGGGTCTCCAACGGATAGGAACCTCCCGTCTCCTACTCATCTTCCTCTGAACTTTCCCCAGGTGATGACCACTCTGCAAGGTGTTCCATGTACCCAAACTCAGCCAGCAGTCTGGATGACCCCCAATCAATGGCCCGGTCCTCACCTTCTCTGTCCGGAGGGCGCACCCCCCTCTAACACTGACTCTGCCAATGCAGGGATGGCTATGGATTGGGATTCAGCCGGCATTTCAGAGACCACTAGTTCCCGCTTGGCAGTACTTACGGTTACCAGGACCCCGGCCAGGCCGCAGGCCACGACAGCCTCTTCACTCCTTATGGCCTCAATCTTCGCAGGGGAGTCGTCAGGCTGCAACTCCTGGGGTGGACCTCTGGGATGGCCGAAGATGGCAAAGTCCTGTTGGCTGGTCCACAGTGTAGAACTGCAGGTCTCACTGGACAAGTGCCGGACCCAGGCGCTCACCTCCACAGTCAGCACCTGGCAATCAGGGCACACCAAGCAGAGCCCCTCCACTCCATCAACCACTCCAGGGTGAAACCCCCATGGTGCCCCAATCAGATGCCAGTGTCCACCAGGATACGCCCCAGCCATTCCGGCAACAAGGTAAGGGCTGGAACAATACAACCACCCACTGCCATCTTTCACTGCCTTGTGGTGTCTGTTCCTGCTAGTCGTGAAGCTCTTGTCTCCTCCAGGGCATGGCACTGCCCCCTTGTTTCCAGACGAGCTGGCGCCAATAGATCTGATAAGCAGACTCACTTCTGGTGACACTGCTGTAACCCCTTGTGTGAAGGGTGGAAACTTGCAGACACGCTAATGCTAGCAGGACTTGTCCAGGCATGCTGACCTTTCTGGTGGTTACCGGTGGCTTACCCTGATCACCCATGGCCACAGGAAACAGTCCCACTGTAAGCAGGAGTATGGAGCAAAACTTTGTGATGCCCAGCCTTTGCAGAGTGCTGGGCATATTTGTAATCCAGAGGGAAATGTCCAGTTTTTGCAGAATGCTGGACATATTTGTAATCCATGGGCGTGATCGCCCACCGTGGTTGGCACATTACAAAGTCACTGAATTGCAGAGCTTGGTTCAAGTGTCCACCCAGCACTGGTTGGAGAGACCGGGCAAGCAGGAGCAGCAATTGGCAACGGCTCACGCTGGTTACTTTGGGCAACGGCACTTGTAGAATGGCACTGTATAGCAGGCAAAGCACATATATCCTCCCCAGAGTCCAATCCTCGCTAATAACAGAAAAGAAACAGTTCAGTGGCTCAGTCCACTGTGGTTGCTAGGGGTAACGACTGCCAGATATACCTTGAACAGGTGAATCCCGGGCGAGCCCACAAATGTAGCCATGCCTCCGTAGGGGTTGCTGGAAGTAGTGGTTCACCTGTCACTCTGCCCTCAATCACACTGTTTCCTCACATTTTTTGTTGTTTTATTAGGGGATTAAACTTGAAAAGGGTATTTATGGGATGCCCAAGGAATTGAACAGTTCTTGAACGGGGCCACTCTATATACAGCACTGTATATACACAACTTTCCTCCTTCAGCACAAATCTTGCTTGCCGTTACTTCTCCTTTCTCTCTCTCCTGCACAAAACTTCTCCAGGCCTAGCTAGCACATGGTGAGACCTGCCTCTGACTCTGGTCAGGCCTCAGTGAACCGCCCATTACAGGCAAGGGTCCTGCCAGCCCTCATTGCTGCAATGATCCAACTTCACTGCCCAGTGACGCCACAGTCCCAATTGGCTCTTGTACCATTCTCAGACTCACCACAATCTGCTCCGGTGTGCCTCTTCCAGCTTCCCAGGGTGTGTATCACTCACCGACACCTGACAACACCTTGTAGTTCTTCTCCTGGAGATCTCTCTGGTAGTACTCTCTCCCGCTTTCCTTCACTTGCTCTCTCCCTTGTGCCTCTGCTCCAGGATCTCCACTATCCTGGATGCACCCAAGCCCCAGGCCAAAATCACCCCCCCTCCAGATGGAGGGCTCTCTCAAGGCCCCAACAGCCTCCGTACTTCTCCATCTCCATCTCTTCCACCTGAACGCTCCTCCCTGGCTGGGCTGAACCCAGGTATTTGAGGAAGCCTGCCCCCTGCCAATCCAGAGTTGGGGATTGGTCAGGGTTCCCCAAACACCCCAGGCAGCTTCACCTCTCTTCCCCACCCTCCCTATAGAACCTTCTAGAAGCAAAGGGGAGGTAACCAAGAGGTGTCACCACCTGTGAGTCACCAGACACTCCCTGAGCCACTTCCTGACCCAGAATCAAAACAATCAGACCTGTATTCCAGTCAGGCCTGACTAAATTTACCTCACCTAGCACAAAAATCTCACGCTAAGCACCTACCTAAAGGTAGTGGGCTCTACATACTATTAAAAAAGACAACAGAGAGGCTGAACTGTTTGAGACTGTGTTAAATATTTACATAAGCAGGACCAAAACAGAGAGTCAACAGCATAGTGCTGAGCTGTGTGAGAGAGATATGGCTATAAATGGCTACATTGCCGGCATTGTGATTTCCATGAATGCATCGTCCATGGACTAGCTTATCAGTGGATAGGTAGATGCTGACCCTTCATAATGCACTAACATAGATGTGTCTGCAAGGAAGAAGGGGTTTTGGGATTTTATATGAGGCAGTGTCTGGTAGAGTATCATGCCTCCATTCCTGTCTGTATAAGAAAAAGAGAAAGGGGTGGGACTTTACATGAAGCATGCAGTCAATTAAAAGAGGTCAAAATTGGTATATTTTTATGTATATCAGAGTAAAATAGTAATGCACAATAGTAATTGATGTCACAGTATAATTCATCTATATACATACATATGAAACATAATTCATGACAGTGGAGAGTTAGGAAAACTGGAAATGTTTAGTAAGAGCCTGGATGGCAAGGATTTATTTTCTGTTTTGTTTGTTTGATTTTTCAAGCAACCTTTTAAATAAAACTGGCTACAAGTCAGCTTTTAAGAAAAACCTGCTGTTTGGACTACCTTTTTACCAGGGAAGGTGATCCCCATTGAGCTAACCCCCACACAGCATGTATGTAGATGAATTATACTGTGACATCAATTACTATTGTGCATTACTATTTTTACTCTGATATACATAAACATACAAAATTTGACCTCTTTTAATTGACTGCGTGCTTCATTTAATGTCCCACTCCTTTCTCTTTTTCTAACATATATGTGTCAGTCTTCTAGGAAAAAAACAAATAGGTGTAATTGTCAGGAAGTGAAATGTGATGCCTCTGAGAGATACTAAAGTGTTACTAAACCCACATCAGTAAAATCAGTCTGTATATGCAGTAAAGCATGCTTGTTATACTCACTGTAAAACCTAAAGGGTTAATCCTGTGTATTGTATAAAATGGCTGTTTGATCATTTCTTCTCTAAACCTCCCCTTCTTCCACAGTCCTCAATCCATCTCCTGATAATATAGAGCCTTGGGTGCACTCTGCACATGTTCAGTTTGGTGTGTACTGCTAGAGAGTTTTTTTTTCTTTGGGGGGGGGGTGGGTGCATGACAGAATGCAAAAGATAGTAGGACAAACCCCCAAAAATCTTTAAATATATTAATAGTAAAAAGGTCAGGTCTGAGCATGTAGGCCCTTTACAAAATAATCTGGAGTGGGTGACTGGGGACAAAGAGAAGGCAAATGTATTAAATACCTTCTTCAGCTCTGTGTACACAAAGGAGCATGGGGAGCTCATGTCCATAATGGGGATGGTAGTGACACAGCTACAAATGATCCACAATGGCTCAAAAGTGATATTGTCAGGACCTGTGTACTTGCTAGGGTCACCTGCTGGTGGCACTGTTGTATGGAGAACCAAAGGGTGTAGTTCTGGGGGTCACCAGTGGGTGTCTCCCAGCAGATGGAGTACACAGGTCATTAACCACTTCAGCCCCGGAAAGGATTTCACACTTTAGGACCAGAGCACTTTTTGCGATTCGGCACTACGTTGCTTTAACTGACAATTGCGCGGTCGTGCAACGTTGTACCCAAACAAAATTTGCGTCCTTTTTTAACCACAAATAGTGCTTTCTTTTAGTGGTATTTGATCCCCTTTGTGTCATTTCTGATCAACGCTATAAACAAAAGAAGAGCGACAATTTTGCAAAAAAAACAAATTTCTTACTTTTTGTTAAATACAAATCCAAAAAAAAAATATAAAAAAACATTTTTTTTCATCGGTTTTGGGCGATTTAAATTCTTACTCATATTTTTGGTAAAAAAAAATTGCAATCAGCGTTTATTGATTGGTTTGCGCAAAAGTTGCCGCGTTTACGGATGATGAGAATTCATTTCTGGGGTTTTTTATTTTTTTATTTTTTACAAGTAATGGCAGCAATCTGCGATTTTTAGCGGTACAGTGATATTGCAACGGACATGTCGGACCATTTTGATACTTTTTTGGGACCTTTGGCATTTATACAGCGATCAGTGCTATAAAAATGCCCTGATTACTGTGTAAATGTCATTGGCAGTGAAGGGGTTAACCTGCAGGGGGCGCTCTAAGGGTTAACTGTGTTCCCTGGGTGTGTTCTAACTGTGTGTGGGCTGGGCTGGCTGGGGGAGGGGTGTGATCACGGCTTCCATATACAGGAAGCCTGTGATCACATCCCTTCCCCCTCTATGAGAACGGAGATCTGTGTTTACCTACATGGTCCTCCATTCTTTCACTGCAGGGGGGGCCATCGCGGGTAGCCGGCAGAGATCTAGTCCACCCTACCCGCTCCCCGGCCCCCCCGGAACACAGTGAGCATGCGAGTGCGCCCCCGGTCGCACGCGCACATGCTCACAGTGCGGGATCTCGCAGCTGCCGTCATATGACGGCAGTTTGCAATATCCAGCCACTTTGTCGCCGTCAGACGCCGGTCAGCGGTCGGCAAGTGATTAAGCTGCACCTGATGGGGCTGCTGGGACTATATAAGCCTGCCTTGCACCTAGTCCCAGTGCTTTTCCCTGCAAGCCACACCCTGCCCGAGCCTGACCTGTCCTGATCCGTGTTCCAGACCTGTCCTGATCCGTGTTCCCACCTGGAGTGTTTTTGCATTTGTATTTAGTTGTTAGTTAGGTGTTTGTTTTTGGTTGCTGTGTTTTCACCTTTTTTCACTTGCTTGTTTATGTTCCTGGTGTAGGGTGTTTTGCAAGTGTGTCATTGTCATAATAAAACATATTTTTTCACTTATACGTATAGTCCTGATTCTTTTAGGTGCAGCCCATTGATCTGCTTCCCCTTGCTGGATGCTTGCACCTCCTGACATATATGGTCCTGAGATATTTAAACAGAATAAAGGTGAATAAAGCACCTGGACCAGATTGCATACACAAGAATTGAGTAAACACGTCCCACAGTGAGTATAACAAGCATGCTTTGCTGCATATACTGATTTTACTGTAGTGCGTTTAGTAACACTTTAATGACTGGAATAGTAACACTGGATTGGCATAAGGTCAATGTGGTGCCCATATTTAAAATGGGATCAAAGTCTTTACCAAGTAACTATAGATCTGTTAGCTTAACTTCTATGGTTGGGAAGATACTGGAGTTTAATGAAAGATCAGATAGATGAGTTCTTGCTGGAAAAAAATATTTTAAGCAACAGACAGCATGGATTCATGAAAGACAGAAGTTGTCAAACAAATCTGAGGTAAGTAGAAGCTTGGACAGAGGGGTGGCTGTGGACGGGGTATACTTGGATTTTTCAAAAGCGTTTGACATAGTTCCCAGGTAAAGTCTACAGGTCTGGAAAATCAGTTTGTAAATGGATAGAAAACTGGCTAAAAGACCAAATTCAGAGAGGTAGTGGTTAATAATAATCATACTCTGAATGGTGTAAGGTAATCAGTGGTGTACCCCAATGTTCAGTTTTGAGACCTTTAATTTTTAATATCTTTATAAATAATATAGGGTCTGGGATTAAAAGTACCATTTCAGTGTTTGCAGATGACACCAAGCTATGCAGTGGAATAACGTCCTTACAGGATGTCTCCAGGCCTTACAAGCCAACCTCAATGTACAGTTAAATTGGGCAACTATGTGGCAGATGATGTTTAACCACTTCAATACCATGAACTTTCCCCCCTTACCGCCCAGACCAATTTTCAACTTACAGCGCTGTTGTATTTTGAATGACAATTGCGCGGTCGTGCGACATTGTACCTAAACAAAATTTTTATCATTCTGTTCCCAAAAATAGAGCTTTCTTTTGGTGGTACTTGTTCACCTCTGGGGTTCTTATTTTTTGTGCTACAAATAAAAAAAAAAAAAGACCGAAAATTTTAGGTTTTGGAAAAAAAAAAAAAAAAAGACCGAAAATTTTGAAAAAAAAATTTTTTCATTTTTTCCATTACAAAACTTTGTAAATACCGTATTTGCCGGCGTATAAGATGACTGGGCATATAAGACGACCCCCCAACATTACCTCTCAAAATATAGAGTTTGTTATATACTAGCCGTATAAGACTACCCCCTCTTCCGCACACCTTCAGACAACGGTGGACGGTCTGGAACTGGTTAAATGATATTTTCTCAAACATTAAAATAACGCTTTGTGAGCAAATCAGATCAGACATCAAAGTGTTATTTTAACACGTGTGAGAGCAATTTTAAAACATGGTGGCACTGGCACATAATAAAAAAGCATTATATGTACTTAATTAAAGCATTTTGTGTAGATATATATATAATGCTTAAATTAAATACATATAATGCTTTTTTTTTTATGTGCCAGTGCCACCATGTCCCTGCCTGCCCATCCTGAAATACCGGTATTCAACTAGAACAGTCTTACCTCTCTCTCCACTGGCACCGATGAATGAAAGTGGGGAGAGGAGAGAGAGGGCGGAGTGCAGCTGCATATCACTCCGCCGGTGCGGGAGCCGACACTAAAGACGGAGCAGCGGCAAATGCGGCTCTATACCTCCGCAGTGGTGGTATAGAGCGGAGCGCACCCGGCGTATAAGACGACCCTCCCACTTGCAGGCATGTTTTTCAGGGGGAAAATGTCGTCTTATACGCCGTACATTTTCTCCTTCACTGATGGGCACTGATGAGGCAGTAGTGATTGGCACTGATGAGGTGGCACTGATGGGCACTGATAGGCGGTACTGATAAGCAGCACTGATGACACTGATATGTGGCACTGATATGCAGCGCTGATGGACACTGATAAGCGGCACTGATGGGGACACATAGGTCGCACTGATTGACATTCATAGGTGGCACTGATGGACACTGATAGGTGGAACTTGGAAAGGACAGGTGGCATTGATGGGCACTGATAGGTGGCACTGATGGGTGGCACTGATAGGTGGCACTGGTGGGCACTGATGGGCACTGGTGGGCACTGATAGGCGGCACTGTTAGGAAGCAGCTATAAGAATGGCACTGGCAGGCTTCACAGGTGGGCACAGTGCCCCAAATCATTGTTTGCCCCTTACCTGGTGGTCTTGGGTGGCATCCCTGGTGGTCCCTGGGTGGCATCCCTGGTGGTCCCTGGGTGGCATCCCTGGTAGTCCCTGGGGGCATCTTTGTGTGGGCTCCCTGGTAGTGTTGGGCGGGGTCCCTGGTGGTCCTGGATGGCGATCCTAGGGGGGCTGTGCTGATAAACAATCAGCGCAGACCCCTCCATCAGGAGAGCCGCCAATCGGCTCTCCTCTACTAGCGTCTGCAGACACGAGTAAAGGAAAAGCCAATAAACGGCTCTACCTGTTTACACTGTGATCAGCCACGATTCGTCACGGCTGATCACATGGTAAAGAGCTTCTGACAGAAGCTCTTTACCTAGCTCGGAGATGTGGTGTGTCAGACTGGCACACCACACCACCGATCACCACAGGCGCGCGCCGGCTTGTTATCCTGCTGGCGTCATATGACGCCCAGTCAGGATAACAGAACCACTTCCCAGCCATCATTCTGCATACGGGGGTAGGGAAGTGGTTAATGTCGAAAAATGTAAAGTTATGCACTTGGGAGCTGAGAATATGCATGCATCATAACATTTCAGTGTTTGCAGAAGACACCAAGTTATGCAGTGCAATAACATCCTTACAGGTTGTCTCCAAATTACAAGCAGACCTTAATGCACTTTTTAATTGGGCGGCTATGTGGCAAATGAGGTTTAATGTAGATAAATGTAAAGTTATGCACTTGGGGGCTAAGAATATGCATGCATCATACATACTAGGGGATCTGGGGGTTTTGGTAGATCATAAGCTTAATAATAGCATGCAATGGCAAGCTGCAGTTTCCAGAGAGAGCAAAATCCTTTCTTATATTAAGAGAGGTATGGACTCCAGAGAAAGAGGGATATCACGTTTCCCCTGTACAAATCATTAGTAAGACATCATCTGGAATATGCAGTTCCGTTTTGGGCACCAGTTCACAAAAAGGATATCGGGGAACAGGAGAAAGAGCAGAGAAGGGCAACCAAACTAATAAGAGGCATGGAGGAGCTCAGCTATGAGGAAAGATTAGAGTAACTGAATTTATTCTCTCTTGAAAAGAGGAGATTAAGGGGGGGATAAGATCAACAGGTACAAATACATAAGTGGTCCATAAAGTGAACTTGGTGTTGAGTTATTCACTTTAAGGTAATTTCATCTCCAAATACAGAAAGGTTTCTTCACAGTGAGAGCTGTGAAAATGTGGAATAGATTCCCTTCAGAGGTGGTTCTGTCCAATCAGTAGATTGCTTTAATAAAGGCCTGGAATTTTTCCTAAATGTACATAATATAATTGGATACTAACATGTATAGGTAAAGTAGATCGAGGGAATATCCAATTGGCTCTCGGGGGATCAGGATGGAATTTTTTCCCCTGCTGGAGCAAATTGGTTCATGCTTTGCTGGGGGTTTTTGCCTTTTTTCCATTTTATTGGTTGAACTAGATGGACTTGTGCTTTTTTTCAACCAGACTAACTATGTAATCAGCACTGTGCAGACACAGAGGGTCAGGGGTCATGCAGCCTCATAGGGCAGTCAGAGGAGAATGAAAACACCTCCTACAAGCTTTAACCAGTGCTCGACTGGACACTGATAGAAGTCACAAGACTGCTATATACTGCTGATGAGTAACGGTATTTAGCAGTTTATCTTTATTAAAATAATCACATTTCCATGTTCTGCGTACTGTGGAAGACCAGATATAGTGAATGCATGGTCCTGGGTTTAGTAACACTTTAAATCCTTGCATGCATTAAGCTGGCCAAACACTGTTGTTGTTTTTTTTTCAAACCATTGCTTGAACTAACAGAAACCTAAAATGAAAACTAATAGAAAAACAAACAAATTCCTCTCTCCACACAATTGAGGTGTTTGGAGGAATACCCTTGCTGTGACATTATATTCTGACAGTTGCACCCACCTCTGTCAAAAAACACTGATCAGTGACTGTAGCTGATTGGCTGTAGCAACGGATCAATAAAAAATTTCCAACCTGTGCCTTCGAAATAATTTAAATTTAAATGGTTTACTTTTGTCAAAAGGATCAGCCACACACTGATCAAAATATCACCAATCTCTGCTGACCTAGGCAAATTTCAATCAAAGTATGGCCAGCTTTACACTTCACTCATTGCACATTGCTTAACATGCATATATTTAACATGAAAAATATACCTACTGCTAGACCTGCTTTAACCACTTGTCGACCACACTATAGCCAAAAATCAGCTATAGTGTGCTCATCCAGTTTTGGACACAGCTGATCACAGATCGAGGTAGAGGGGCGATCACAGCAGCCCTTTACCCTGTGTCACAGCTCATCACATGTAAACAAATGCCAGTTATCAGCATTTCCTTTCCTCAGCGCAGTCAGTGTGTGAAGAAAGGAAAGTCGACGTCCAGCTTTCCTGTGACAGGTGACATTTACACTGATTATCAGGGCACTGATCATCAGTGCCCTCATTATTAGTGTTGAGCGAACCCGGACTGTAACGTTCGGGTCCGTACCGAACTTTCGGGTGTCCGTGGCACGGACCCGGACCCGGACATTTCAAAAATCGTTCGGGTTCGGTCCGGGGTTCTGCTATTTTACTCCACATGTTGAGAAGCTGCAGGGCAGCCAATCAACAAGCGTTTCACTGGTTTGCCCTTAGAAGCCATCACAGCCATGCCTACTAATGGCATGGCTGTGATTGGCCAGTGCATCATGTGACCCAGCCTCTTTATAAGCTGGAGTCACAGTGCTGCAGTCACATGCTCCTTGGGTTAGTGTAGGGAAAGGAAGCTGAAAGCTTGAGGGAGAGATTTGAGACATTTTAAGACCTGATCCTGCATCCTGAGATAGATTACTTTACTACTGCTGTCTGTGCTGTTGCTC